>OY998147.1:4061578-4556174 GCA_963921925.1 Sphagnum tenellum | reverse complement strand
AATGCTTTCCTTTTAGGTTTTGGTATGGCCATGTAATACCCCTCCAAGTTTCAATAGATATGTGATGGAGCCCAAAGAATATACCCTAAGAAAGGTATTACACATACATTGAGTAATTCTAGGCACAAACAATACCTTTCCAATAGCCTAAACCAAAATAATTCAATCCATAATGTTTACAAATTACCCAAGCACGAGGGTATTACGTTCCTTCTAGGTTTTGTTAGGGCTATGTCATACCCCTTTAAGATTCTTTAAACATGTTATGGAGCCAAAGGATTTCTAATATACCCTAATAGGGGTATTGCATGTGCATTGAATCATTTTGCGCATAATCAATTCCCCTCCAATAGCTTGGACCAAAATAATTCAATCCATTGTGTTTCTAAGTTTGAACTTCTAATTTTTGGCGGTAGAAAAGGTTTTTTGGTTTGAGTGCAAAACTAAAATCATTTTCTTGATAATTTCATCAAGCATACATATAATAATATGTGAGAATGTATTTTTAATTATTAACATAAGATGGTGTAAAATGCTTTAAATAAAAAAACAAAGATGAGATGTGTTACAAAAATGTGCGAAAAATGCCCAAATCCAAACAACCGCACCCAAAACATGTCATAATGGTAAATATGTGGTTGCCTTGAAGCTAAATTGTTACCCTAAATCTTGAAGACCAAAACAACACCCTAATCAATATTGGGATAAACTATGGGCTATCTATGTCATTACTAAAAGGGGATGGGATCCCATTAACCCTCCCATACTACACCAATGCAACCTTTGAATCATGGGCATGTCATTGCGTAAATATTTCACAATTGGCCAATGTTACGTCCATAACATCAACCACAAACACCTCCCTAACAATGCTTCAAACCCTAAAACAAATAACACAACACAATAAATATTGCATATGAAACTTAAAAGCTAGAATTAAAGTAAAATTAAATACGACATTGTTAGGAAATCACCAACCACAATTCATTTCTAAATCATGGTATTGCGTAAAAAGGCCAATATCCTTACACCACACTTTTTTATTATAGGCAAATTTCTAATCATGCTCCATTTAAATGCCTTTGAATGCTTTTGCATACCTAACTCGAATCGCTTGAATCATAACTACAAGGTCCTAATCGTGCTCCACCTTGGCCTACACTTTGAAAAGGATGGACCCCACACCCCATGTAGTCATGCCAAGAATCCAAATAATGTGGCTACAAGTTAGTTTAATAAGTGTCAACTTAGGAACCTCAAGTATATATTGCAAATCAACCTATATCCTATCCCATTCCAGGTTTGTGTGCCTCCTAGCCCTAGCAATTGCCTTATGTTCATTGTGATAGAACCAGGTTAAAAGGTTGTTCAAGACTTGCACAGTCATGACTAGGTGATCTTGATGCCTCAAACCCTCCTCCCGAAGAAATGGACATCCGGACTTGCTTGACTCCATGTTCATATTGTGGTGCACCCCATAAATGTTGTACCAAATTATACTTGGTAATGTGGAATACATTGCACTTATCAACCCTACAAGCAAATTTGGGCCCATCCCTTACCCAATGGACACCTTTTTATGGCAACCAAGGGAGGGGCAACCACATCTGAAACAGAAAAATAAAAATAAACAATAAACCTAATGTGAGAATTAACATTTTGGATGAAGGTTAGTCCATGTACAATGAAGGTATTGCACAAATAGATTAAAGATTGAAAATTAAAGATGAAGGTATTACATAGAAAGATAAAAGGTCCAAAACACAATATGAAGGTATTATCAAAACCCAATGTTCAAAATTGTAAAAAATGAAGCTAATTCTAGAAAAAAAAATCTCCTACAAAGCCTTCAGTTACTGCTTAGAGACTTTGACCAAAACAAATGGGGCAAAGGTGGGTTTTAAAAAGCATAATTAATGAAGGTATTGCAACACAAAAATTGACAAAGAAAACCCCACCCATCCTTTCAAGTAAAAAGGATGGGTGGGGCAATTAATTATAATAAGGTTCAATATGTCACCTCCATCAATTGAACATGAATTTCAACATCCCCATTTGCATTTTCTTGCCCATGAACTATAATTTCTTGCTCTTCTATCATATTAATAGTTTTCTAGAATTGAACCTCAATTTGATTAACATATGTTGCTGTGGATGATTCCCCAACCCCAACACTAGCTTGCATTTGCTCCTTGATATTCCCATTTGGAGCCAATGCAATCACATCTTCCACTTGATGTCCAATCATTCCATGCACCTCCAATGCCATCTACAAATTTAGCCATGGCTTATTAATCTCATGCACTATTCCTTGCTTTCTTCCAAATATGCATCTACCAAAATGCCCAAAACAAAATGAGGACACTAGTTGATTAATTTCTAACTCCCTTACCAACACTAGAGAAAAAAAACCCCAAAGTAATTGCATAGTAACAACACAAGCCAAGAAGAGCACCGCTCCTTAAAGGTAGGAGTTGAAGAAAAAATTATTAGGTCGCCTCTTTGCAAGAACCAACAAAGAACTAAAAAAAACCACCTTATGTGTCTTTGTAAGTAGTAGCAAAGAAAAAAAACCATGACGACTTGATAATCATTTAGGTTGTCATTCATGTCTTTGTAAGCAACAACAAAGACAAAACAACCAAGACAATGAGCAATTCATCATCTTGTTCAGGAGGCAACAACCATGAGAAAAAAAACATGACAATGAACGCGACTCATCATTATAGTTTCAAAGCCCGCAACATTAGAAAAACAAAGACAAGAAATGCAGTTCGTCATTTTGGTTTTTAGAAGCTACACATTAAAAAAACCATGATGATGAACACAACATTCATCGTGGTGGTTTCATAGCTTGCAACACAAAAAGAAATCCAAGATGGTGAACACAACTCATCATCTTGGTTCTTAAAAGCTACACAATATAAAAAACCATGACGACAAACATTATGTTCATTGTCTTGGTTTCACAAGTTGCAACATGACTGTTACAACACTCCAAAAGAACAAGGATGACAAGTTACGCTTGGTACATTAAAAATACATATAAGACGATGAATTGCAACTTGTTGTCCTGCTTCATAAGGCTACAACAATTGAAAAACAACCATGATGACGAACCACAATTCGTCATGGTGGTTCTTGGAGGTTGCACAATAAAAGCAAACCACGATAACGAACACAATGCTCATTGTCATGGTTTTAGTAGAGCTTGCAACATTAAGAAAACTAGGACGATCAACTGCATTTGTCCTCCTAATTTTTAAGGGCTGCAAAATTAAAAGAACCACGACAACAAACATGATTCTCATCATCATGGTTTCACAAGTTGCAACAAAAAAAAACCATGATGACGAATTACGAATTATCTTGGTTTGGGAGGTAGGTACATTGGAAAAAAAGACCAAAATGATGAACTACAGCTCAACATCTTGGTTCATGAGGCTACATTAATTGAAAAAAAACCATGACAATGAATTGCAATTCATTATCATGATTTTTAAAGGTTGCACAATAAAAAAAACCACAATGATGAACGCAACCCTTGTCCTTGTGGTTTCAAATTTTGCAAATATTTAAAAACAAGACGACGAATTACATTCGTCATCCTCGTTTTTAGACTCTCCAAAAAATTTAAAAACCACAACGATGAGCATGGCACTCGTCATTGTGGTTTCACAGGTTACAACAGTAAAAAAAAACCAAAACAACGAGTTGGAGTTCATCGTCTTAGTCATAAAGTTATAACAACTGAAGAAAAAAAAACCACAATGATGAGTTTCGACTCATCATTGTGGTTCTTGGAGGTTACACAATAAAAAAAAAACCATGATGACAAGTGTGGCGTTCATCATCACGATTTTAGAAGTTGTAACACTAAAAAAAACCCAGATGACGAGTTGTGTTCATCATCCTAGTTCTTGGAGGCTACAAAATAAAAAACCAAAACAATAAGCATGGTGTTCATTGTCGTGGTTTCAAAACTTGCAACACTAAAAAACACCACAATAATGAGCTGCATTTCAGTAGTCCTAGTTTTGAAAGTAGCTACAATGAAAAAAAACAAATTTGATGAATTATAATTCATTATCCTAGTTCTAGAAGCAAGAACATTGAAAAGAAAAAACCAAGATCACAATCATCCTAATTCTAGGGGCAATAATAATGAAACAAAAAAGTAGAGAAAAAAAAACACTTACCTTCAAAGCTCTACTCCTATTGATGGTTTTCAAGCTCCCACTTTTGGAGTTGCTCCCTTTTCACACAACAAACTCCACAAGTTCCTCCCCTTGAGCTCTAGAGGCACGAACTTTAAACCCAACTAGTCAAGGTTTTTGTGGTTCAATTTCTAGTGATGGAGGGGAATGCAAATGGGTGGTGGGTAGAATGGGCAAGGTAGAGGGGTTGGGTGGTGGAAAGGAGGTTGGAGGGGTAGGTAGGAGTTCCTAGAAAAAAAAATGGGTTTAAGGATGGCAAGGGAAAAAAAAGAAAGGGGCATTGGAGAAAAAACAATGAAAACCAAGAAAAAAAACATGAGAAAAAAAAAGACCCATTAAAAAAATATATTGACCAAGTAAACTAACCCTTGGGGGATAGTTTCATCCCATCCATGAAATGCCAGAACGAGATTTTTTGGATGGTGCATTTGGTGGGTGTTGGGTCACTCAAGCCCCAGAATAAAACAAATCAAATGTTGTAAGTCTGTACATGACATGCTCTTAAGGTGCATTCACACCTAATGTTAAATGAAAATCTAGGTGGTAACTTAAGTGATACCCAATGTTAAATGGGCGATTGTTTAATAATAAGTGAATGTTAACTTAACAAAAAAAATTCATGGTTAATAGGTACATGTTCTAAGTGACCAGCTTGGTGTTAGGGGACTTAATACTATAGTCCTTAACACCAAGTGTGAATTCACCTTTATCTAGGAATCACAACTTAAGAACTTAAGGCTAGTAGCACAACTACTCTCCCAAGTGTGAGATTTCTTTAAACATTAAAATCTTTTTACATAAGGTGTCCATAGTTATGAAATACATTATAGCAAATAAGAGTTCCATATTAACATTTAGAACATGTTTTAGGGGTTAGATAATCTTGAAAGGGGTCCAATTTATAAGGATAAAAATATGTTGTGTGACCTTTCCTATAATAATATTAATTCCAAATTATTCTAAATACATTTATGCCTTAATAAAGTTTTTTTTGATTCAATTTTTTTAAAATGTGGTATTGTAAAATGTTCTCTTGTGAATTTTCTTGCATTAATTATCTTTTACCATGTTAAGTTACTTTAATTGATTACATCTAGAGGATGTTTACTATGGACAAACAATGGCCTTGCATCAAACTTTGTGTTGCAACACACATTCAACACAAACAAAACCAAATCTTGCAAGTTAGTTTTGTTCAATATCAAAGTTCATTTTCACCTTCCCTCTTATCTGGATAAAAGCAATTCCACCCATATTTAGCATTTGGCACTGCAACAATATTTCTCCCATCCAATATTACTTATTTACTAATTCCAACCCCCACCCATAACTATAAACCTAAAACACCAAAAGGTCAAAACCTATTAATAACAAATCACTTGGACCAATCAGTATATATTTGATCAATCAAAAGCATGTGTTGAATTGTGTTGTGGCTATTGTTAATCTCACTATATTGACCAAAAATGCAGTGCCACAACCATTTTATTGAGCTTGTCAAGTAAACTTTTATTGATTTTCATCCAAAACATGTTGTGCAAAAATGTTATTAAATGATGTTCATTGTTTGCTTGCTTTGCCACACCATACCCTAAATCTAGCAATGACATTGATGTGCCAAAATGACAAGTTGCCATTTGGGTTGAGATCGCTCCCCATTCACATTATTGTTTTCCAACCACCATTGTTGTTTATTTCATTTATAACATCTTGAACAAGTTACATCATGTCGTCATTTTTTTCATCTTAAGAAAGCACATCCATTGTGCTATCTTATCATTTCATTTCCTTTTACTCATGCCCATGTTTGATGCAAACATTTGGGCATTAACACACACATTTGGTTTTTTGTGGTTTCTTTGTGAAACTATAAACAATTAGGTTGTTGTTTGTGCATTTGCAAGGTGGTGGTTTGTTGTTTGTGTTGCTATGAATGTATGGGACAATGGAACAATGGCAAATTGAGCTTGTAGCTCAATTACACGTTGAATTGAGGGATAACAATCAAGAGGATGCCTTTACATTCACATTTTGAAATCCACAATCATGCTTGAATAACATGTCCATCATGATAATTTTGACCAAGTCACAACTCAAACATTGAAAGGGGTTGAACAATAGGAAAGGAAAAAATATGGTGATAAGTTGTTCAAACAATGATATCACATGTGGAATAGTTTGTTTTTGCGCTCAATGGTTTTGGTGATATCACATGATTCCTTTTTTGTGCAAAAGCATGCTTATAACTAGATGAAATTGCCATCACTCCAAAAATGCACAATAACAATTTGCATGATGGCTTCTAGCCATTCTACTAATGTTTGTGATGGATATTATCACTTTGAAGAAAACATGGCCATCATACCATTCAAAACATTTGCACTCATGATTCATGAAGTCTTCAAGGATCAATACCTTAAATAGCATATTGAGGCCAATTTTTTATCTTAGTTTGAAATCAGGGTTGTTATTTAAGGTTTCCAAAATTGTTTGCTTCTTTAAATTGCATGCATTACAAGTGGAAGATTTGTCCCATTGGTTAACAAGGTCAATTCACCAACAAAGATAATAATAGTTTCTTCATCTTTGAAGCCATTGCTTCCAAGAGCTTGTGGATTCGGTATTGTTTTGGATAGGAACCCACTTGTTGCTAACATATTGTTTGGTGCAAATAATGAATTTAAATGTTTTTACATGAAATACCTTCATTACTACTTGTTAATGGATGACATTTATCCCAATGGAACATCTTTTGTGAGAACCATTCATGAACCTCAAGGAATGAAAAGGCATCATTTTGCAAGACAACAATAAAGTATGTAAAAATGATGTTGAATGGGCATTTGGAGACTTGTAATCATGTTAAACAATCATTCAAATGACAAAATCCTTCACAACTTTGGGACATGTAGATTGTAGTAGACATCATATATGTGTGTGATTTTGCATAATATGATTATCAAAGATGAATTTGATTTTCATTTAGAGATTATCCTAGGGCCTACAAGTTTTTTTATATGCCAAACTTTTACATTGAAATATGAAAATGACTTCATTTGCAAATAATTTAGCTAAACATTATTGGTGGGTCTTTAATGCCAACGGTGGAAATGGTTTAAAGGTTGCAACTCAACCAATGGAAGGAAAAAAAAAACATTAAATATCCCCTAACAAACTTTGATTAAACATCAATGTAACAAATTGTGTGGAGTCACAGGGTTTTTGTGTATGGTTTGATTAGTTTGCTCACTTGAAAGAGGGGGAGGACACAACAACATTGTTATCACATATGTATATATTAAAAAACTAATCATTGGTGCTTGATTTTGCCATCAATGCTAACATGCGAGCAAACATGAGTAGGTGAACTTGCTTGGGTGAGCAAGAAAGGAATCTTAAGGCATATTTCATGTAATGTCATGGAATATTCTAGTATATTATTTTGCCACATGGATATTATTGTGTGATGTGGTGGAATATTCTTCCATGTCATAAAATATTTTATGATGTGACAAATTCTTTTTTACAAGTTTTGGAATATTTTGCCATATCACATCCATGATTTGTTTAAAGATGAACAATGGTTCATTGACTTTGAGCATTGGTTTGTCCAAGAAAACCATCAAGAATAGCATAATGTGAACGTTTGAAAACATTTTGGGTAATTTGACCCAATGCATTTTATCATCCCTAGTGCACACAATGCCTCAAATCTTTAATGCTCTTGGACAATAATTACACAATATTTTCAAAAATGTTGAAATGGGTGGGAATTGGATACTTGAAAAGTATTTGACAAAAATTAACTTGTCAAAATATATTAAATATCTGACAAACATGTGTTGAAGTGGCTGAAATATTATACTTAAATAAACGTCACTTTACAATGATTGAAAAATTACAAAGTGGAGAACAAAACGAATGGGCCAAAACTAATATCCAAGCTTATTACATAGTCCAACCAACTACCAACTACAATGAGGTTTACGAATGAGATTATGATGCACTATGACAAGAGTTCAAAAGTTTTTAAACATGTCAACAAATGTTGAATGTCATCCCAACTCCATGTGTAATGATGAATGAACTCTTATGCAAGCCCACAATACATGACTATATGCAAGACGTGATACACATGTTTACAATGCACATATACCCCATGACCACCCAAAGAACCTACCAACATTTTGACAAAGTAAATACATGAACATCTAGGGAAATTTCTAATAGTCACATCATATCTTTGGTCAAATGAAATAATATTATAAATTCATCGATACCTAGGTGAAAGGACATCAACAACGGGAAGACAATGCATTGTGTAAGTAGGATGCCAACCTCCCAATTGTTGGTGTGCTATTGTGTTATTTTGAAGATGGAAGGTCATTTCACCTACTTACCACCACGAGTTGTGGGCCAATAACTTGCATCAATCGGCCTCACAATGCTATGAGCATTCATAGCAGGCACGTGCGAAATACTTGAATTGGATGATTGGGAACCAAATAAACTTCGAACACAACTATGGTCAAAGTAAAACCCCACTTCTTCTAGAGTTGTTACTTCCCTTTGAGTTAAATCAATACCTTCTTGGATGGGCCATTTGGTTGGAATTCAAGGCTTAGCAATTGCATATTTTCACATTGTCCCATTGAATAATGGTTCAAATCATAGGGCAAAACTAGTGCATATGGTGTTCTAGCGATCTGGTATGAAATTATACCCAAAACCCTAAGTAACATGGAACAGAAGTTCCATTTACAAATTTGTAAAGGTTGATATTTGTTTTTCATTTGAGCCTTGTGGTTTTTTGGAACGCAAAACATCAAACTACATAACTAGGTGGAGATTGTTCAATTTGCCATTTGCCATCAACACAAATATTTTCCTTCAATTCCAAGCCACCTCGAGATACCAAAGGTAAACAAGCATTGGAACATGGCGATTGATGCATGCTTACATTCTTGACAACATTGGGTTGAACATCAGGAACTAATATTCATGGATGAGATAAATTCACATGGTCAAGACAATGAAAATCATTGTTTGCACTTGGAGGATAATCAACGAGTTGCTTGGTAAACCCAAAAACCTCCTCCCCCTTGAGGTGCAAAATGCAATAAAAGAAGGAAAATCCGAACATGTAATTTGCCACAACAACCATTAATCTAATATGATCACTAGATCATTGGGCATTCCTCACCAACAATTCATTCCTATCAAGCTCGTGATTAATCGGACCCCTTGCAAATATTATTTATACAATGTAGACTATTTGAAAGCCCAAACGTAATTGTAAAATGTCAATGTGTATAGACAAGTGTCACAATTCCCTGATTGTTACAACCAAATGTGATGCATAGTTTCGGATAGATTACAAGTGGGTGTGTCCACCCACTCCTCATCATTAAACTTCTGCAAATCAAAAGAAAAAAGACATCAAATTTTTTTGAAATGTTATAATGGAGAAGGAGATAGATTGCAAGTGGAAGTTTGGTGAAAATGAACATCTTATAGTTTTGAATACATAGAAGAAAATGGAAGTCATAGGAAGTTCATAGAAGAAATACTCACATAGACAATGGAACCTCCCCATTGTTTGACATGAAAATGCCAAAAGTTAGGCCAATTGCTAAGCTTGTTGACACTTGCTTCAAAAGCAGCCCTAGATGAAAGCCACCAAGAACGAATTAAAACATAATGACTACCAACATCCCCAAAGGATGTGGAATTCTTGTATTAATGGCAAAGAACCTTGTGTTCATCTTGCAATTTAGGTATGATCATTTGCTTGGTGTGTTTATCAAATGATTGAATCCAAAGGAATAAACGAGTGCACTCCTTGTTAACCATCTTAATAAAGGGGTCCCCCAAACCATAAATAATTCTAACCATGTTCTAATTGGCTTGTGCATTATTAGGCATGAATCCTTGGAAATTGGATTTTGGAAACATGTGTTTCAACATCAATTGATTAAGCTTTGTCCACATAAGTTGTTGAGTTTCGGTGTCCTCAAGTTACATATCACAAACCGCTATGGTCAACCTTTTACAATACAAACGATCGTACACATAACAAGCCATAGTTTTCAAACCAAAAACATGATTCACATGATCAAACATGATCCAAATGCTCTGCAAATCCCCTCTAGCTCACATTCATGTGATGAAGCTAATTCCACTTTCAACACCGTTCATCAACATCTTGAACGTGAACACCTTTTGTCCATGACCTTGTTTTGAGAAGTAACACTCCTGGATGTAGTCATACCAACTTTTAAACTCTAATTCAAGTTTGTTATCAATATAACCACCTCCTAAATGAAGCTTAAAAGAAGTAATAACGTTATGAATGTTGGGAGAACTAAGTTCACAAAACTTGTCATGGATTTGCTCTAACTGTTCACCCTTGAGGAGCTCCAATGTGCCATCCTTTAGAATCATCAAGCAAGTAACTTGCCAAGAAGGTCTTACTAACATTGAGGGACATTGAAAAGATCTTTGCATCAAGCATGCGATTCACCTCCTCTGTGCTTAACCTTCTAATGTCCTTGACAAACATTCAACACTTTCCATCTGCAATAGGATGGTTGTGAACACCAAGATGAATTGTCACTTTTGACATGGATTGAAGTTTATGCACAACGTAATAGATTCGCCTATCGCAATTGGTGACATAGAAGGGAAAAGAATGATAGAATTTGCATCCAAACAAGGAAGCGGATGGAATCATTATCATTTGACCTAAAGCTGGAATATGAGCACACTCATCACACTAGAATGTTTCATTGCAAGTGGAAAAACACACAAAGTTCTCACAATCATTATGCGCACATCGCAAGTGACCCAATCAACGAGCCTTCCTGAAACTAAACCCAAACAAACTTTTTATATTGGTTGTGACTAGCTTACACCAAGCATGGCCATCATATTTTTTGTCCATTTTCCTTGCATTCGGGAAGGGTTGTGAGCATTCAAATGAATTAGTGACAATTCAAACAAGATGTCCCCATTAAAAATAATTAGTAAGGATTAGACTTTTCATGGAGGGATCTTCTCTTAATCCAAAGTCAGCAATTCGTTCGAGGTTTGTTTTAGCAACACCATCACATGTAAGCAAGAAATAATAAAATAAATACTCCCCACACGAGTGGATGGATTTGACAACAAAGAAACATCAGATTGAATAATGCCTTTCGACAATTTCATCGACAAAGGAAGGGGTGTCAAACCTTTGCTTAAAGAGGAATAAAACAATTCAATGAAAATAGAGGATACAAAAACATCATAACATTGAAGGAGGATGTCGTTAATTTCAAGTTCTTGTTTCATAGTCTTTACCACATAACCTACAAGTCATGTTGTAAGGATGGTTTCTTGATAATTATGAGTCAAGTTATCACCAACAATGCAATAACAGCCACAACAAACCACCCATTATCTCCCTTGTGAGGATGTTGTAAAAATTCGGTACAAAAAACTTGAAACAAAGTTATTAGAATCATACAAAACATCCTTATATATATGTAAAGAACATGGCTAAAAAAAAACATAGCACATAGACAATGTTCAAAGACAACAATTGCCCCTAAATTGTCTACCATGATGGTGAGGTTCGAACATCAAAATGCATGAAATGTTGCCATGTAACAAAGGGCATAGAAGTAGTAGTGAGGGAGTTCAAAGGGATTTGAATTAATAAGAACAAACTCAAACACCAAGGTAAAATTTCAAGGGTTTGGGGGAACATGAGAAGGAATCAAGGAATATAATCCAAGTAGGGAGTGAGTTGAATATGAAATTGGACAAAACATCATATCAATTAAAACCACAAACAAGAAAGTTAAGCAACGTACTAACAAACATCAAACTAAAATTGTAAAACTCATGTGCTTGTAGCCAAATATATTGGTTTGTTGATGGAATATGGTGTAGAAAATAAAATTGGGGACATGGTGATCACATTGAAAGCTATTTAAATGGAGACCGAACCTAAAATTTCAACAACTTCCAATACATTATATGAATTACATAAATGTGGTACAAGCTTGGAAATAAACAAAAAATGGAAGGAAAATATAAAAACCCATTAGAATACAAAAATTGTGTTTCACTCGAAAAAAATTAGCTTTTGGAAGGACAAATGAATGAGAAAAAGGAATGAATAGACACCAAAAAATATAATAGATTAGTGGCGGTAGGACATTAAGAGAACAAGAATATCATATTAAAACTCGTAGTCAAGTTAACATAAACAAAGTTGCATGTTTATACAATGTGCATAAATCCAAAAACAATTTGCAGAAAAAGAGGTGGAACAAGGCATAACATGATAGGGTCATAGGTTCATGTGAATAAGAAAAGGATAACAATTAGATCCAAGGTCAGAAGAAGCACGTTGGAACATGGATATAAGTGTGAAATGAATGATAAGATATGTAGTCCATGTTTTGCATTAGTCAAATCATGTGAAATACTTTTGTGACAAGATCTTAATAGGAAAAATGAAAGCAATGGGAAATAATTATTAAGCACAATTGGAACATGTTGCAAAAAAGATTTAATTAGCATCTGTAATATTATAATTTTCTAGGCGTTAGGAATTACATGAAATATTTTCTAGAAAACAAATTACACAATATTGAAGAAACAACATTCCCAACAACTTTCATATCTCAACAAAAATCAACAAAATAACATATAAGAACTCTTTATTATTCATGTGAATGTTAGAATTAAATAAAAGTTACATAAAATTCATGAAAAGGGCAAAAAACATTGGAATTTGTCATGTCATTGCTAGGTTGGTGGAAAGGAAAAAGAATTAAAAAGAGGTTGGATATATATTTATTATGGAATGGCATTGGTTATGAGGAAAGAAGTGAAATATTTGCTCTTGAAAATGTGTACATTTTTATCACAAATATTTATGTACCTTGATGAAATCCCTTGAAATTTCATATGCATGATTGTTGGCAAATTTTATTTGTAGCGAAAAGGTTAAATTATGTTAACCTAAAAAATTACTATCCATACGAAAAGTCTTTTGAGCTAGTCACAAGTTCATAATATGATCTAAACATGATTGTAATATCGTGTTTGAAATACTGAAAATTGATATAATCAATATTGGGAGGGAAATTAGAAACCCTTGGCCCACAACATCCACATGTATTGATATCTTGACATGAGTTTTGCGGAAATCATACATTCACCTTCTAAGCGTACAAGATTCAAAACAAAAATATATTTTCATTAACATCAATTTTTGTTACACATAAAATAAAATAAAATACAAAGTGCAATGTTAATGACATTCATTATCATGATGGACAATTACAATTATAATTAGTTTTCAAAGTTATGATTCATAGAGATGTCGACAAGCAAGGTTGGTGAGTTCCACTATGCTAAATAAAATGATATTGAAAAAAATCATGCCACAATGTTTTTGAAAATTATTATCAGAACACCCAAAATTATGAGAACATATATTTAACATGATTAATAACCCTTCAAAAATGGCTTTAATATCTGACTCAACATATATGGAATAAAAAAATAGTTGTAATAGAAATATGCAAATTCAATATATTGAAATAATAAACATTTAATTTTGATTTTTTTTTCTAATTATGATTTATGACTATAAATTGAACCCTAATTACCTTTTTAATTTTCCAATTAATAGATTTCTTTATTTGTATATCCATAAATATGTGTGTTTGAAACTACAAAAAAAAATATTAAATGACATTTCTTGTAGCCGATGTTGAAGTCTGTAGAAAGGGAACAACTATTGTTTTTAGTTGAGTGTTAGGTTTCAAAAAAAAGAAGCTATAGTTTCATGTAGGAAGAGGGTGTTGCTCAAGAGAATATTAGAACTCTAAACCACCAAATAATGGTGAATATTAAAACTAAACCAAATTCAGGATATGGACACATGCATATCCAAATTCATATCCAAATTGAAATGTATAACCAAACAACATTGGTCATAAAGTATGTAATGTAGCTAGGTTAGGTTACCTAAATAGGCTAGAATAGAGATGTTCATATATAATGAATTGATGAAAAAATGTTACAATGGTTAAGGACTTGGAATTTGAATGTGAAGGTGAGGGGTTCAAGTTTTCATTCTTGCAACCTATATATTTGCTAAGTTAGGTACGTTTAGCTTAAGCTAATTAACCATGCTAGGTTACCCAACTAAATTTAGGTTTATAGGTTTCTTAAGCTTCTAGACTACTTAAATTTTAATAAAAATATTTATCTTATAATTTTGCATTCTACTCCAATAGCTAATAAATATGTGATGAGATGATGTACTTATGTCAAATATAATCATAACCATGTGTGACATAAGATTTATGATTAATAGCCAAAAAATGATTGATGGTAAATAAGATGAATTTAATTCAACTGTAGTCACATGTAGTTGCAATGGTTTTGTATGAATATTAACCCAATCATGGATGCATTCATACATGCCATGTTTTGGCATAATGTGAACATTATTACATTCAATTGGTTTTTTCTTGATACATTTATAACATCTTTTGATGCTTTAACAATTGATCATTACATACTTTTACATGCATTAGACTAGGTTTTTAAAAGAAAAAACCTTTGTGATGTTGTACACAAATTTCATCCAAAATGCAAGAAGGTGGGCCAAATTTTTAATAAAACAAGATAATGAACTTCATTATTGTTGACATTTAGAATGACATGTATTATAAAATAAAAAGGAAGGTGGGAATGTAATACACAATTCCTATAGACTAGAAAGACAACATCATCTAGTTATACTATCCCTAATGCGGTGGGAAACTTTTTAAAAATATATATATATAATTAAAATGAATTGGACATCAAGTTTTGTACAAAATTTTTATTTCTTGATTGGGTAATCATTAACATGATGACCATTGGATTTAGTATAAGCAAAAGCCTTTTCAATGATGTTGATATTTTTCTTGTTGTGTACTTAAGACTTGAATCAAGTTGCATAAATTTGCACACCTTTTGGACTAAATGACACATTCCTAAAGGTGGGTTTTAGAAACCTTCCAAAAAGAGTAGGTGCATCTTGTTGTGATACTTTGTGACACTTTTGATTTCATTTAAATAAGTAGTCACATCCCACAAAAATTTAACAATTGGTTATGTGATAGTTAATCTAGATCTGACATTGTCAATATATCCAATATTTGACATCTTTTTTAAAACCTTAATAGATTTGACTATTAATGAGAATAACTTTAATATCCCAATTAATGTCACAAACCAACTACTAGAATTCAAAGGTATATGAACACAATAGATTGGATTATTGTCAAAAGAAATGAATATCTATTGTTGTTAAACACACCTTGTCATGCTTGCCAAAAGTCTCCCTAAATTTTGTTAAAAAGGTTTGAAAATCATAAGGAAACAAAGAACCTTTCTTGAATAGAAGGAAAAATTAGCCCAAGGATGTGCATGTGAGTAGGGCGTTCACAAGGCAAACTTGGGTTGCATTTGTTGGATATCATTGCAATTGCAATTGAATGATTAACCACATTTGCAAAACCTTGAAATTTTGAACAATTGACTTGAAACTTTTTAAGCAAGTTGATTTGGGACTCTTTTGTTTTGTTTTCAAAGATAGCATGAGGAATTTGGTTTTCTTGAAATTCAAACAATTGCAAAAAATTTTTTGCCATGAATTGCCCTTCCCTCCAAACTAACCTTAAGACCTTTTAAGGAAAGCTTTGTAATGTGAACATAACCAAAATATTGTACAAACCACAACAATGTGAACATTATCATTTAAAGTAACACCCCAACATTAATGTTAGATTCAATAGTCCCTCACTTGTGGGGGCAAGGTTTAACAAACTTTATTTCTAACTAAAACTCATGTGTTTGAAATGTTTTTCCTTAGTTGTAAATACTACAACTACCTTTCACACGTGAATTTTACATGATTGTAACATATGCTCCTTAATTGAACACCCATTAAAGTATTTTTAGGGTTGAATGTGCTTTACTTCAAAATTTTAATTCGTACATCACATATTGACCTTAGAAGAACCTACAATTTTTGCTAGTTTGGAAATTATAGGTCCCAAACTAGGTGAATGCATATTACATTGACCAAAAATGACAAATGAAAACAACCACATAAATCCATTTTGTTTGTATGTTTTTAAGCCCTTGGATGATTTAGTAGTTAGGCAACAACATTATATTAATTTTCAACAACATGCTTACAATTAACATGCAAGCAATGGTGTACAAAGTGGACATTTGTATGTCCAAAATAATGGCCTAAACTAATACATACTTAAATTAATATACCCAATATATTTACTTAATTAAACTTGTATTATCTATGTTACCTATAGATAGGCCGCCTAATTTAGTATAGGGTAGATGCAAGCTGTGGTGGCTCAAAAGTGGCAAGAATCCTAGTCCCAAAAATCCATATGTCCACTTTAAAAGTCCATTACTATATGGTTGGTGTATGTTTATTGAATTTTGCCCCTTAATAAATATTCTTATTCAAGTTGGCAATCTTAATCCATAAATATTATTGTCAAATTAATAATTTTACAATGTGTTTGTGGCATTTGAATAGAGTACACTTTGCAAAAAGTGAGTCACCCTAACTTGCATCTACCCTATACATAATTTTGGCTAGTATAATAAAGTGCTATATATATATATATATCGTTATTTATATGTATTAACCTATACTAAATTATATTAACTTATAATTAGTTAGGTCAATACAGCTAGTGTTAGTAAGCTACACTAGCTAATTTGGGCCCGACCTTATTAGAGTTACAATAATTGAAATTGAAATTATATTAATTATTAATATCAATATTAATAGTTCGTGATATTATTAAATATTAAATATTATTACAGATAATATTTAATATAACCTATCTAGGTGCCATGTGTTAACATTCTATTTAAGCACCATGTATCAACATCCTACTTAAGTGTCATGCATCGACATACTATTGAAGCGCCACATGTCAACATCCTTTGATATGATTTAGATTAAATTAATAGAATATCAAAATAAGCTTTAAATTCCCATGTGCTACATAAATAATTTGTTGAAACTATAAACACATGTCATAATACAAAAGAGGTTCATTTTAGTTGCATCCTAATATGCAATTGGCCCTCCATGAATACAATGGATGAAAGTGAGTAATGACATCGTATTTAAATGTTAAATACAAATTGTTGAATGCAATTGAAAGTTGTGTGTGACTTGTCTTAGGTAATTACAATAATTTTTAATTCCATTTGTTGTTTGCAACTAAAAATTAGTTGCAAATGATAGTTGCAAAATGTTGATTTTCTATTAATGGTCCCAACTAGATATCATTATTTTGTACATCTTTATCACAAATACAATGGAAAATAAAATTTAAAAAAATCTATAAATGGATTCTTATACAATTTTTGAGAGGACTTCATTTTTAGATTTTCCATGATATGGTACAAGTCATATTTCTACCAAAAAAATTGCTTATAAATATTTCAACATGAAATTTCAAAAACAAATTCCACATAAAATACCACAATTGACAAACCAATCTATTTGTCACAACATAAAAAGTCACCTACTTAATTTAAGGATGTTTAGTAGAAATATGATCATGTTTATGTCTTCATGATAATTGAGTTAGTAAATTAAAACCAATGTCCATTGGATAAATTATTGATGTTGCTATACCTCAAATGGGTTAAATGAACAAAATGATATTATAGCAAACTACATTATGATATCAACATTGATCTAGATTTCAACAAGTAACTTTCAAATTAGTTTGTTATAAGATGTTCATGTAGATAATGACAAAGAATCATTAAATTTGGCATATTATAAGTTTGATATAATCCCTATCTAATTCATTTTCTTAGTGTCAAAAAGCTTTGAAAAATAAAATTGAAAACCCACTACCTACACACATGGTATATTCATGTACATGTGAGATGTTATTATTCATTGAAAGTTGTAATTTTACAATATTATGACCTTATTTTAAAGATTTAAATGTTGTTAGGTTGTAGCCATTCACAAAATTTCCCAAGGCAACAATTATATCCAATGAGCTTTTTCCCATGCCAAAACAAATTGACGTACATGATATTATTCTATCAAATACAATTATGGGTAGGGTAAAACCCTAAGGTGAAGGCATTCTCAAAATGATAGGGATATAGGATGCATTTGAGTTATCCTCCCTTACATTTTGGCAACATTTTCAAATTGCAAGCTTTACACATTGTACAACATCAAACAAAGGTTACCATGTAGTTAAACACATGAAGGTCATGATAACATATGAAGGAAAGGGTTTTTGAATGTGTTGATGATGCTTGAAATTCTTAGGAATATATTGTGCATGATCTTGGATGTTTTCAATGGGTGGACTATCGACATTCAATGACAACAATGTTTAGATGTACAATGATATTAAACATGTCTTCTCCTATAAGTTCAAAAATAAACAAGGGATTCAACATTGTCAGGGATACTTTGGGATACAACATAATCATTCCTATAAATTAGGTCATTTCCATTGTCTTTTTTGATTGAAAATTCAATCATGTTGGAGATTGGATAATTCCAACATTAGTAAACAAGATTAATTATTTACAAGGTGAATATGCTACAAGTACAATGAACTATACTTCAAATCCAACATGTTATGTCTTGATTGACATACTTGGCATGATGAGCTACAATGTTGTTAGACTATTTTTTAAAAAACTTTTAAACACATTTTTTGGTCAAACTATCAACAATGCAAAATATCACATGGATTCACAACTCAAACTGCCAAGTATAAGATAAAATAAAATAGATATTTAATTTGATTATCTAAATAATCAAAATAAAAACATTTTCCACCAAACTATTGTTAGACTCATGACTTTTATCCAACCATATATATATAGGTTTCTATTTCAATGAAAAAAAAAGAAAATACAAGCTTGTCATATCAGCTTTAATAAACTAAATCATAATTTTAAGATGTCTTAGGAGGGAATTAAACTTTCACCTCCCAAACAATCAACCAAATCTTTAATCATCTGACCACAAATTCACATTGTGACAACTAATGTTATTGCATACATGTAAACACATGTATATTTCACATCCTATGCATCATGATATAATCATGTGATTATGTAATTTAATTACAAAAATTTTTTTGTTCACATAATTACATTCAAAGTTGTAATGCCTTCAAAATGTAAATACATTATGTTAATTTAAAGTATTTGTTCCAGAAATTAAATTTTATTTTTAAGATTTCGATTTGGGGTATAATTTCAAGTATAATGTCGTAATTATCTAATTGTGTACATTTTGAATGAAATTAATTTCACATTTGAAATAAATAATTAAGAATTAAATCAAAAAATCAGAAGTTTTAAATTTCATAAATAAATTTAGTGACAAAAAATCAAAATTTAAAATACATCTAATCTATAAATTTTGTAGAATATATTAGTTACATTTAATTTAAATGCTGATTAAACTCATGTAATAGTTAAAAGATCCAAGTTGTAAGATTTTGAATGTTGTGTTAAAAAGGTATGTTAACAACAAAGTATGTGAAGGAAACTTGAAACAATGAATAAAATGGTGTCTCAATGAAAATGCAAATGATGAAAACCTTACACAATCTTGAGTTAACTAAAACAATATAGCCCCAACTTTAGTTATGCCAATAATTTTTAAAATGGTTAAAACATCATGATATATATTTTAGCACAAAGTAGTTAACATGTTTTATGTCATGAATGTCAACACATGGATGTCCATGTCATAGTTCAATTGTATCGTGCCATTATAATTACAATCTCCAAATAGGTGTCACATTTTTAATTTCATGTGTGGTGACACATTGATTTCCATGTGACAATTCGGTTGACATAATTTAGTCATGCCAATCAAATTACAATCTCCAAATAGACACTACATAGTTCACATGTAGCTGATAATGTTCAATGTGATTAAAATGAAATTGTATTTAGTCATATCAAACTTGTTCTTTTGTTTAGTCAAAATAAATGTAACTAATAATTTTAGTAAAATAAAAATGACTATACACTCATTATAATCATAATGCGAGGGAGTGGAAAGACATGTTTGTATTAATAATTGTAAAGTCCTCATTCTTTTGCTAATAATGGGCATTGAATTTCCATGACATCATTAAAACCATCATTAAATTATTGTAGAATGTTGAAACAACCTTTATATGCCAATTGACTATTCAATTTTTTTGCAATATGACTTCCTTCCAATTTTTTTCTTACACTTAATTATAATTTATTTAGTACATCACATTCCTTTTAAATTAATGCTAATTGTTAAAGGTGAAATTGTAGCCTCCAATCATTACCGTCCTCCAAGGGGACAAGGTCACTATCTTATTACACAACAAAGAGGAAGCTTTTTTCACTAGCTTATTTTATTACAATTACTCAAGTAGTAAGTAAGAGGTTATACAAAATAGAATAAAGGAGGTAAGGGCCTTTTATCCAAAAACAAACCTACCTTCCTCTATGTGGTTTAATATAAAGGGTACATGGAAGAAAATAAAGAAATGCCATGTGAAAAAAAATAAAAAAATCCAAGAATAACTACTTTTGCTAACCTTGCAATATCTTCAGATGCCTTGAATGTTGCCTAATGATGTCTATAAATTGTCATCCATTATTGTCCCTCCTTTCACATGCCTGCAGGTGCTTGGTGGCCGAACCCATCCTTGGGTGGTACCACTAGGAATCACTTCAAGTAATGATTAAAGATCCAAAAACAACCAAATCAAATTTTTGGGCCCTTTTTGTTAAGTATTTTCACAATCATAAATTATAAATTATTCATGTTTATCAATTGAATGCTTGAAATTTATTTGGATATATAAAAAAATGGAAAATCTTAAAATTTTATATTCCTAATTAAAATGGCCCCTTAAAAACTCGATAACATGAACTTTGAAAATTCATAATTAAATCATATTAAATCAATTAATTTCCAAATAAAAACCTAAGAAATTATGATTTCCAAATTACTTTAGGAAAAAAAATCATAAGAAAAATCTCAAATGATGTTTCAAATTTGTGTTCATGACCATAAAGTGCAAGGAACAAAACCAATGCTACGTTCTTGAAACTTTTTCAGAATGCAATGATTAGGAACATCAAAATACAATTTAAAAAAATTTAATTATTGGGTTTTCAAAATCTATGAAACTTAATAAATGTATTCATAAATTTTTTAATGAAAGTGTTCATTTAAGTGTTTCCCATGATTTTTCAAAGTTCGATGGGTCAAGGAAAATCAAGATGTGACATTCCTAGTGGTACCACTCAAGGATGGGCTTGACCTAGTTGGCTCTGCCTATCACATGCAATACCTTGGGAAATCCTTTTTCTAGCTCTTTATTGTCTACAACCAATTACTTCTTTTTTAATTCGTGCCTATTCTTGCAATAGTACCCTTTAATTTGTAGGTGATTATTTTGATGGTTTTTTTTTCCTTATTGTACACCATCCAAGATCGGCTATTACCCTCCTATGGTAGCTAGTCCATTAGTATTCCAGAGGCTACCCAAGGTTGCCTCATTACTTTATGTCCTAGAAGGCATGCAAAAATAATAACTCAAAGGAACACTCTACGTGTACAATATAACTACTCTACCTTCCATACTTTTTAATAGGATGTAAATGCAACACAAGATACCTATGAAACTAACTAATTTAGAGATTTCTACCTGTTAGCATTAACTTACAAAAACAAAAGAAAAATAGATCAAATTTGAAGTTAGACCAAACACAATGAATGACTATTTTGAAACACATTGGAATTCACCATCAACTTCCTTTACTATGAATCCACATGGCCATTTGTTTCCACAAAACTACCCATGCACACTATAAGAACCCAACATCTAGAATCAAAATAATTTTAACAATTTCAAGGATTGTAATTGTATGTTTTGTTGGTGATTGGAATTGTCAAGTAGGCACATCCAAAATTCCCTTGACATTCCCACTTCTTAAAATTTTGGTTTTTATCTGTTGTGTTCACCTCCAAGTTATCTAATTCATATAAATGCTTGATGACATGTATAAATGACATGAACAAATGTTACCAAGAATCTCTTCCTAGCTCTGGTTGGCCCTTTGGCTAGTACGTAATACTATCCATATCTCATGGTGAGTTCTATAGTCCAAATTCATAACTTTATATGAGATCATTGCATTAGAAATGTTTGAAGAGATTCCCAAACCATTTGAACTCTCTTCATAAAGGGGCCCCAAATTCTAAACATGTTTGAAAAACAAGTTGGGGTGAAAGGTTGTGATGTTTTAGTTAATTAGATTATGCTTTAGACTTCTAAACATATATTAATATGGAAAAATATTGCATAACAACCAGATGTGACATTTGTCCCAAACATGTTGTACAATTCATAGAATTTAAATATCCACATTTCATGTTTGTCATAAGCAACAAACAATAAATAATCCCAAGTAGATACACACCCTTAATCATGAAAATTCCAAATGTAGCAAATTACACAACTTCTATTATAGTAACACACTGATTCTGAATTTTCCAAATGACCAATTGCACAGGGTTTGTTTCTAGTGTACAAATCCATCTAATTGACATAGTGCTATGTCCCCAATTTGTCATCAAAACTTTGGAGGTACGAATGTAACATAAATGCTTTGAAATTATACCTGTCATATTAGAACACACATGATATGATACAAGTGCATATGGAATACAATCTCTTCTAAATCTTTTTACTATAATTTTTGCAATTATTTCTAATTGGCATAAATTTATGATGCTCAAACACATATTTTGTCGCAAGAAATATTCTAATGAGTTACTCAAACCAATAGTTAGAAAATCTCTATTTTTGGTTCCATCGATCGGCTTGTAATTAGATTATGCTCTATTGATAGTCACAAGGCCTGATGGATCCATGGTAGCTAGCCCTTATCCATACACTAAAGTGGATTCTACTCTTTATATTTTTTATACTTATGATATGAAAGCTCAAACTTTAATATTATGGAAAAGACCCACTTGCATTAAGTTGTAGAACTCAAATCCACAAAAATGCAAATTTCTCCTAATTTTATAGGGTTCAAATATGAAATAGTCAACTTGGACCAGACCCCAAGGTGACCTTTCCAATTTCCAACATGGCCCACAATGCACACACAATCCACTTTGAACATCATATGTTGAAGGAGGCGGAAACATGGGGTATTCTCTTGATCCAAGAACTTTCAACATATAATTCAAACTTACTCAAGCCATTTTCTCACTGCTCAACTATGGAGCTTTCAACGAACTCTTGGGAATGATTTGAGCAATGTCAGGAGTACTAGTTGATAGCAATTGAACAAGGGAGGTTGGGTAATCAAACACAGTGGGGTATTTCAACTATTCACTACAACAAAATGTGTTCTTATTGGAACTTAGTGGAGATTTAGCGAATTCACTGGTTCACTTAATAAGAATTAATGAATTGCACCCACATTTTGTAATAGTGATGGGACTGTGATTATAAATGTTTGAATTTCATCAAGACATGACAAGACCATGCTAACATACAAGAATGATATCAACCTTCTTGGATCCTGGAACAGCTGAAGGTCAGGCCTTAAATTCGAAGGGCTTGTACTCTAGGACAGGTCTAGACCTCTAAAGGTTGTTTAAACAATTCTCTATGTGGAGAGTAAGGAAGGCAGTTTGAAGTATGTCCAAAGTTGGAAAAAAATTAAATAATTCAAAATTGAAGTAATGTTCAAATTTTTGAAAGAGAAATTCCCGCAATGTCGTAAAAACCTTGTCATTCAACTTTTTTGAATACTAGAAAATTTTCACAATTCATATCCCTTACTTTATTTTTTTGAAATTGATAATAACGTGTAATAAATCCTTCAAATATTTCTAAACAAAAAATAATCTCCTCCTTTTTTTCTCTCTCCCTCTTTCTCTTTGCCCTTCAAAAGCCTTTTCAAAATTTGAAGACTCTTTGAAGTTTTTCCTTCACATAAACAAAGCAAAGAAACATGATCTTGTTCTGGAAATGTATTAACTCCTAAATGCTTGATAAGCCAAAAAACAAGATTTTTGGAATTTCAAATGGATGTAGTTGATGGAAATTCAAATATTTTCTAGTTTTCATTCTGGGTTGCATGGGATTTCTTTCTTCTCAAGCATAAAATATTTGCTAATTGCTACATATTTTCAAGGCTCCTATCTTCCACATCTTTCCATATGATGTATATTTGCTCCTACTCCAACAATTGGGGCAAGTCCCACATGTGATACTACTTGTTAAAACATCAATTGGTATCCGATCTCAAATATTATCTCCTGATATTCTTATCAAATTAGAGGTGTCCATAAAATAAAGAAAACACACGGTGAATGCCAAGAGTTTGATAATTAGGGGGCAAGATTTTTTTAAAGAAAAAAATTTGAATTGTCAATAAATGGAGAGTGAAACTCAAATTATCACAGAATTTATTTCTAATTTGTTTTACTAGCAATATATTGCCGGAATGTGAAATTTTAAAAAAAAAACGGAATAATTTTTTTTGGAGGTTTTGGAGTGAAAATTGTCAGAATCAAATACGTGATTTTCATTGTGTAGCCAAACATATGGAAGGCTGATTAATATTTATACTTTATTTTTTATTTATAGCCATAATTGGCTAAATCTTCATAGGGATAATCGTCACTTTTTTTACATTTTCCAGTGAATGATCACCACTTCAGGCACAAACAGAAATTCCTAAAAGAACATTGCTCCTGAGTCCTAATAAGACAATAGTTCCTATGACACACAAGTCACCCAACACTAGTTCCTATGAAGGTACAACTTGTACAACTTGTAAGTTGTAGAACTGTGCAAATTGATATGTACATAATGAATCTAAGATCACTATCCCACCAAGTCTCAACTCACAACGCTCCAATATCGTACTCATCAAGGATAAACCCACATTGCTCTTTATATTCGATGCCAATATACAATTGTACTTGGCTCTTGAGTCTTGAGGGTCCCCTCAAAAGCAATGAGCTGATTCCCAATGTGTAATCATCCAATTTAACTTATTTTTGCATTTCAAACCATGGTCTGTAACATGGCAAGAAAATCTAGACCTTTTGTTGCCACAATCACAGTAGTAAATTGGCATGGAGGAAAATAATCCTGTACTTGGTTGAGGGCCCTCGAGTGACCGAAACTGGCTTGCTGAACTCAGTAACTTGACGGCTACTACTAAATTGGGGATGAAACAAACTAGGGTCTAAAAAAGGCAGGATGACTTTAAGGATAACTCTATTGTCTTGCCCACTTCTGTGCCAAAATCACCCAAGGTATTTGACAGTACATAGGTTAGAGAACTGGGCCAAGAGGTTTGAATACAGATTAAAGAAATTAAAACATTTCAATGGAATAATCACCTTGATTGGAGGAGGGCGGAAAAGTGAGCATCAATTCAAATAAATTGACATTGTTGTGTAAAAGTGAGTGAGTTTAGTCGTCACTTGGGTCCCTCCACCCTCAGCCTCTAAAGATGCCAATTTGATTACAAAAACAAAACAAAAAGTTTATGGATCAACAAAGTCAATCATGACCATCATGAGGCCATTTTTTGGGGGGTGGGTCCAGTTGAGCATCCCTCCATCATCCAGTATGTCGTCATGTGTGTAAAGTGCTGCCAAGAATTGAGGGTGCAAAGATTAGGCTATCCATCATTGCCCCTCTTGTGCCATAGCCCAAGGCTTTTGTGCTGCTTTTCTATTATGCTACTGGAGCCACTACTATCTGCTTCCAATCCCATCTCACCTTTATTCCTTTCTTCAGGCCACTTTGGGAAACTCTTATGATCATCCTTGGGATACCCCCTTTCCCATGCTTTCTTTAGGCCTGCAAGCTGCCTCCCTACACCAATCTTTCAACATGAAATACTGTCATTGCTTACTTGATACCATGCCCCCACTTACATTGCATTCAGAACAGCTCCACCGGCAGCAGCATACTGGTTTATAAAATGTAATTTGGATGAAATTTAGGATTTAAATAGTATAGGACTGGTTTTGAACCCATAAAAAGGTCCACATGAATATTGTGCTTTCGAAAAGGTTCAACAAATACGATAAACAAATACCATCCACTTTGGTTGGCCAGTCACAATAGTTATCTCATCATGTTGTAGCATTTTATTAACCCTCGCATTTCATAGTCCAACCCAAGGTCAATATTTCATGTTTATAGATGAGGCATGGAAATAAATTGCACACTATTTTGGATGGTCTAGGCATTGGTAGATGCCCACATATGTAGAGTCTGGGTGAATCTCCTCTCCTCTTAGGAATCCTAAGAATGGGTATGCTCTGCAGCCAATAAATCTTCTTCTTGGCAATTAGAAATTAAATTTGGTTGCAGCATGAAAAGGGGAACTATGCTAGGCTTATATTTGAAGTCAAGCAAATGCTTGCCTTGTGAAACTATCACAGGGAGGATGCTGTTGGGTGGGCGCGTTATTAAGAAACTTTCAGCTGGGAGACTGCTTCATGATCTGAAAGTCAGTTGGAATCTGCATCATGTCACAAGTGCAAAAAGGGCTCATATATGCCATGTGGCTAAGCCTTACCGACTTATCATGTATGCTGTGGTGGAGAGAAAATCATGGGCGATACTTCTATACTGGGACCCCTATTGGTCCTCATGGAATGATATCCTACCAAAAAAAGAGTCCAAGTGAGAGTCTTATATGAGTAGCAAATTGTCTTATTCAGTGATGGCACCCTTAACACCCAGGATAATGAGTTCAAGGGATTAGATATACAGAGAACCAGTCTACCCACATATCTCAACTGCATGGGCAGCCTGTACTTGTATTGACAATGGAGTTTGTCAAATCTTTTCATTATACCAGCTACGTCAGTATAAATCCAAAAGTCCAGTTTCCATGTAGGCAATTCTGCCAGCAGCAAGAGCAATGAATAACTGAGAGTGATCTACGTTTCTAAGCTCACTGCTTGCCTACTGCCAGACGAGTAGCTGGGTGATTGATTCTTCACTAAGCTCTTGTGGCTCCTCCCCCTTGACCCACCAGATTGAGAGATTCCCTCTTCTTACTCATCTCAAATGACAAATGGTAGTTCATTTTCTTCAGTCAACCGATAATTGACAGTATCTCCACTTATGATAAAATGGCCGACCAGAATGAAACAGTACCCACCACAGTAGCATGAAGGATGAGTGGATGCAGAATGGTAAGTGATCAGGAAACAGTTTCCTTTTGAGTTGCAGTTCTTTGCAACTCTTTCTTTCTAGTTCGCCATTTGAAAGGCTATTTGTATGTCATCACTTGGGGCCAATCATTATGGCTGACCAATCCAAGTAGTCATTTTCTTTTATTGGACCTTTTGAAGTCTCGATATCATCTTGTGCATATATAGAGGTCCAAGCTCAGTTTCACCATCTTTGAAGGTTGAACTTCATTCAAGTCCTACATATAAGCCATGTTGGTTCAAGTGAAGCAGCACTCACCAATGTACCATCCATTGGATGCCCATTATGACTCAGTTGTGGATGAGCCTAAACTGAGTTGATATCCGGTTTCAGCTTGGTAATCCATTCTGTTAGAAGTAGGTCTCATATATATGGGAAGATAGGCAGGAAAATAGGTGAGTACTAGATGAGAAGATGGTTTGTACATAGGTGGTTTTTAGTTTTAGTACCTACCTACCAACAACTGAGCTAACCACCATTAGTGGACAAATTGTCTTAATTCTCCAACTACATTCTCTAATGGAATGATTGGTCTATTTTTTTTGGTCTTTTCCTCCAAAATCTCTTCCCTTTTGAAATTGTGAACATTTGTCACATTTTTTAACCTCCCTCTCCTTTGAAAAAGGTTGCACATTTTAAATCATTAAAAACATTCAAGTTGTGAGCTAGATTTTTTTTAATTCATCAAGTTTAGGAACTATATGATGAATTGACGAGTCATTAATCAATGTGGATTATTGTCAAATAATTTCCAATATTAAGTCTATAATCATGTATTGGAACATATATTGGAGATTTTCAAGTATGGGGTTTGAATTGTTTTGGGATGAATTTCAAAATATGCATTGTTAATATTGAACTGGATATTACAGTTATTTGTAAAGTACCCAAGATAGCGGGGTTGCGTTTGAACAAAGGGTGAGAGGTGGGACAGGCCACTGACACATGATGTAGCAAAATAATAGTGGATGAAACTCTGTCAACTGATGAAATCAGGGGTTGTCAGAGTTTGATCCTATATTTTGTGTTTTGGTGCACACTGCTCCAACAAGGCTAGGTAGTGTGTTTCATATTTTTGTGTGCTTGAGAGCGGGAGAGACGAATCTTCTCACTAGACTATGAGAGCTAGGTTTTGAGTTGTAATTTTGTAAAAGCAAGCAGGTTAGTGTATATAGGCATTAGGTTTAGATTGATCACCCAAAGGAAGTAATGATTCAACCCAAAGGTTGAAGATAGGAAACAAGATTTTTGGACAAGTTGAGATTGCAATTTGCTATTTATTGTAAAAGTAACAAGTGAATTGGTAACATCAAATAAATTTATGACTAGGACTCAATATAAGGCAATGTAATGTGTTGATGGGTTCTTGAAAAGGATGCCTATATAAATTTAAAAGTGAAAAACTAATGCAAAAACACATGTAGTGTAGAGTGGTTCAAAAACAACCATACAATTTCAAGACTATTACTTTGCTCAGCTCCTTCAAGACAGCACTTGGTACTTTGCACCACGCTGCTAAATTAGGATAGGTAGAAATACACACTCCTTGCATCAAATTGAGCATAGAATCAACCATAAATCTGACATGGAGAGGATGTTACAAGTACCATTCCTCAAAAAAACACAAGTTGATTGCTCTAGGTTAGTGTTCAGTAATTGAGTCTGTCAATTAGAAAAACACAAATACCAAATTATTGTTTTAAGTAGTATTATTTTGATATTGCACTTCAGAGCTCTCTTCATTTAAAACTTATTATAAAAATTACTGTGATTGATCTGGTTTAGACTTTAGACCCAAGTTTGAAAATGGCAACAAAAGGAGTGCCAGGGCGTTTTCCATCCAACACCAAAATTATCAAGCTCCAACTTGAAGAGCAGATGATCCTGTTATGCAGGTTCTCAAGTATGTTGACCTTGTTCATTCATCATTTGTGCCCAAATTTGCCACCATTTCATTACCCCCAAACACAAGCACTCCAGATACTATAAGCTCTAGCACTCCATGCTACAAGTTATCATAATGACAAGCAGCACAAACTCTATGCCATAAAATTTCCTATACTTTCTCTCTTAATGCTTGCAAAACCTATTCCTTAAGTGACATGACTTCTATTAGCATGCCACGCTAATCACAGCAGCAACTTTTCTCTTACTTTGGTTAACAGAGTGCTATTAGTCAATCACACTGAAAAGAATCCAACACCCAGGTGTGATCCAGGTCCCAAGCTTACTTTGAAAAGCATGTGATAAAAGTGGGAGGTGTGCAACAAGCAAAACAATTCATGTCCATATAGTGTGTGGGCAGCTTGGAACCAACGTCAAGTGGCCCGTTTGTCTGATCATCCAAGCCAACCTTCAATCTCAGAGCTGTTGGATGCTCACAGGTTGGGCATCTGAAAGAGATTCAAGTCTTCCAGTCAGAGGACTCGCATGCTGGCCACAGCAAGCATAGCACAACTAAGCCTCTTCCCCAGGGTATTCTTCAGGTACTGCCACTTCATAGGGTCATCAACTGGTATTTACATTGGAACTGACTGTCAACGACTTCCAGAGCAGCCCTAGTTCTTGTCTTCTGCCAGTGTAAATATTTTGGACTGATGTGAGTACTCACGCATACTTGATAAGATGCATCTAGAGTGCCTGAAACTATCCTCTGAAATTTTTAAATTTGATTTCTTGTCAAGGTAAATGATTCCATGGTCCTAAGTTTGAGCAAATTTCTAGTTTTGGTGAAAACTCTGTAACAAACTTCAAAATAGTTCTGTACATACATGACAAAGCTCAACCATGACAAAGAGACAAAGTGACACTCTCACCAAAGTGACACTCTCACCAGCAAGAACTTTTATCACCAGTACTTGATTGCACACAATGTCAAGAGATTTTCCAGAATCCACCAGTTCACTAGAATTTGTCCTCTATTTTCACCACAGCACCCAATCTCCAGTTCTTTAGAGCTGCTACATAGGCATCCTTCAAAACTTCCAATAGTTCTGCAACATCCAGAATTTCAGATCTTTCCAACAGCAAAACTTCTTTTAGGCTGCTCAATACATTTCCGGAATAACCACAAAACTGGATTACTTCTACTTATAGAGATAGGTTTCTGCAAAGGAGCACTAACCTGTAAAAATCACATATACTGATGTCCAGCTTCTCTGACCTTCCATAGAAAGAATTCATACAGGGCAAGCAACGTTTGAGGACATTCCTTCTCTCATCTCAGGGAGTTCAATTCTTCACAAGCAATGTCCATGCCAACCTGCCATTTGCTTTTATTCCACAACTTCCAGGACCCACATTTGAATGGTCATCACAAGCAGCTACACAGACTTGAAGTGCATACATGAGTCCAGTTTCTATATCATATGACAGAGAGAAATGGAATGTTGAATTTCTGTTTATTGAGCTCACTATGGTGCATTGCCATCATAAGAAACTCTTTGACCATCATCCTGCAAGATATCATCTTACTCTAAACGCAGGAGGATCTGCTGAGTTCATGCTATTGTCAATCATATAATTTCTGGCAAGGCATGTTTACCAGTAATTATTGCACTTGCTCTGAACCATAGTCAGCAGATTCAAGCTAACGAGGCATTCATCTGAAGTGCACCTATTTGTTAACCATATGAGGAAAATTAGACTTTATACCAGACCTGCAATGAACATGAAAGGATCTGTTGGGCAGGTTGCTACACATACCCTTCTGGAGGAAGTATTACTTACACATCTTCTAGGAAAGAAACCTCAAGCATGCTGCCTGAAACTCAATTCTTTCTGTTTATTGGCATTCCTCATCTCCTCAGATACACCCTAAGCAAGAGCTTTCGCATCATAATTTTTCCCAAAAAACTTCACAAAATCCATGTTTGGATCCATCAAGTACCTGCATCTCAGAAACAATAGGGCAAGATAATATGACAAAGTTTAGAGGGTGTGAAGTATGTAGATATGCACAGCTGAATTTAGTTGCTGCAAACTACTCTTCTGTACACTGGTTCTTGGGGTTTTGAAGCAGTAACATGAGAAGGAGCAAACTATTGATTGCATAATTCTTATGCATGAATGGATCCACTTGCACATAAGAGCATCTGAACAACTACGAATAATTACAAGAAACTAGGAACTCTAAGGTTGCCCACACCTCCTTCTGATACACCAACAGAGTAACACTGACACAATAAACAAACACTGAAATTTGTGCTTCAGCAATGTGGCCTGGGAGCAAGTTATTAAGAGACAGTTAGCTAGAACTCAGAAAGTACCACAAATTCATGATTCCTGTCTAAGCATAATTGTATGGAATAACAACATTGTAGACCTGGCACATACATGAAAATGGAGTGATCAACAAGATAGTCATTGCCCTCATCTTCAGTCTTCATGTAATATACGTGATACTCATGAGCCACCTCTTGAATGGCTTTTACACTGCCAGTCAGTCCCACTAATCTGGGATGAAATTCTGCACCCCAACTCACCAGCAATGCTTGACAATTCAAGAACCAATTGAAGTGGCCCCTGAACACAACCAGTCAAGAATAGTTGGCTGGACTTTGGGCAAAACTATGTGCCTAACAACCGCTCTTCTTCCCCATATCCTTGTCACATGAATCATTCACTGGTCTAGGTAACATAGTACAAGTCCAGAGTGCTGGTCAGATCAAATACTAAGTCTCTAAGTGGTCCATCACAACCAATCCAAATCCCATTCTAATGGTCTCCAATTTTATTATACTCCACCTATTTTCTTGAGCATATATGCAAACACATACAAGACTGCAGACAAAAATCCATCATAACTGGAAGTCAATGGTTATGGCACTTCTGGCTAAACCAAAACAAACATGACAAGAATGACTGCAGCAATAATCTTGTTAGTTTTTAATTACGAAGTATCACATCATCACCATCATCATGAATTGCAGTGACTATAAACATTACTCAAGGCTTGTTCTCTATGTGTACAACATCCTGAGGCTGTCCACCACCTGTAGTTGTCAGAGAGTAGAGGCCTAGAATGGGTGGCTGATATTCCAAGTTACCTAACAAATATTCTTGAATCCATTGTCCTGTATCACACTCAGGATCAATAGATAAAAAAACTGGCAGAATTCGCTTACCCACCTTCTTCTCTGCATCATCGGACTTGACAAAGAGTTAGTCCTTTCTGTGTTTACTGTCTTGAAACATAGTGTGTCTGCTAATACAGTTTACCAACATGACACACCACCATGCTGTACAAAAATGGAGCCTGACACCTGAAAAAGATGAAAATACAAACTTGCACTTTAATATTAAGCCAGCCTAAAGCCCATATGTTGATGAGAAGAATTCCCATCATTATGAGTGGACATCACAGGCTCCTACCTAGATGAAATAGACATTTTGATGGCAATGAAATATCAAAAAGAAACAACCAATATCCTTCTCTGTTCACAAATAGAGCTTGATGTGACCCTGTGGGAGAACACATATGTCTGAAATTGCACACAACTCTCCACAACAAAAAAATGGAAGGCAACATGGCAATGAGTACAGTCATAGCCCTATGAGAGTTGCTCACTAAGTGTCAGACCATCATCTTCATTGGGAATAGCAGTGATGAGCTGCCTTGACTACCCACTGCCTTTGTCAGCTTCCAACGGTGGGTGTACACAAGTATATAGCAACATGCACAAAAGTTCAGGCAAATCATTCTAAAAATCTGTGTCCTGAATTTCTGTGCATTTTCAGAAGCAACAGGAGGAGTCAGTCATGATGTTGGCTAGCAAGTTCAAGAGACATAGCTAATAAAAAAAAAATCAATAGTCTTCATTCAAGATGCAACTAGCCTGTGAGGGTAACACCTACCTATTTCATCAACAGCCTCTGCAAGTTTTGTGACCTCATCAGGACAGATGTCTGGGCAGTAAGTAAACCCAAAGTATATGAGAGTTCATTTGCCAACAAAGTCCTTATCAGTCACCTCTTTTCCATGCTGATTAACCAATTGAAAGGACCTCCAATTGCAGCCTTCCCAACCCCAGGGCCAGTTCTCACTACAGCAGCCCCATCTGATTGCATCGCTGCACCAGACAGATCACGCACAATAAAACCAGCCAAAGAAATCACACTCATTGAACACTGAACAGCAAAGTGAAAGAGGGAAATGGCAGAGATTTCACTACTAAGTTGCTTGTGATGCCTCCCAGAAGGTAAATCAGAGAATGGAAACTGAGGCCTCATCAGTTCTATATTTTCTGAAATACCTCATTTACTTTCCCAAACCTTCAAAATTTTACCACTCTCCTTCAGACCAGATGCATCTCAATTCAACTCCCATATAAAGCAGACAACTAGTATACGCAATTTTTAGTAAAGCTTCAATTGGAGCTTTGAGCTGCCATTTTTTCTCCTGATCCCAATACAAAAGCAGCCCAATCCCTGTCACCACCAAAAGTGCCAGACTCACCCATGATACTGGCTGCACAATGCACACGCAAAAAACAGTCCTTACTACCAACGTAGGTGTGACCAGAACTCAGAGACAGAAATTCTGAGGGTTTAGAGTTTAGGGTCTAGCATTAAGACTAAGCTACAAAATTCTCAGTTGTTTGAGCTTCATGAGCATGAAGTGGGATGCTTGCACAGTTAGTGTGTTTGCAGTGACCAAAACAAAGTCAGTGTTGATGCTTCAACCTGTCTCTCTCTCTCTCTCTCTCTCTCTCTCTCTAAATATCTCCTAATAACTATGCTTATGGAGCCAGGCGAGGAATCTCAAGCTTCAGACGTTACTACCACTGTAACTTTGGTTAGGAAAATCTGCAACCAGCATTCGCAACGTTGACCTGCATTCACATTCTACAAAATCACCGAACGAAAATCAAGGACATATCACTGACTTACACCACCGTGGACAGCCCTTGATTTTTCTGCTGCTCCTTTCAGACCCTTGTCAAACTGATTTGCAATTCTTCACTGTTCTTAGCAGCCTCTGCATTCTCACTGCTTCCAGATGTCTCATGCGTCGGGTCAAAATGTGGATCTCGTGTTTCCCTCCATGAAACAAGGAAAGTAGGCACCAAGAATTCCTTGCCAATCAACATGCTCAAACTGTTGCTGATTTCTTTTCTCTCAGATATTCCTGCTCATTCCTAATCGAACAGACACCACAAAGGAACCACATACACTTGACAAGCTCGTCTGCATCAATTTTGTTTCTTCACTAACTGTGAAAGACATACAAAGTATTTGCAATTTTGTTAGGGTTTGCCAACTTTGTTAGGGTATGTTGTGCTTATCTACACTATGCAGAGAAATCCTCAATGCTATGGTAGGTGAAAATCTCTATAAACTATTACTCTTGAAAACAAATTGGCACTGTCTTGCCACCCACAAAAGAGATGTAGCGACCTGTAGAAGCATTTGGTGGCACCTCAAAACAAGGTCTCAAACAAACAAAATGCAAAACATGTTTATATTGAACAATAAATGCACTCTTCAAACGTCACACTAGCCCGTGCCAATGACCACCTAAATTTTGTTTAAAAACCAGCAAAAGAGTTGTCTTTTTCATCGTAAAGAGGGTTGGGGTAAATCCCAGAAGGTCAGATCGCTCTAATTTCATTCTTTTAAGCTCACCAGTCTCTTTTCTCAAAATCTTCAGACCCACACAAATCATATGATCAGATTTTCTTAACATCATTGTTCCATTTGACAAGACAAAAAACAGGAATACAACACATTGACTTCCTCAGTCATTGCTTCAAAAACCCTGGCAAAGAATTACACCCATCCCTTCTATGATCAACCTTGTAGACTCAATGGACTACTCCAATCCTTTGGAGTTCCCAAAATTAAGGTACTCGCTCTTAAAAAACAAGACAACAAAACCTAGATACAAACAAAACACAAACATAGATTCTTGAGAAAAGTTGTTGGCTACTCTCGACCTTTAAAACTTCTCATCATTCCTTTTACTCAACCATCATACCTAATTATAAGATAAATATTTTGCCTCTTTAAATACATTGTGCAGCAAATTGTTTTTGTATTTTTTTCAAAACAAAGATCTACAAACCTCACTCCCACAACTTTTCTTTCATTGCCCTCCAAAACCTCCACAATGATCTTCCAAAATCTTCACACACAAAAAAATAAAATTTGACCTCCCAAGTCCTTCCTCAGAAGCCTCAAATAATCTCTTCCTCATCTCATCTCTTCATTTTCTCAAAATCCCTCTTGCCAATCACTTTATAGAAATTTGATCCACAAAACCTTGAAGGATTCTCATTGGGCTGCTCATATTTTCTTCCATTTCAAAAATTATCTTACCTACTTCCTTTGTCATATTTTGCCAATCCACCAAAAACACATAAAAATAAAAACATAATGGATTTTCTTTTGTTTTATTTTTTAGTGCCGTTGAAACACACTATAATAATCCAACTCCATCCAAAAGGCCTTCACCCAAAAATAGCTAACATTGTTTCAAGTCACACTAGTTTATTTTTCCCCTTTCTCTTTCGCAAAAGGTCAAAACTAATCGTTCTTGAGAAGCTTTGATAAGTAAAACGTCTGCATGGTTAGCACGACACATAACATCTGCTTGCGACCACAGTTTACAACAATAGATGGGTGCATAGTTTTTGTTATGTTGTAGCAGCAGTAGAGACGGGAGTGCAGTGACATGGGATTGTGGGAAATTTGTTCTTAGATTGTCCTTACGCAAGAATTTCTTCTTGGATTTTCTAGTAAGGCGATGCAAATTTTCATGTTTCACGAATGCAATGTTGTTCATTGAAGTTTGTTGTGGAAATTTGTTCATACATCGAGCCCTAACTGTAGAAAAGTTTTAGGATTTAAGAATGTAGACTCAGATTCGCAATAGAGCAAACTTAGGGTTTAAGAGTTTAACTGCAATTTCGTGATAGAGAAAATTTAGGGTTTAAGAGTTTAGGTTCGATGTTGCAAAAGGGGAAATTTAGGATTTTGGTTGACTGTGCAATTATGAGCTATGAAAATTGAGATATTTTAAAGAATAGGTAGGGACATTTCATGGATATAAGAGTTCAAGGATTTCAAGGCTATGAAGAAATTGTTAGAAACATTTTAGGGATATAAGAGTTTAGGGTTTTAAGACTATACAATTATAGGTTATCAAATTCTAAAATTCAAAAGTTTATCACAATAGTGAAATCTTAAAGCATAAAAGTCTAGGGTTTTAATGGAAAATGCAATTGTGAGTATTTGAAATATAAGCATATTAGGGTATAAGACCATAGAGAAATTTAAGGGTTTATAGTTTTAGTTGATTATGCAATTGCAAACTTTCAAATTTTATAATATTAAAGGTTATCAAAAAAGAAAATTTATGGTATAAGAGTTTAGGCTTTTAATTGAATATGTAAATTTGAGCTATCAAAATGGAAACATTTTAAGGAACAAGAATGTGAATGTTTTAGATTTAAGAAAAATGTGAAAAATTGAAATAAAAACATTTTAGCATACCACGCCACCTTTGGTGGTTGTGCTTGTATTATTTCAATGTTTAGGACACTATTAAAACACTTCAATAATTATTAACTAATCTCAAGGATGAAATAACATTTGACATGGAATGGATATTAATTTAGTGTCAACAATAGATTTACAAACATTTAATAATAATGAAAAAAACATTTTGAGATTTTTTTGTGTTGTTACTTAAAGTTTCAAAATTTCAACAATCACTAATTGTTAAGGTTTTTTTTTTTTTTTTTTCGTTTTTCCTTGTTCTTTTCTTTTTATTTTTAGTTTCACTACGTTGCCATGGTTTTTTTTCACAAGTTTTATCTACAAAAATTCAAAAATTTCTACTTGTACAAATAATGTACTAGTAAAAACACTACAATTGTAATGATTCATGAGTAGTTTTAGAAAACCAGCATGATGTAACAAGAAAAAGGAAAAAAATCACAATAATAAAGACATGAGAAAAAATGGCAATGAAGGAGACATCACAAAAAATTGCACACATTTGTAAAAGTTTTTAGAATATACAACATTGATTCTTAGTCACAAAGTTAATCCATATCATATACATTAAGCAATAATTTATTTTTTTTGGAAAGATCCTTGAAGAATAAATTTGAAAGTTCTAGAAATTTTACATAAATTTAATTTTTTTTCAAAAAGTTCTTAAAAATGTAGTTGGTGAAAATGTAATGTAATTTAATTCTACTAGTCAGATAATAATATAAAAATGTGATGAGTAAATCGAACCACAACTAGCCAGTGACGAGCAAACCAAACTCCATATGTAGCTAATTGTTGAAGTGCAAACTAGGTCATAGATTATCATAGGTTGATAAAAGTAAGCAAGTTTAATTGCTTAAATTATTCAATAAACAAACCAAAAAATCAAATTGTTGGCAAAAGGTAGTTAACTTAATTAATGAATAGTTATGCCAAATAATTAGTTAAAACCAAAAACAATTGTGTATAAAATAAAGGAATTAAGGATAAGGGGGTTCACCATTTTTTTGAAAAGATATGTTGTAAGTGATTCAAAATTATGTAAAGTCCCATGTGTAACATTACATTCATTTTCATTTTCATGGTAGTGATGGTGTATGAAAAACAAGAAAAAAAGGAGCAATTTATGTTGAATAATGGAATGTTCCATGTAGGTTTAAGTAATGTGTGTATGTGTGTATGTGTTTTGTAATTGAACATAACATTTTGAACCTGCAAAAATGAAGTGCGATATATTAAGAAACAATGAAAATGAAACACAACAACAATAAATAAAAAACTAAAACAAAGGAGGTTGATGTAGTATTACAATGGAAAGGTTATATATTATTACCCTAACCATTAAGTACGTGATACTTAAATGGATGGAAGGGGCAAGAACCCAACAACTATTTATTGGGAAGGTAAATGAAATGTATAAATATATAGCTAACATTTGGCGAGTAGGTATTCCTAAAATTCCAATTTAGCAATTGCATTTATGAGTTTCAACATACTCATCCTCTTCCTTACTCATTTTCAAGTTCTTCCTTTCCATCAAATTTTCCTCTTTTCCATGGTGTTAAAAACATTTTCATGTTTTCAATTATTAATGTACCTTCATCATTCTCTTTAATTGATTAATTTCCTAGGTTGATTATAACCTTACATCTTGAAGGTGCTAATTTTGGATTCATTTACACACCAATTACAGTGCTTTACAAATCAACTTGATTATTCACTTCAGTTTGCACTTCAACATGTGTGGTAATTAACTTTGCTTCTTGAAGCTTAATAAATGTGCACCCATTAGATTTGTTTACGTACGAACTATAGTCCTTGGCAAACCAACTTGATTGCCCACCTTAGTTTGTACTTCAAATTGTGTCATAACCAACTGTGATTTTCAAAGTTCAATATGTGTTCCTATGGAGTTCATTGGTTTGAATTTCCATTGAGACTTTCAACCTTGTTGTTCCTCATGTGGATGGTAAGACTTGGATTTGTAAATCATCATTGGTAATACCCTCCAATTTCTTTGTTAGCTTTTCCTTCACCTGAATTTATTTTAACAATTTGTTGATATACATATGGTACCCCTTTATTTGTTCCACATGTCATTCACGCATATCCTCAACTATTTCATCCAACACAATATCCACAATACTCCACCAATTCTCATCCTTCTAACTTATCATATATGTTGCATTGGTTGCATCATGTGTTGCAAGGATATCCCAATCAAGCACCTCTATTTTCATAGCTAATGCATGAGGTCTAAACATTTTTAGTTTTCGTATATTTTTATTGATCATAATTTTTCTTTGAAGTCTTTTAAGCTTCTACCTACTGTTGTGTTTTCCTTTGATTCCTATATGCCTCCTCAAGGATTTTTTTTTCAATCAATGCATTCATTTAATGTTATAAAAAATTTCCTTCCTCCTAAAGCGTGTGTGTGTAGTTTGGAATTCATAATCTTATTTTCATTCCATTTATGTTGTTCTTCTTCATGCAACTTCTCAAGTTTTTGCATCTATTTGTGAAATTTTTCTTCCTTTTCCATGAAATTGTGACTTCATTTCCATTAATTCTTTACTTAGATCCCCATTTTCTTCCTTGGTGGCTTTTAACTCCCATTCTAAACATTTGTACTCAACATACAAAGTAATATGTCCCCTCTTTGCCTCCTTTCATTGAGCTTGTAATTGTCTTGCTATCTTTGTTGAATCATGTGACGGCTCCTTATCCTTTTGTCCCATTTGGACGACATATGAATCCTTGGTCAATTCCCACTCTTTGACTCATTTTACAAATATCTCAAGCTCCATCATTTCTTCTTTGGTTATTAGTAGTTAGGTGGTCACAATATCTAAAGTCAATGTTTCATCCTCTACATTTCTCAAGGTGATAATGTAGTTCATGCATAAATCTTGTTCATTGGTGGCAATGAAGACATAAATTATTTTTCTCAATGTTTTGGAAACATTCCCCCACTTTGTTTTCCTATTGCAAACTAGTTTTAGTCCACCATCCATTGGTTTGAAAGGGCTTCCTCCTTCAACATAATCTCTTTTGTAAGTTGAGATGTACTAGGCGACATGTCCTTTACTTGGCAAGTTGTCAAATTTTCACTAAGTAAACTTGTTTCAAGCTACTTGCATTTCCTCTTAGGTAGCTTTTGAAAAAAAATCCTCCTATGCAACATTTGAAAGAAATTCCTCCTTTTTAAATTATTATTTTAAGAAATTTCAAGTTTTTAGATTATTCCCCTCTTACATTGAGGATAATTTTAAGCTTGTTATTGCATTTGAAGGTTTGATTGCCATTTCTTTACCCTTTGTTGTGTCTTTATTCACAAAACAAATGTTGTTTACTCTCACCACCATTTGTTGAAGTATCAATGTAATTTTGTGAAGCTATTGAACATTCTTCTTCAATCAGTTGGGCTTGAATATCTCCTCCAAATCTTGGGTTTTTCGTTCACCCAAATAAAATTTTGTGACACAAAATATTGTTGGGCTTACCAATGTGCCTTTACATCACAAATTTCATTGGCCAAAATTTCAATGTGATTTTAATGAATCTTTAGATTGATGTTATTTATCAAGTGTTTTTCACATCATTGTTAAAACCATGGAATAAACCTTTCCATGCCAAGAAAGGTTTAAATTGCTACAAATTTCGTAGTTGCTAAATATCACACTAGGAACTTTTGGATGAATCATCCATGTTAATGGCGGCGACCACACTTGAAAATCGATGGGGCCCCTGGGCCCCTTAGACATGCCATACATGTCCTCCATGTCTCACACAAGTGGTATTGATATTATCGATGGTGGTTCTACCTCAAAATTTAAAAAATTTCCTTCATGTGATAATGTAGGTGGGGTAGGTGGTTGGAATCGCACCCCCTACCTAGTAAACCCTCTGGCAAACTTATTTCCAAAATCTAAATCTTGACACCTAACTGTGATGAAACCTTAACCTTAATCTAGGTCTCCTTGGAAACCCTAAACCCAAAACCTTGGAATCCTGTAACCCTGAAACCCCAATGTGACCAACATTGCTACACATGTAATGGTTCAACTAACCCTACAAGGATGTTGACCTATTAGGGTTTTCCCTAAACCTAAAATCCCCCAAACCAAAATGATGACTAAGGTTGTTGCACCTATATGGTTCGGGCACCTACATCCACCAAAGTATTATACATGGCTAAGCACACATTTGGGGCCTTCATAACCATAAAAACAACAAATGCGATTTCACTTATCATTATTTTGGTCTCATTGCCACAATGGGTTTATTAGTCATCAACTCGATTTCACCCAACAACAAAGATAATCATTAGATACAACTTACTTGCCACTATATTCTAATATCTATGTATGGGCATATTAGGGGTTAAGTAGGACCTATTTAATAATTAAAGTTAGGTGGTAGAGTTGTCCCATACCTGACCATTAATCACATCTAAAACCTATGGGCTCACTATGTGTTTCAACAAGCACGTGTGGGGGGGGTTCATAGCCTTTTACCCAAAGTTTGTTACTAAATTGTATGCACAAATCTATAACAGATCATCACACAAGCTTATGTGATGTACCTGAAAAGCACATAACTTGAAAAATTCCCTACCCCATGATAAAAAACCGATAATCCCAAACACAAACACATGAAATAGGTGCAAAAACTCACAACACAAGGGGGATGAACTCTTTAACACAAACATGCCTCCACCTTTATAAGTTTTGCTTGGAGATTTATGACAATAGTTATGTAAAAATTCAAAAGTTGTGACAAGTTTTGATGGCACAACACTCCACCACTTGTGGGTATCATAAGTATTTATAAATAAGTGACTCGTGTGTTGCTCCTATGTTATGTGCCCTCCTTGCGTCCTTCGCTCCACACCACCAAGAAAAAGGGTTGGGAAATGACCCTTTACCAATCTAGTTGATTGAAACCTCCTAAAATGATAGCCTTTTTCACCATAGTAATAATGGTGAAGACAACACCCCAAACATGCATCATATGTGGGAGAAATCAGATTTTGGGGTTTTATGTGAAATAAATCCCAAAAATAGGAAAGTTAATCTCTAGACTCCCAAAATCACAATCTCCAAAAGTGGCTACAAGCTCGTTGCTGTGTAGAGCTTGCCAAAATGAACCGATGACACGATAATCACTGAAATTTGAACTTCTATGTGGAAAATATGGTAGGTCGAAAATCATAGATGGATGAAAACTTTTCATCCAAAAGCTAGATGAAAAAAATAAAAACAAAAGAAAATAAGAAGGATGAAAACCTCGGATGAAAAATCTCCACTTGAATGAAAACTAAAAAATAAATTTTAACTTCTTGACATGTGTTGAGTTTGAATTGGTGCTAAACCTGATTATCAGGTTTGGAAAACACAAATAGAAACTAAACATAAATAATAAGTTTGGATTGGACCTGAACCTACCCCTAGTTGCCACATAACCCCCAAACTTCAAGTTCAAAAATTCAATTCAAAGAATCAAAATCAAAAATCAAAAAGTGGCTTGGGGCAAGTCCATATTGGATTACCCTGGCCTTATTTGTTCGGGCTTCACCTGAACCTAATGAGCATCCAATGCTGAGCCAAACTGGTAGGCCCAATCTACATTTCAACTAAACCAAAGTTCGGCAATGATGGCCATTAGAACTTTGCTTGCATGCAAATGTGGTAGCTTGGTGACTACACATTATAGTGAAGAGCTATAACAATAAGTTCATTACTATGTTTCTTTCCCCCCTCCTCCTCTCCTTTTTTTTTCTTCTTGTCTTTCTTCTCCTCCTATTCCATTCCAGTAGGTTGTAGTAGTTCATTGCCCCCTGCCCCTCCTTTTTTCCCCTTCTTCTCCTCCTCCTTTTTCCTCTTCCTCTTTCGGGGTGTGTGTCCACCACCCTTTGCTCCTTCTCCTTTCTCCCCCTTATTTTTACTTCATGCACTAGATCTTCATAGTTCCTTTCGTTCCATCAACAACAACAATAACTCCTCTTCACTAGGAGACAAAACCAGAAGAAGGAGAAAGGGGAGAAAGGGGATATGTAAATATTAAAAAAAAAAAAAAAAAAAGAAAACTAACTACAGGTCCAAGCCCCCCTAGAGTTTAACTTTCCAAAGAGTTGCAAAACTTCAAACGTAAATCTGAAAACAAAACACGCCAGTTTGATGCTAACGCAACCAAACACATCACTTGCAACACAAGTGCTAAAACAAATAAATGAAATCTAGTTTTCTTGTAGTAACCAAAAATAGCTCAAACTTTTGGTGATTCAAGAAGAAGCTCACCAACAAACACATAGGAATCCAAGCCTAAACATTAAAAAAATTAAACCATAAACATAAACACCTTGCAAAAACAAGAATTCCATGTATAACACAAAACTTCCAAAAACATGAAATAATAATGTCTGGAATTTCAAATCACCAAAAGTGATTTCAGATGACATTCCATGGGATTTTATCCCCAAAACAAAATATCTTGAATTGTGTTCACACTTGAACTTATTCAAGCCAAACTAATTAACCTATCTAACCCATCTTAGCCTAATTATGACTTAACTAGATAGCTAAGCTAAAACTCTTGACAATTTCATGTGATTCCAACTTTTTGTAAATTTTTCATAATGTTAAGATTATTTGATAAAATTTTGAAAGAAATGATTATACATAACATGAATGGCCTCTCAAACAAATTTTATGACAAATTTCAAAATATTATGTACAAAGTTTCCCCACTTAAAATGATTTTGCAAAGTTGAAATAAATTGTGAAAAAATTCATTTAATGAAAGAAAACAACTCATTCATGTATAAAACATCATTTTTTCCCTACAAAGAATTGAAAGATATTTCAAACACGAAGAAAAAATTGCAATTAGACCCTTAATTGATATGTTGTAAGCTTTTGCCACATGGCATATTAAAATAATTATGTAAATATTGTTATTTGATTTTATGTTTTGTTAAGGTTAATTTTTTTGATTTCATCTTTAATGGTAATGCTTTTTAATGTTTAAACATAAAAGAAGGCACTTTTTTTTATATAGTTTACAAGATGAAATTGAAGGACAAACTATATGGGTTAAATTTCCTAGTTGCACTTTAGTTGCACATTGAGTTACAACTACAAATATTTTCCCATATGGTTTGTGTTTGTTTTTTTATTTTGTAAACTATAGAACTAAATAGGTAAATAAGAAATTAATTAACTAACTAGTTAACTAGCTAATTAATTAATTAACAACCAACTAATTACCTACCTACCTACCCACTTACAAGCCTACTTATAATTAAGTATTATTTTTTAATTATTTAATTCTAGAAATAAGATTCAATTTTATTTCATAAAATTTATTAATTATTCAATTAATTGAAAATGAAACTTAATAAAAAATATGTAATTATTTTATAAAATTCGTTGTTTAATATGTAATTCAATAATTCATTAAAATTTTATCAATTAACTTTGAAAATAAAATTAACTAGTTGGTTATCATTTTAATTTTAGTAAGATATTTACTAATAAGAGATTAAAATATTTTGACATTTAACCTTATATATGTTACTTATCAACTAAACAAATAAACAAATAAATAATTGATTGACTATCTTATTTATTTAATTATTTAATAATAATAAATACCGAATATTTAATATTAACCACTATAATATGAACTTACGAACTTATTTCATCGTTAAATGTTATTTAAAAAGATAATTAGTTTAAATTAATCATTAATACAAAATAAATAATTTATTTATGAATATTTCATTCAATAATGTTTAATAGTTCACTAATTATTAGTTAGTTTAACATTTATAAATTACATAACTATGAATTAATTAATACTTATTAGCTATCTACCATATCTCTTGACTAATAAATATTAATGATCAGATAGTTAAATGAAAAGTAATTAGTTGATAATTAACTTATTCATTAGTTATTTATAATTTATAGATTTATTGATAGCTCGAAATGAAAAAATTACCAAATAAATCAGTAAATAATGAAAATAGATATTAAAATATTTAATTTATTAAATATTCAGATTAATTAATTAATTAATAGATTATAAATTATTTATTCACTATTCAGTATTAAATTATTAAATATAGTTTATTTCTGATTAACTTATTAATTTATTGAATAAATACTAAATACGTTTAAGAAATTTATTATTATTATTAATTTGATCGAAATTCATTAAATGAGTATTCAATAATAAATGTAAATATGAAAATCATTAAGAAAATAATAAATCATTTTTATTTATTTATTTATTATTCCATAGTTTGCATTATTTAATCAATTAGTTGATAATACAATTTCAGGAATAATTAATATTGGTTTAACATGAAAATTATGTCATCTTAATATGATGTTACCACTATAATTAAATTATACCTTAAAATAAACATGGTATCTTTGTAAACAAATCATAATATAAAACCAGAATGAAATTATTTATTTTAACATGCTCATAATTTTACGTAATATACATTGAATATAGGCTAAACGCATGTAAATATGTTAAATAAGTTTTTAATATATGCTTTATATACCTTGATTACATGTTAAATATATTTTTAATGTAGTCCAAAACATCTTAATTTACATAAAATGTACAGGCACACCACAAGAAATAACCAACTTTCAACCAAATTTTCAACTAAATGAACATGAAGGCTTATTCATAAATGAAAAACCCAAGAATTTAGTCAATATGGAAGGAAGTACAATTTAGTAATTGCACCATACTTGCAAAAATAGTAAGAAAATTAAAAAGATGGTTACTAATTGTAGAACTTATAAAACCTAGTTGGAAATGACAAATAATCACAAGTTGGATGGTTACATAATACAAGATTTTTTGTAGTGCCAAATTCTAAACTAACATAAACCTCCAATGTATAATTAGAAGCAATATTGGTATGCATATGGAATTCTAACTTCCAATTTGGAACAATTAGAATTGTTAAATAGTTCATCAATTACTTCATCCGTTCCTAAGCCTTTATTTCAAGCTCATGTCCAACTGAATGTTTAATCCTTTTTAAATAATTAACATATAAAAGTAATTTTAATTAACAACATCGTTGAAATACCTTTAATATAATCCAATTGTTTTGAGGAAACATTTGATTTTTATGACATTTGTGGGTGTCAGCATGTTGGTGATTGATCATTGTGAACTTCATAGGTCTACCAATAAGTTTTCATTGCACATAATATGTCCCAATGATATTCCTAAATTAACACAAAATGCACATTTTTTCAAGGTTTAAAATTAATGTCACTTTTGCAACATTCTTGCAAACACTTTTATAATTCTTTCAAATGAACTTTTTTAGTGTTAAACAAATTGAAATATTCTAAGAATATTTGCATGAATTCATAATCGAGGTACTTACTGAGAATATTGGTGATCACATTCTAAAAAGTTACTGGTGCATTGCACAACCCAAATGACATCACGTTAAGTAAACATAAGCTCCCCATTCTAAGATGAGAGCAATTTTTTCTTTGTTTTTTTCTACCATTTTGATTTGGTTATAACCATTATATATATCCATCCATGAATGAAAACATTTCATGGCATGTTATATTGTTAAACATGATATCCAATAATGGTAGAAGAATGGATTTGTTTTTTGTTTACACATTCAACTTCCAATAATCCACACAAATTTTATTTTATTTGGTGACGGCTATATAAAAGGTCAAATTCTTCCCTTCTATTGTTAGTTTTTCTAAAATTCCTTTGTTAGGGAAAGGTTCTTCCATAGGTTAGATTTGATTTCTAGATGCTCATGGCAGCTATTACACAACCATTGTTTACATACACTACGTTTTCTTTCTTTCTTTTCAATCCATTATATAATTACAACATGGACGTGTCTGTTCGTCTTTTACTTATCTTTTACTTAATTCTTTTTCTCTGATGTCATTTCACTTTGAAGGGAGAGCCCGGTGAAGCACGGGCCGGGGGGGGGGGGGGCACGGGCCGGGAAAGACCGGGCGGGGCAGGGCAGGGGAGGGGGGGAGGGCAGGGCAGGGCAAGGGGGGGACCTGTATCTAATCAAACAAAAATACAATTTTTTTAAAATTATTTTCATTATAGAACATATTAAAAAAACTATAATCTTTTTAAAAAGAAAAAAGAAAATAAATAAATAAATAAATACATAAAAAAATAAAAATGAAGATAGACAAAATAAGAATAGAAAAAATAAAAACTTGAAACAAATAAAGAACTATAAAAAAGGAATGGAAACAAATGAAACAAGGAAAGAGAAATACAATAAAAAAATGAAAAAACCAAATAAAGGGTAAAAAATAAGATCAGCCCTACTTGAAAAAAAATGAGGTGTGTCTTCTTTCTCCAAACTTTAAACTTGCATCCAAATAAATATATATATAAAACAATAATAAAAATAGAAAATACATAAAAATAAAAATAAAAAAGTTAAAAGTTTTTAAAACATGAACCAAGGTGGCCGAAGGCCATGGGCACCCACTAGTTCAATTTAATACATGAAAATTTCATCTCAACCTCTTCTTGTGCATTGTATATACATGTGCGTCTATCACTTTTTGGTTGATTAATTTCTACCTTTGACTGGTTTTAGTCTTTTTGTTTAGTAGTGTTTACTATGGATTTATACTTTTACGACATCACAACACTACATGTCATGACATTTGGAACTAGGCCTGCTTTTGTTCTCGTCTTAATTAAAATTTTTTGTAGACTTCGTTGTTTTCATGCCCATGATAGTAATGTAACCATTGTGTTGCTTCCATTAAATAAATAAATCTTACATCCAGTAGCTTATCCAAATCTTTTCATACTTTCAAAACATAGTTTGGATTCATGTGAATTGCTTTTGTTTGATGGGCTTTGCATTTGCCATTAGCTTAATCTTATGTTCACAAATTTCCTTTGGTATACCTTTCAATTATATATAACCCCAAACAAATATTATCCCATTAAGCTTGTAAATGAACTTCCATTCTTTTAAGGAATTCATGTGGTAAGGTTGCATTTACCAACACCATCTTTATTTTTTTATAATTATCGATATTAAGTTTCATTAGTTGTTCTTTTTAAGTGAAAGTCTAAATAACATCTGACTTATTTTTTATGATTATATTAGTTATTTCATCTAGTATTAATGTCGTTCCCATTTCATGATGGTAGAATTGTTTTGGATGAACCGTATCCTTTTCGACTTCCATCATATTATGGAAGATATTACGTGAAAATGATAACTCTTCCAAGACCACTTTTCCTACAAGCCATAATTTTGGCACAACCCCATATAATCATTCTTTACTTTTGTTGGAAAATCTTCCTTAATCATAATCATCGTCTAGATGCTTGGGTTGTTGTGATAGGTTCAACTTGGGTGAAAGAAATCTATGATGGAATTATTTGGAAGTCACAATTCAATTTTTTGGGGTTACCCAAATCTAGTCAAGCATATAACTCATATGCATTTGAAAAATATATCAAAAATGAGATGATAAATTGAAAATTGTATTGTAATCCTCCCAAATTAAAAAAAAAAATCAAAAACATCATGATCAATGTAGGTTACAACTAATGTCATATTCCAAAATATTATGGCTATCAATTTTTTTGTTTTTAGTGGAGTTGGAGAACATGTTTATAACTTTTTACACCACACAAATACTTGTTCAAGTATCATGACACTGCAGATGAGAAAATAAAATAATAAAAGATATTTCATATTTATATGATTCAAAATGGAAATTTCATAAGCGTGAAGTCCATTTAAATGCCTAAATTGTTTTTTTCAAGGCCCATATTTTTCAAGGTGTTTTAAAAGGTTTAATTAAGGTGATATGAATTTGGACATGGAAAAAAATGTGAATTTCAAGATGATTTATATGATTTTATTGAGAAATACATTGGATTTCAATATAACAAAATGTGCCCTCATATGTCAAGTATATTCATTGGATTTTGAGTCAATTCACTGGTTTTAGTGAATAAGACTTAATGGGGATGTAGTGAATTCATTGGTCCACCAAATGATGATTATGAGTTGTACCCACATTTTGTAATAGTGTTTGGATTCTAAACTGAACTTTCAAAAACCCATTTTGGTCAACTATATGTGTTTTCACCCATTTCACATTTTTGACAATATTAAAATTAATTTCATAATTTTTAAAGTTGATAACAAAGGTATTATTGCCCCATTCATGATGAATTTTTGATTGTTGCAACACATCTTATTTGAAAACAAGGAATACATTTCTCGTCCGTCCCCCATGTTTGAAATTATTACAAATATTTTTTATGTACACTTGGGGTTGCACCTTTTGTAATAGTTAGCCATCAAACCATGAAAGGAGTTGGTCCTCTTCAACTTTAACTTTTTTTTCAATCCTTCCAAGATGATGTTTATTCCAAATTCTTTGTTTAATCACACATCTCTCACTTTTAAATTTCCATTTGTATTTGGACAATTAACATGGTTTCATCAAAATCTTGTGCTTTGGTAGTAATGACTTTACAAACTCCCATTACTTCCTTTTTCTTATTTTTAGTTAATGTATTCTCCATGATTCTCCTAAGTTGTGGACAAATATGTAGTAATTTTCCCAACTTTATTACTATTTTTAAGCCCATGATAGCTTCAACTAATTATGGTTTCATTTTTTATTTGGCTGCTTCAATTGTCAATTTGTATGTATTAGCTAACTTGTCTATATATTCATCAACTTGTTCTTATAATAATGAGTTCCTAAGGCCCCAAGTTTGGTTTGTTGTAGAGGCAATTATTTCTTGCCTGAACCCAATTATGAGTGTTTGTGTGATGAATTCATCAAGAGGGCATTGATTTTATTAAATTTCATAAATATTACTATAATATTTCATTTAACATGGAAGTTGAGGTAGTGGGACTTGGTGATGGGTTTCAAATTCTTGATGAATTTGATTTTAAGTTCTTCATCCTATAAAAAAACATGAACAATGAGAAGTCATTATGGTGATCATACCTTTCCATTTGTTTTTGAGAACATTTGATCCACAAAATGTTCATAACATGCTTGCCATCATGTTGGATGCCCCTTTCAAATTTCTATGGATTGTGGATAATTATGTGGAGTGTGGGGAAGCAATTTGTCTTGCTTTCAAATATGATGCAAAAATAGTGATTCCATTGCTTATGACTTGCTTTGATAAACTCAATCCTACTTCTCAAGCATGTGCAATATGTGCTAATGTGTTTGCTTCTCGATTTGAAGAATAATTGACGAAAGTAATATGCTTGGTGTTGAAGTATCCATGGAGGAGTTCTTTTGTGCTCTTGTTATTGGAAAACTTTATTTATCTAGGAGGTTATCTGTCCTCCCATATTCATGTGCAGATCTTCTTTTATAGTGGTAGTCCCATGAAGATTAGTTTTCAAATGTTGGTTTTTTGGCTAAGCAAATCCTTGGGATTCTAGAGTCCCAAATTGAGACTGAACATGTTTTTAACCTTGTTGGTGTTGACAACCTTGTGACACTATAGCCTACAAATGGAGAATCTAGACTAGATAATCGTGGCAGTAAAAAATTGGCCTAACGATCCCCATTTGAATTGCACACCTATTGCTATTCTTGAAAATTATATGAAAAGTGAATATCCTTTAGTTGAAGAGAATTATGATTTGATTGAAAAAGTTAGCTATTTCAAATAGCTCTAGGTTGATGATGATTATATAGGTCATGCAATTTACAATTTTTTGCTTTTGTTATGAATTTCACACCTCACCAACAACACATTTTGATTTTTTTTAGGCTTTTAAAATTTTGAGTATTGGGGGTGGTTTTGGGTGTTTGTTTTTTTTCGTTAGCTCGTGTTGTAATCGGTAGAGTTCTTATTTCAAGAACTAGGGTTCAATTCCCCCACAACCTCTTTGAATATGTAAGGTGGTCATGTTTAAACATTTATGGGTTAATGTATAATTTGCAAAAGATTTGTATACAATTCAAATTTGAAATTTTGCAATGCATATGTTCTATAAATATCCATAGTTTTTTAACATTTAAAAACCCAGCTCATTCATAATTGGCAAAGGGATAAAAAATGGTTAGACACACAACCATCTTTACAACTAATCTGTTGAATTAAAAAAAAAACATATCCCCTTTCAAAAATAAAATGCCATGTTAATATCCGGAGGTTTGTCCTAAAGCTGGATAACCGGACAACACGGGTACCGATCTTCGCGAAGCACAAAACTTCGACGCAAAGAGGCAACAGGACAGGAGGACACGACCGAGCTCCTGTCCTCTCCACTGTCCACACCCATCTCCTTTCACGCCTTGCTCCCAACTGCAGACAACCCACCCACGCTTTGATGATGGCTCTTATGTCGCGGAGCCTCTGAATCTCCTGTGGATCTCTCCCTCTCCCCCTCCCCCCTCCCTTCTCTCCGTCTCTTTAACTTCTGTCTATTTTCCCCTCTGCATATACATGTATATATATTTTCTCGCTCTCTCTCTCTCTCTCTCTCCACTGATCGCTCGTTGTCGTAATAACTAGGAGGCGGAATTGAGAAAGAGGTGGTAGCGTGAGCGGTCGGGGCGGCTTCTGTTTTGTTTTCCCTTCCCTTCCCTTCCCTCAGTTTCGTTGGAAAGGAAAAGGTATGTGTTTTCCGTTCTTCCTGTGGTGGGTTGTTGTTGTTGTTGTTGTTGTTTATTTTTCCCCTTTTCCTTTTGTCGTGGGATCAGGGGTTTAGGTTTAGAGAGTAGGAATCTGGAAGTCTATGAGGTTGCGGGGTACGTGAGTTTTGATTCAATTTCCGTCTTTGGGGTTGGTCTTTAGTGGGAGCCCCGGGGTGGGGGCAGGGGGGATTTATGCTCTGTCCATTTGGGAGAAGGAAGCTGTTGTTATTATCATGCGTGGTTTGGTTTGTGCGTTTTGCATCTGACAGTTACGAGTTCCGGAGAGTTTCATCGCTAGTCGGAAGTTTAGGGTTGGAGGATGGGAAATGCAAATCTTGTGATTTCTTTCAAAGTCTTCTCTCCTCTTTTGAACGGTTTTTTTTCCCCCCTTTTTATGGGCTTCTCCTGTTGTGGAATGACATTGCTTTGGAGTTGCTTTTTGCATGTGGGTCTTGTTCTCCCCTCTTGGCAAAAGTTGGTGCTTGGGTGTAATCTTCAGTTGTATGAATGCAGTATTGTTTGCAAGGGTGTGGTGTGCATCATGAGATGCTGAAGGTTAGTGAATATTGTGTTTTTTAGAACCTAGGGTTATGCACCAGGATGCATTTTGGCTTATCTGTGCTTTGATGTCTGATGACCTAAATGGTGGTGTTTGAGCATCACACATGGAGCTATATCCTGCAATGTCAATTGCAGCCTAGAATTTAATTGCACCTTGTGAATATAGGTAAATGCTTGGATTGTCTCTTGGCAGGTTGACGATACAAACTTAAGGTGGTGTGTTAAGGAGCATGGAACCCATCCAGGAAAGAAGTGGTGGCAGTGGTGGAGAGGTGCCTGGTGAAACCATGGAAATCAAGATCAAGACCCTTGACTCACAAAGTTACACCATCCGAGTTGCCAAGAATGTGAGTGTGAGCAGTGTTTGGAAGTTATCTCCAATTGCTTTTTTTTTTTGGGAGAATTTCTCTTTGTTTTTGCTTATGGTGCACAATTTTTGTTTGGTGTTGATGGTTGGAGTTGTTGTGAATAGGTGGCTGTTCCTGCTTTGAAGGAGCACCTAGCTACTGTTGTTGGGGTGCCAGCAGACAGCCAGCGTTTGATTTGTCGAGGAAAGGTGCTGAAGGATGATCAGTTGTTGTCAGCTTACAGTATCCTTCTTCACTCATGTTCCCTGTGCCAGAATGAAACTAGTCCACTGACACTACTGGCAAGGGAGATTCAATTGTATTGGCTTCTAATTTCAGAGCCATTCATTTGATTTCACAGTTCCAAGGGCACTTTAGCCTTTTCTGCACTAGCCAATGGGTCTGGATGATCATGGTTTTTGTATAAGAAATGCAAGTTGCTTTGTGGTTGTCAAAGCTTGGTCCTTGAATGAGGTTTGAACAGATGTGGAGGATGGTCATACGTTACATTTGGTAGCTAGACCACTGCTGCCTCCTGCTGGGACTGGTCCAAGCACTGCTGGGGCTGAAGGTCTGGATTCTTCACTGGCCCACATGTATTTTCCACTTTTTGCATTCTGGACAATACCCACCATAGGGACCTAATGAAATCACTGGGAAAGTTGTAATAGAAAAGTCCACTGGTAGTTTATTGCTTTTTAGTTCTTGTTCGTCCCTTCTTTGTATTTGTTTTTCTTCCCTGTTCTCAGTCCTTACACAGAAAAATTTCTTTGCCTTGAAGAAGAGTTTTTCACATGGTCTTGGCTTTCTTAATAATGAATATGGAGATTTCTCACTAATCATGAGAGTTATGTTGTTGACAATTTTCATACTGGTACTTAGGACTGTAGATGATGATTGTGGGAGCATGCAATTGTAATAGTTTAGTTGGTGGATTTGCAGCTTCATCAGGCCCATCAGAAGTGGTTCTCGCACAACCAAGAAATAGGGCTGGGCATGTCTCTCACAGTCTCTTGATGGGGACCATCAACATTCCTGATACAGGCGAAGGAGCAATGCCAGACTTGAGTCGTGTATGACTTTACCACTGTGACTTCACTGTTCTGCATCTCTGTATCATCTTGAGTCCAGTAGTTCCAAATACACTTAATTTTTGGCTTAAGAATAATCAAGAAATAAGTTGTTTCAATCCACAGTTTGAAGGTTGTGGAAGCTTTGGACTGAATCTATTGGTTAGAGTTTTATGATAGATAATCTGTTCCCTACTTTTGGTCTTTCTGGGTGTAGTAAATGTATTGGTAGCCCCATCTGTACTAATTGCACACCTAGTATATTTAGCAAATTTCTACCTCCTTTCTTTCCTTCAAGTTTGTTTTATTTTAGTGTCTTTTGAAGTCCAACACTTGCTGTATTATGAGATTATCCCTAGTTTATAGGTTTGTGGAACATCTTTTTGTCCTGGACTTTCCAGACATTGAGAGTTGAATGTGCTCTAATGTCACTTCTGGTGGCAGCATATACTGTAAAATGTCTCGTAACTTAAATTGTACTTCTACTCGATTCTCTTGTAGCATCTTGGTTAGCCATTAACCAAAGTCCTAGAGGTCTTTCGTTCAGTATCTTTGATAAATACACTCAAGCAGTATGCAATACTTTGACATGATCCGTACTCATCACGATCATTCCAATGTCTCTATTACTTCTGAGTCGGGCATTATCAGTAGTCAGTTCTACATGTTCTTGAGGCATTATAGTTCTAAAGTTTCTTGATTTCTGCGATGGTCAATCTCATTGTCCTTCTGAAGATTACCCTCTAAAGATTCTCTTTGAGATGACAAGAGGTTCAAAAAGAGAAATTTCTTTTGAGAATTTCTGTATTTGATTTTTGTTTTGTCTTCTCCCTTTTGTCTGCTATACTCTGTGCTTTCTTCCTCATGTGCCTCCTGTTTTGGTTTTCCCCTTTATGTTTCGCCTTGTCCATTGTAAGGTGCTAGCCAGTATTGTGGCCAAGTCTTCTTGTTGCTTCCAGATTTGCAACATAAATATAGTATGTAGGGTTTTGGGCACAATGTCCTATACCCACTATAGCGAGCTGATGAAGTCAGTGAGTAAAGTCACAATAGAAATGCCACTAACATACATGGTACTGCTGATGATCACTGGACAAGTGAGAGGCTGTCACTTCTGTTTGTACTGCTAGTTTTATAGTTCATTTCAAACTGGCTCTTCCAATGTGTGTATTTCCTCTTCCCTTTTCTTCTGTCTGTAGTTGCTCTTCGACCTAAGGAAAATAATTTTGCATGGTTGTGATTATATTTTATTGCGAGTATGGGGATTTCCTGATACTCATGGAGATATTAATTTTCACTAATGGATGGGATTTTGGGCTGCAGATAATTTCAGCAGTGTTAAACACAGTGGGAATTGCTAATGTTGGTGCTCAAAACACTGGTGGTAATGGTAACACACCAACGGTTACCATGGTGAGTGATTTTCAGTCCTTCACTGATCTATGATAAGCTTGTCTCTCAACGATTTCTCTTCACTCTATATGCTTTCACAACCACACAGTGGTTTGCTTGAAGATTTGGGCTGATTATTGTATAATTGTAGACTCATGTACACCCACTGTTGGGACCTGATGGAGTCATTGGTAGTCATGGCAGCTTATCATTGCTATTTGTCATGAAGTTGATGGTCTGACGCTTCATGAGCGATCTTCATAATGTTATGACTGCACTCATTTTCATGTTACCTTCAAAGTTTTGTTGTTGAGGTTTCTCTGCAAGTTTGTAGTAACGTTTTTACAATCTGTGCACAACAGCTCCTCTTTTATGGCCAGTATATTCTAAAGAGTTATCAATTTTTACAGGCCATGTATGTGAGCTCACCTTTGAAGGCCATTTTAACTTTGTTGGTTTTCATTTTTCTAATGGATCTATTGTTGTGGGACACTTCTCATAATCATTAACTCTAATGGCGGTAGTCAACCCTACTTTATGGTGCTCAAGGGTAGAGGAATTAATATGCTGGATGGGTGCAGGGAGTACTGCCTACTCAAGGTGGAGAGACTGGTGGGACACAAGCAGAAGGAAGGCCAGCTCTGGGAGAGGAAGACAGTCAAGTCAGGGCTCTCGAACTTCAGATTGATGCACTCTATGGCGTGCCGCCAAACAATTCAGCACCTGGTGTCCCCTCTCCATTCCAGGCAGTCCAACATCCTGGGGTGTGTGCCTTGCAATCTAAGAATGTTTATGTAGGTTGTAGGTAGTGCCTGATGGTTGCCTCACATGCCTCAACCGCCTTCAAGTAGAAGCAGTGTGCTACACATTTGAAGCAACAGGACTATTGACAATTAAATATATGGTTACTTAAAAACTCTTTTTCAGGTTGTACCTGACGTTTTGACAACTATGTCCCAGTATTTGGACCGTCTGGAGCAGTCCTTCTCATCACGTGGTAAGTATATGTTTTGGGCATGGGGACTGCATACAATTACACTACTAAGAATCTGCTCAAATATGCGTATATTCTACTTGTATCTCTGAGATCAAGTGCGAGAGTATCAGCAGGCAATGTGTTTATATGTGACAAGTTGATTCATACTTTGTGGATGCTCATGCATATGGGCATTTGAACCCTTCTTCTCCAACTGCATGTTTGTGCAGAAGCTGAAATGACTCAAATCCCAGATGGACGTGCAGTTTCAGGGACTAGTGTGGGCAGCAGTACACCTTCAGGTGTGGATACAGAGAGGACAAGATCCTCACCTGCTGCTCTAGGGGCTCTTGTGCAGAGGGTGAACAATCTTTTGCGGGGCCAAGCTAGCTCTGCACTTGCTGTAAGTCTGTTCCTTGCCCAGTCCAGAGAGCTGTTTGCATACCCTTTTTGTATAGGCAGTTGAATCAATCCCTTGACTGGTCTGGTTTCAATTATTTTAGGTCACTGATTCAGATTAAAGCCTACAGGTGAACCAACTGGTTTTGTAAGTTGATGCTCTGTCTGCTGGGAAATGGAGTTAACATGTACTTGATAGATACTTTATGTAAGGAGAGCTGAGCATGCCAGGGAGCTTGAAAATGAAAAATCAGAAATCAGGCATCTGTACTTCAATGCACATTCTGTGCCATGAAGAGGATTGTTGACTTCGTCTTCGTCAGGATCACCAATGATTTTTGTCAAATCTTGGAAAGACTTTGGTAACTAGGGCATTAGTGCAGATTTTTTCTTTCTGATGGGCTAATCTTGGCTCCTCTGTGCTGGTGACATTCAACAGCATCTTGGGGAGCAGTTAGCAAATGAGGCAGAAATAACCAATGCAGCAGCTCGGGAGGAAGTACAACACACTGCAATTCATGATGGCAATCTCATTCAGCAAGTGGGAGCTTTGCTGCTGGAGCTTGGCCGAACTACTTTGTCTCTGCGCATGGGGCAATCTCCAGTGAGTTTACTGAGATTATGGGTGAAACACATTCAAACAGATCTGGAATTGCTGATGTCAGTGGATTGTATGATGAATGCTCCTTGATAATTTTTGTATGCTGGAATTGCCCTGTGCAGGGTGAGGCTGTTGTCAATGCAGGGCCTGCCATCTTTATATCACCTGCAGGACCGAACCCCATCATGGTACAGGTGAGCAGGATTCCATGTTTAAGATGGTTCTATGCCAATTCAAGTTGTACAATGGATATTGTTTTAAGCCCAGTTCCATATTCAGCCTTGATGTGCTTTCATGGGGATTGAAATCTTTTCTTTGCAATGGAATGCTGATGTCTTCATGGTTGTGCCCTGCAGCCTTTACCTTTGCAGACGTCAGCTGCATTTCCTATTGGACAGTCACAACCGCACCCTCTTACATTGGCTCCATCATCTGCTGCAGCTGGAACACCACGAAGCGTTCACATTCACATCCACACAAGTGACCTTGGTGCTCCATCGGCCTCCCCCTCTCCATCCCTCTCATCTCCTCCACCCCAACGCTCAGCTCAAGAACTTGCTCTTGCAGCATCTCGAGCATCAGGTGGTGTGACTGTCCATCAGATGCCTGAGCGTGCAGACCTGAGCAGTCCTTCTCAAACATTGACTGATACAGGAATCACAATTCACCCAGTGAATGAGAGTCCTGGGGGGACCACTGCCACTCCAATACCCCCTGCACATACTGGCATGCAAGGGTCCATCATGACATTTGATGAGCATGGTGCCATGCGTGTTGTACCAGTGCATTCACATGCAGGTTCTAGTTCCGGGCATCCTTGGGCTTCTTTTGAAACTGGTGCCCATTTTCATCCATTGCTCGCCAGATTCCAGCACCAGTTTTCAGGTCAACCTTTCACATTGTCACGAAATGCAGTGCCCCCTGTATCCCAACCTGCTTCCACACCACATGTGGCAGCATCAAGGCAGCCTAGTCTGACTACTGACACCCAGCAAGGTGAGAAGGGGCAGGCTGGAGTCCTCCATTGCATGTCTGCCATTTGCCATTCATGATGAAGGTGATGGTCCTGATACTCTGAATGTCACTCACAAAGTTGTGACCGCACTTATCTCTTCTTCCCCCTCCCCTCTTTTGCTGGTACTGACACATTGTGACCTTCAAACCATTTGTGGGGTTTTCTCTGCAATCTCATTGATAAATTGTTGAGTCACTCATTTCACATGTGGAATCTGATTTTTGTTTTGGCTTTCATATATCAAATTTGGCAGATACATGGTATTGTCTTTGGTTGAAAAAGTGAAGGAATTGTGGTTGGAACAGGAGCATCTGGAGCTGCAGGAACAGGGGACAGAGGCAATTCGATGAGTGGAAGTGGAGGGGTGGATGTAGCCAGGCTGGTTACATCGGTGGCACCTTTACTACACCATCTTGCTGAAGCTCTGCAGAATGGACCACCACCACTAGGTGCTCAGGTGCTTGTCTTTATTCACCCTGTGTTTCTGAGTGCACCCTCACTCTTCCTAGACTTTGCATTGACAATGAGGTGATTGTTTTAGCAGTCCACTCAACCACAACGGTCAAGCATGGAAACAGATGTAAGAGGAGCAGAAGATCCACAGGCTAGTATTGGGTCAGCAGAAGGTCTGGGTCGCCAGTCCATTGGGGAAGGTGGAGTTGTAAGCATGGAGTTAATGGCAAGCAGTGAGGATGGTCAGATAATGGCCACAAATAGCCAACCTACCTCAGGGGAGACTATGGAAGTGGGTGAGAGCGGTGACACTAGTGGACCCAGTCTTGTAAGTCCACCAGTTGGCCTAGGGCTTGGAGGCCTTCAGCCTCTTCTACCCAGGGTAAGTGGTTTTATTTGGCTGGCTTGTGTACCAATGCTGAAATGATGAGGACACCAGCTTTGTGTTGGGAGACTCATCTCTCACTTTGTTGTCACAGTTAATGGTCTCATCCGTGGCTTATGTTCAGGATTTCTGACAAAAGGTTTTCAAAGGCATTTCCAGGGATGTGTGGTGATCACTGGTAGTCCTAGCCTATTTTTTCTATGTTTTGGACATAGGTTATTTAAACAAAGATTAGAAGTGCATGCATTGATTGGTTGGTGATACTCAGACAAGGAGGAGGCGACAGCAATCCCAGCACTCAGAGGAGCAACAGCGCCAAGCAGGACAGAGTCTGCTGCGGAACTTGGCAGGTTATCAGGAGGCACCTGGGGATACACCAAGTCGAAACAGGAGAGCCCCTGGGCTAGGAAATATTCTAAGAGCAGCAGGGGTTGGAAGTGAGACACAGCAAGCAGGCCCTGGGATTCTTGGGCAGTTCATGCGAAGCCCAGCAATGGAGACACTTGTACAGCAAGTGATGCAGGGAGTTGGTGATGTAGAGGCAGCAAGTGGAGGCCGCGGTGCAGCTCCAGCTGCTGGCCAGGACCTAGGAGGGATGTTGCAGCATATGATGCCCATGATGTCTCAAGTGCTTGGTGGTGGAGCCCTGTCTATGATGCCTCCTCCTGCAGTTGCCACAAGTTCCCAATCTCAGGCTGAAGGTGGGAGTGCAAGGGACACATCTGGAAGTGAACGATGGAAGCAGGCTCTTACTCCGGTGAGTAGCTGTGGTGCTTTTAACTTGAAAATGCTCATCACGATCACAATCTGCCATTAGTTGGGAAATCTGAACCAGGCAACTGATACATAGCAGACATGATATGCACAAATGAAGAATCCACTATCAGCTGTAACCTCTTCTCCTAGTTTCCTCTACAGGTGTTGCCTTGTCCAGAGACTGGTAAAACATAGAATGGTGGACAGGTCAAGTGAAAGGAATGTGCATATTGCTTGCAATGTAGCCAGGAAAGCATGGGTGTGGTAAAAGTCGTGGATTCTGCATGAAATTGCAGGAGGAGCAGTCAGGATGGAGTGAGACAATGACAGCTGACGAAGAAAGCCAACAGTCCATGCCACCACAACGGCCCTTTAGTGATGTGTACTCACGTGGCTCACCTGTTGCAAAACGGCAAAAGGTATGCTTGCCAGACAAGGGATGCTCCAGATTCTACTCTGAACTTTCCAGGAGTTGCATTTATCTCATTGTTGCCAACTAGATTGCTGAAATCACAGTGTCTCCAGTTGTTGTTTCCGAGATTTTCTGGCATGTAGACTTTGAGGAAAAGCGGATTGATTTTTGGGGAGGTTCCAGACAGAGATGGAGGGAACAGCACAGAGACTGGAGGAAGGAGAAGCAGCACAAGAGGTGCTGAGGAGTGTGGCTGATGCAGCTGGCACACGGGTGCTAGGCAACAGTAGTGTAACCACTAGCACAAGCTTGGCACAGCACGTGTCGCAGGCAGATGGCCTGGCTGATGTAAGTGGTGCGTTGTCTTTGCTGTAAAAGAACTTCGTTTGCTTTTTAGGTGGGCAGATGAGAGACAGCATAGCAGGTTTTTAGAAGAGTTCTGGTTTAACCCTCGGTGTTTCACCAGTTATATTTTCCTTAAAAGGTGATGTGTTGAGGCAGTTGGGGACTGGTGCAAATCTAGATGGGAGTGGTTGAGGCACTGAATTGTTTCTTTAAGCAACAGCAGTGCTAAATCATTGTCGGTGAGGAACTCCAATTTCTTGTTCCTTCCCAAGCATTTATTGGAGGTGATGTTAGTCGGCAATTTGTTATTTTGGAAGTTCGAACTCTAGAGGTGGCATTCAAAAAGGATTGTCCACTAGAGTGTTGAGTATTGCAGGGAGGAATTGATAACTATGTTGCTTTTACTGTAGCAACAATTGCCATTCTTAGGCATCTTTCTTGTATTTTTGATGTCAGGGATGCACAAAAGACTGCTGATAAGTATCTCTCTGTCATTACTATCTACTTTGTGTACCAAAATTGTTTCTTAAAAATCTTGTGAGTCATAGTGTGCAAGTGGTACCATAATGGTTGGTGCATAATGTGTGCATGTACGGCAGGCGTATTTGGCTGTGCTTTTCCATGATTTAGCTGCCCGGGTGGCAGCTGACCCAGATTTTGAAGATGGTTCTCGATTCCCAAGTGCAACCCGTGTCTTCCAACAACATTCAGATGCACCTACTGAGGCAGATGGACATTAACCCTCGTCTCTTTTCTGTTCGATGCTTGCTTACAACATTGCAACATTATGTGAGGGTTTTTTCACATGAGTTCATGACTAGTTCAAGTAGGATATTAGGTTGCGGAGAGAGCTGAATGTCAGCCAAGCTGCTGCATTGTGAGTCTGATTTTTAGTGGGAGTGTTAGTGTTTCCACAGCCACTTGAGGCCTGGCTTTGAGGCAAAGGCCTACTGTTTTGCATATTAGAGGCAGTTATATAACTCTTAGCTTGTGCTACACAGTGTCTGTAATGACTGCATTGCCTCCTGAAATCCAGCTCTGACCCTATGTCCTTTTCTGCAGTTGGATGTTATCCCGTTTGAGGTATATTACATTAGGAACAGAGTGATCAATGTAGTTTCTTCTAATCTTTGTTTCATCGTTGGGTGGTTTGTTCCATCTCAACTGATTATGTAACTTTCCTTGACCAGCTAGTTATTCATTGAGGGCAAATAATTGTTCTGTGGGTAGCTGTCATATGAAGCTTCCAAATTTTTGAGCCCACTTCCAAGCTAATCTGATTGTGGTGAATGTCTCACTCCGCAATTCACACAAGGGGTTTGCAGTAGATGTGCAAAGTCAGCACTGGAATTTGTTGCAGTATGTAATGATGTGAGGATATCATAATAATGTGCACTTGTTGCTTTATGACTCTTCACTTCTGGTGGACAGCTCTTCTAACTGATGGCCCAATGTTCCTACAGTGTTTGTACTCGTTCAATTATTCCCTCCACGTTAGCATTTGTGCACATATCTTGTGTGAGTAATTTTGTCTAATTATTCTCTTAATTTGTGTTTGTTGACTATGCCTGTAAGGGAGATACTACAGATGGTTTTCATTTGTGAAATAATAGTTGCTCTCCTTGTGGATGAAAATGATTGTCATTACAATATCTGGACATAGTACTAGACTTTTATGATCACCAACAAAAATACAGGTATGATGGGAGCTTTATAGTATCATTGACATCTTGAAGAAGAAAATTATGTGTTGATAGTAGATATTATTAATATATGTATAAGTATATTGGAACAATACAAGTTAAGTAATTGATTTTCATGAACTTCTCTAATCTTGATCTAGCATGCAGTTATATTTAAGCTCAACTGCAAAAAGCAATAGGGAAGGAAAATCATTTTCAGGGATCACAGAGTTCGGTCCCTGAAATGCATGAAATGGCATAGAACAAAAAGACTAAGATTTAGCACTAGTATACTTGGGCTCCATGCTGCTGTGCACCACCAGGGACAATTGATTAAACAATTGATGACAAAAAATTAATTGACTTTATAAATATCAAGTTCTATTTGAATGAAAATATTGAATGACACTGCATGCACCTTGAATTAAATTGAAATTTAATTCAATTGACTTAAGACCTAGGAAGTGGTTAGATCTAGATGTGGTCAATTTATTTTTTTTGTCATTTTTTGCAACTGACTGATAGATCATGTGAATCAGGCTCAAAATTATTCAAGATGAATGCACTAGAGTTCTTGCACAATGGCGTATTCTTGGGTTTTTTCAACATTCATGAGTTTTCCATAATGCAGAGCAATCTTGTTCATGATGTAATCTTCAGATCAAATGTCTGAAGACGGTGAGAAAATCAGTTTGGTCCGTTTTCTTCTTTTTTTTTTCTCCTCTCTACTGTTTTCATCCTGATTTTTGATTTCGTACTCTATTGCGTACATACAACTACGAAATGGATCTGCCCAGTAAACTAGCGACCAGTCTTTGCAAAATTTAGGATGGAATATAAAGATTCTCAATTGGTTGCACAAGACAATTCTTTCAGCAAATTGGTAGCTGCTGGAAATTTTAGCAATCAACAGTACACGACATTTAGAAGTGCAACTTCCAGAAAAATGCAGTTGAGATTTTTGGGCTCTACACACAGTTGTGCAGAAAAATGCTGTTGAGATTTTTTGATGGTACACACAGTTATGTCTAGTTCTATATTGGATGCCAGTACTGTGCACTCGACAAGATTGCAAGGAGCTTGGATCACTTGAGAGTCCAGAAATATGAAACAGGCATCATGAATTGGGTGCATGCATAATGCTTCATAAGTGATCCTGATCTCAAGTCACCCAGTCTTTTGTCTGCAGACAACTGAACAGATTTTGGAAGAGAGTTCCAAACCTATAAGACGATCGCGCTAAACGTCGACAATAATTTCAAAAGGAAAGTTGGAGCTCGGTCGGTCCAAAGAAACTAGAGAAATGATGCTACTATTTAAGGACTTAGCAGCAAAGAAAAATGAAGAAGAAGAATAATCTTCTTCAGATGGAAGAATTATTATCAACAATGAAGTCATAGCCGGTGGTGGTAACACAATGACGACCATGGTCCATGATAATCTCCTGTCCATTGCAAATCTACAATGGAATGGTCTCTGATGAAGTGCATTTAGCTGTGGACAAGCTGATCAGTAAATGCCCTTGTCATCAGAGGCCATTGCATTGTAGTGAGCATTTACAACAGCATTTCTCTTGTGAACCAAACGTTGATGATGTTGGGTTTGAAAGGTCTTGCAATTGAAACCTCTTGCAGCTTGTGATCTTCGCTCCTTCTGGTGATTGCACAACGGTCTGAAGTGGAGCAGAAGATGTCATTAAGGGTGGATGTTGTAACTGCAGGATGTCGTAACCCAACACAATAGGTTATAACATCCTGCAGTTGCAACATCCTCCCTTTACGTCAATAAGTTGTGTGTCCACTCAAACTCTTGCAACAAGATGCTTTAAATTTCGTAATTGTAATACTTTCAAAGTTTCTAAACATTGCACTTGCTTAGAGGAATAGGCAGTGATTTCATGCTAGATTTCTTCGCTGGACACATAGCAGATCAAGCCACGTCTAGAGCGAAGAAATCTGGCATCAAATCCTTGCCTAAGCCTTTTGAGCTCGGAAACAGAAGAGAACAGTTCATTTTAGCTTGTAACCCGTTAAAATTTGCTTCTTACATGTCCAGAGTGCAAAGGTCCGATGATACTTGTCAAGACTGGATGATGACCCAATGTGATGGATTTCTGAACATCGGGCCCTGTAGTGGCTGTGCCAAACGCTGAAGGCAATATGGTGTGTAAGAGAAGGATAAGAGACCACAATGCAGTAGAGGGAACACTCAAATTATTAAGCAACACTGAAGAACACTAAACACTGAAAGAAAGAGAAGTAATTCAGTAGTCTTTCTGTCAGTTGACGTGGTTTAGTACTTGATGAGTGCAGGAAAATTAACTCAAATCTGGTAAGAAGAAATGAGACGAAGCAGCACGAATCACTATGTTACAGTGCAAGATGAAGACTCTGACTGAGGGTGCCAACGGATCATAAAAAATTCTAAGCAAATCCTCCACGTAACCCGTAATTCCTCCTAGGTCCTGATCATCATCTCAACTCCAGTACAGAAAATTTGATCTCAAGTGAGCTTGCAAAATCAAGCTGATAAAAAATTCCGCAAACTGAAAATCAATTTCCGAATTATGGAGTTTTAACTGCAGTCCTGGGATCTGGAGCTTATCGTATATGTGCATAACAGATAGCGGATAGCCATCCCTCTTGATGATCAACTTATCTGTCCGGTTCCAAAGGAAAGTGAGACGACTCGACAACTTGACATGTAGCAAAGAAACGGAAAAGAGAGATGAAAAATGATTATACGAATCCACAAAGAAGACTCGATCAATGTGCGATATTTATAAGTGCCCCCCGGCTTCTTCCCCTCTCTCAAATGAATTAAGTACCGCAGATACTGGCAAGCATCATGATCAGTTGTGGGACTGCAGTCTATTTAAATTGTGGAACTCAGCTCGCGGCGCAGCTGCACGGGCTTCATTTCTTGGGCTTCATTTCTTCTGCGCTTGTACCGCTGGCTCGACGGAGACTTGCATGATCAATTGGGGTGTCTGATCACTAGGGTACTCCCGGGATCAGCAATTATAGTTACATTAGATGATTGCTCGTACTGCTTGGTATCTTCTAATTACTTGATCCCTGATGCTGAAGCTTGCTTATAGCTAATTTCCCTGAACAATATTGATTGTGGCTGTGGCTATGTTGGACCACTTTCAATCCCTTGTTGGAGTATGTTGTCTCATGAAAATACGTTTCTCCAGTGGCTGTAACAGCATCCCCAGCGGTGCTCAGTATTCCTGCACATGAAAATTGGAAGATGAAAAGTCAAAATATTCAGGTTTGGCTTAGCAAAATGGTTTTTCCCCTGCATTTTTGCACGGTTTGCTGAGGCTGGTAAAAAGCACAGTAAAACCTAACACCTGCCAGACAAGAGTGTAATAACTGCTACTCCCTGTTTCTGATTGACCAACTATAATGATTGGTCTAGATGGTTTAGTATTTGTAGTTTCCCATCTATTTGCAGTCCCAGTTTCAGTTTTATGGTTGGGGTTGGAAAAAAGTAAATAACTAAACTTGGATGTAAGAAATATTTTTGCATGGTCACATAAGGAGAACTACTGGGGATGCTATAACTGCAGATTGGCGATGCTGGAATACTTTCAATCCCTTTATATTATTAAGATATGTTCCTCCATTAGCTGTGGGAAAAGACACACAAGTAAGTTAACGTAGTAACCCCTTGGAAAAAGTACATAGGGGCTTTGTCTATTCTTAAATGCAATGTTGTTGCAACATGTCGAAGGCAATATCATGTTACCAACTTGGCAAAACCTTGCAGGTCCCCAGCCGTTGAGATAAATAGTAACTGCCTTCACTGATAATTAAATTAGTTAAGGACCAGCTGGCTTAGGATCAGTTAGATTCGATGGCATGAACATGGCCCAGCAGCGTATGGGATTAGTGCACGATTCACTCTAAATGGACTCCATATTTGGTCACATGAGTTTTGGGGGAGATTTCAAGTGCTGGGCAGTTATTTGTAGGTCTACTCAGCAGGGGAACTCCTTGGCATGTTCAAATTATTCAGCCAGATTTACTCCTCACTTCGAGGCACTGATCTGCTGCAACATCTTTGTACTGTAAATATCAGATTGACAGTTTACTAGTCAAAGTCTATTGGAAGGACTCAGCAGCTACTTGAACGATGCAGTAAGAGCCTTTAGTAGTAGTTGAAATGTTGCATCAGCACTAAGTTCATCGATCACCAATGGCGCAGGAGCTCACGACATGTCAGGTACTTCATCACTGCTATCAGATCAGAACCACTCTACTCCTGGCGCGCTCCTGGCAACTAGCGAGTACTGTCCTGCAACTAGTGATGGGGGACACCAATTGTAAAGATGCACGAATTTGGTTGCTTTATTCATTCAGGTGTCTAGTAGCTAAAGTGTCCATCTCATGCGGTAGCCCGCAGGTGTAACTGGCTTGCGGCCCGAGGAAGACAGATCGATGTCTCATTTTTATAGTAAGATCTTATACGGCTTAGTCTTGACTGCATGCATCCGAAGAGGGCAGAGCTGCACGGTTGGCTTTTCAAGCGACTCTTGAGATAATTATATCTAAAGATTAGGAAACTTGGACTGCAGTTGATCCTAGGACATAGCTTGCACATTTACGCACACTCAGCTTATTGAATTTGTCTATTGCTCAATTGAACGTGGACTGTGTATCAATTACGTCGACTACGGTAGGTAGCTGTAGCAGGTGCCGGCTGGCTGGCTGGCCGGCCGGCCGTATGACTAAGACACATCGATAGCTCATGCTTTTATAAGACCAAATATGTATAGCCTTTTGGAATGTATGCATCCATGGAGGAGGGAAGGCTGCACGGCTGGCTCTAAAAGCGACTGGAGAGACAATTATATATTATATCTCAGGATACGGAAACTAGTTAATTGTAGCGATTGATACAGAAACTAGCTGGGACGTTTATGTACTCGCGGGCTGGTGTCGAATATGATATATTATTGAATTGAACACTGATTATTTATCAAATACGTCTAGTACTGTGATAGTTGAAATGTCCATCTCATGCGGTAGAGCCTGCAGGTGTTGGGTGGCTGCCGTATGAGCAAGACATATTCATAGCTCCTTTTATACGACATCTGGTGACTCTTGAATGCATGCATATTTCATGGAGGGAAGGGCTACACGGTTGGCTGTATAAGCAGTAATTCGTGAGCCAACTGTAGATGACATCAAGATGATACGGAAACTGGTTAGTTGCAGTTTTTGTCAAACAGGTACAACGTTCGTGTAGTCTAGGGCTGCGGCTTATTGTCCATTGCTAAATTGAATTATTGCATTTACTACTGCCGTGCTAGTTGTGTGGGACGGGCGCGGTAGCTCCGTAGATCAGTCAGGACTAGTGCTGCTTGCTACACTACTCCATATGTATAGATGTTCTGCGAGCTCTTATTTGCACAGGCCAATGACGGTTTCCTGCATCAAAGAGGAGTAAATAGGCGCAAATTGCGTACGCACCACTACCACCGTGTACTTGTACATTGACACGAACCTACAAAGTTCTACCATTCTAATTAAAGAGGTATCATGTCTGAACATGATAGCAACACCTCATATGATATGAATAAAACAAAATTCTTGATGTTTGGTATTTATTAACACACCGAAAAGGAATCAAGCCAACGGAAGAAAAACACGTGGAATATCTCTGGAATGAAGACTATGCTACAAGAACGTATCAAATTCCACATGAATTTTCATGTAACATATCATCTCTCTCAAATATTCACCCCATCTAAAATACCTTAGTCTCTAAAATATTCATTTAATCCATGGAGTCTCCGCAATGCTGCCCTATTATTTGGTTTGTGATGAACCTTCAGTTCAACTGCAAGGCCAATACTAATTAAGAAGCTATAACTCTATGCGTTGCAACCTTTCAACTTATACAAGCATTGATCATCTGTGGATTCAACCAACGGTGGCTAGCAGATTATATATGATGGAGGATTAATCTATCACATGGACATGACACAAATTTGAGGAATTTGAATTTTTCTTAAATGCAATTTGGTCATCCTGCAAGTAGTTAGCAGAGTTTTAAATCCACAAGAGGAATTAGCCAAATTTGGCTACAGACCAGAGAGGAATGTTTCGAACTTTAAGAAGTCTCCTGTGTTTTGGTAACTTGCTGGAACCCATTGACTAAATATGGTGATTTCATGATCAGGATCTTTTTCCTCAAAATCTGGCCACTTTGCCACATATTTCAGGGAACAAAAATCCTTTGTACCTTATGGTACCAGATTTGTTTTGCTACATCTATGCGAAGATTTGCCAAAAAAGAAAACATTGGTATAAATTAGGCTCTCCTCAACAATGTTATTGCCTACTATGATGTTATATTGTGCAAGGAAATTTAATTTGGACTTGAGATTTATATGTACCAAAACAAGTTTATTGAACATGAGATCAAATTTGATTTGGGAAAAGAAAGATATTTAAAGAGTTTTTGAAAGCTCTTGATCAAACATGAAATTGTGTATAATATTAGAATTCACTTCATATGACATTAATAAATTTTTGGAACTGGAAATGGGTCAAAAACATGTTAATAGTAATACTGTATACAATTGGTTCCTAGGTATTAACATGTTTAAATGACTCGAACTGGATGCTCTATAGAATTATATTTTCAATCATCAAGAAATCCTCTATGGATGTGAGTTTATTTTGTGAGAATAAAAAAAGAAAGAATACAATTTGATTTGAAATTAATTTTAGATGTTCATGTGCCATGATGCATTTCATTAGACTATAAACCATGTAGATGAAGACTTTGAAGGTTACAAATTTCTTTTTTCTTTTTTCTGGTGTCCACAAAATTCTAATTTATTGCCCTTTGATTAAAATCTGAATTGATGTTTTTAGAAATTTGTAACTTAAGTACTGGTCACATCATGTGCAATAAATAATAACAAATGCAAATGTTTATTTACTAAACCATCAAGTTGTTACATTTAGGGATCCTTTCATGCTTGGGGTACCCAAAAAAGGAAAAAGGACTCCAAGACTTTCATAGGGTTACTTTCTACAAATAATATTTACATAAAAAGAATTAAAATAAAATAATTGAATAATTCGAGATGAGATAATTCAAATGGTGGTGGTGATTTTTTGGTTTACAAACAAAAGAATATAAAATGATTTAATAAAATAATACTTACCCTTGCTAATTTTGTTTCAAAATTTCAAGACTTTGAAAATTTCATATGATTTATTTTTTCATGAAATTAACCTCATCTCATGAACGTGTGGTTACATAAAAGGAAGCATGATTTTTTTGTATAATTTAAAATTTGAAATCAATTGCATTATTTTTTGCATTCCTTTTGCATTCATTTATCAAAAATTGTAATGTGAAAAACTGATTGTAAATCAATCAAGGCTTCAAAAAGATTTTTAAATTGTAACAATCAATAATTATTGGATTTAACAATTTGTTTTTCAAAAGTTTAATAATATAAACATAATAATTCATCATAGTTGCAATATACTAAACATTAGAAAAATGTAAAATTGTCCTTTGCACTCCTTTTTCAAGGAGACATTTGTTTTTGGGACCCCAAATATGAATGATCCTTTAGGCCTCCTCAATTCCAAACGTTGAAACCAAATAAATACCACTTCATATTGTTACATCTTTTATTTTGAACCTTTAATATTTGCAAATGTTTTGCTTTGTTTGATATGACACCATTCAAAGAATTATAAAAACGCAAAATTGGGATTGGTGTCTTATTAGGAATTTTTTGATTTTGCCAAAAGTACTATCATCCATAGGATGATGTAAGAAAATGGCAATGACGCCTTGGAAGGTTTAGCGAAAATCTAACGATAAGCCAGATCTATGTACAAATCTTTCTATCACCTATCTATGGCTCTGTCTACATAATGAAAAAAAAATACAGAAATCTGAGGAATTTTTTTATTTTATTTTTTCACTTCTGAGGATTGAATCCCTCGGAAATCAATGAACATTTTCGAATTTTTGATCTTTAATTTCTCTTTGTGCCGAAAGTTTGCCAATAGAAAAAGGTCGTTGCGATACGCAACTGATCGTTTTGAACATTAAAAAGTTTTGAACTTATTGTCCGACCTACAGTTCAATAGCACAAGTCTGCAAAAGGTTACAGGTTTTCACTTGGACTCCTATTTAATGGGCATAATCTCAGCAGAAACAAAAGGACTTCTATTTTTGTTTTTATTCAAAATTTCACAGAGCGGTGACCGAAAAAAAATCCAGTGCCATACGGTACAGAGGATTTGTTGGGCTGGAGAAATGTGCCAAAGTCGCTAGATTTTGAGGAAAATTTTGTGAAATCACCATATTTAGACAATGGGTTCTAACAGGTCGCCAAAACAGAGGAGGATTCTTAAATTTTTTTACTTTCCTCTCTGGCCTGAAGCCAAAATTTGCTAATTCCTCTTGTGGATGATGGCCAGTGGCTAGTGTCTAGACATCACAAATTTGAGAATAACCCTGCTAAATACTTGCTGATCTTCCCCAAAAAAACTTCAATGCAAAATAGTATTTTGTTGGGTTTGCCGTGATTCTTTCCTGCAGTTGAACATTTTCAGATTTTTGTCTCAAATTATACATAATAAATTTCCAGAAATTATTATAGTCTTGTAAACCCAATAATTAGTGTTATGTCCTTGGGAAAGATTCCTCCATCATATGTATGATCTGTAAGCCAACTTTTGTTAAATCTACAGTTGTATTGAGATCTAAGTTGAGAGGTTGCAATCGCATCCAGTGATAGCTGCTTAATTAATGGCCTTGAAGTCGAACTGAAGGTTGGTTAGAAACCCAAACAACCGGGCAGCATTGAGGAGACTCGATGGATTAAATGAATATTTTAAAGACAATTTGAGATTGGACTAATATTCTAGATAATATATTACATGAATTTTATGTGCAATTTGTGGCCCTCTTCTTGTTGCAGCATAGTCTCCCTGCGAGAGATATATATGTTCAAATTTTTGCCTTGGTTTGATTCTTTTTCAGTATGTTAGTAAATACGAAGATATCAAGAATTTTGTTTTATTGCTATCATATTCAGACATGATCCCTGTTTAATTAAAATGGTAGAACTTTGGAAGGTTAGGGTCAAGGTACAAGTGCACAGTGGCATTGATGCGTGCGTAATTTGTGCCTATCTCCTCCTTGATGCAGGCAACTGGCATCGGCCTTTGCAAATAAGAGAAGCTGGCAGAACATTACAGAGTATTGCAGCACGCTAGTCCTGACTGATCTACGCAGCTGCCCGGCCCGTCCCACCCGCAAGCTAGCACCGTAGTAATTGATAGATAATAAACTGCGGCCAGTGGGTACACATAAGTGTCCCAGCTGTTCGAAATAACCTGCAATTTGTTAGTTTCCGTATGACCTTGAGGTCTCGCGAATTATTGGTTATTAACCCAACCGTGCTATGAATATGTCTTCCTCTTACGGCAGCCACCCAACACCTGCACCTGGCTCTGCAAGCTCTAACCCACGAGATTGACATTTCAGCGAGCACAGTAATAGATGTAATTGATAGGGAATCAATGTTCAATTCCAGAATAGACAATATTAAACATCGGCCCGCGGGTACACAAACGTCCCAGTTGGTTTAGATAATTGATGTACAATTAGCGTTCAATTCAGCAATAGACAATAGGTCATGGCCCCACAGGTACATAAACGTCCCAGCTAGTTTCTGTCATTTAATCAATCAATGAAATTCAATCAGGAAATGAAATACAACCGAAATTCAATTTAGCAATGGACAATAAGCTGCAGCCCGAGAGTACACGAACGTCCTACCTGTTTGAGAAAATCTACAATTAACCAGTTTCCGTATGTTCTTGAGGTCATGTCCAGTTGCCTCACGAATTACTGTTTAAACAGCCAACCGTGCAACCCTTCCCTCCACGAAATATGCATGCATTCAAGAGTCATCAGAGGTCGTATAAAAGGAGCTATGAATATGTCTTGCTCATACGGTAGCCACCCAACACCTGTAGGCTCTACCCGCATGAGATGGACATTTCAGCTATCACAGTACTAGACGTATTTGATAAATAATCAGTGTTCAATTCAGTAATATATAGTATTAGACACCGGCCCGCGGGTACATAAACGTCCCAGCTATTTTCTGTATCAATCGCTACAATTAACTAGTTTCCGTATAGCTTGAGATATATGTTATAATGGTCTCTCCAGTCGCTTTTAGAGCCAACCTCCGTGCAGCCCTTCCCTCACGGTTGCATGCATTCCAAAAGGCCATTCTATATTTGGTCTTATAAAATGAACTGTCGATCTGTCTTCGTCATACGGGCCGGAAGCCATTTATACGTGCATAGCTACCACATCAGATGGACACTTCAGCGATTTATACGCCTGAATGAATGAACCGACGCAATTCATACATCTTTAGTATTTCTGTCGTTAATCACTAGTTGCATTGCAGGACAGTACCTGCTAGCTCGCAGGAGCGGATCTGATCTGACAGACTTGATGAATTACGGGACATGTCCTGAGGTGCGCCATTGGTGATCGATGGACGAGCCGTGCTGTAACATTTCAACTACCAAAGGGAAGATGAAGTACTGGACATGTCCTGAGCCCCGCCATTGGTGATCGATGAACGAGCCATGCTGGTGTAACATTTCAACTACCAAAGGGAAGTACTACATCGTGCAAGAAGCTGCTGAGTCTCCCAATAGACCTTGATTAGTGAACCATCAATCTGGATTCGAAGTATAAAGATGTTGTACCAGATGAGTGCTTGGAAGTGAGGAGTAAATCTGGCTGAAATTCAAGATACCAAGCAGTCCCCGGCTGAGTAGACCTACAAATAACTGCCAGGCAAGATCTTCCCGGCCCCAAAGTCATGTGATCAAATATGCCAGAGGAAGGGCAAATTACATTCCCATGCTGCAAGCTTCTGCGCCATTCATGCTACTCGGATCTACCTGAGCATTAATCCTGGTCCTAATTAATTTAATTACTAGTGAACGAAGTTTGCCGATGATCCATCAGGATCTCCAGGCGTCAGTAAATTACAACTACTGGAGGAATGTACTTTAGTGCAATAAAAAGATTGAAAGTAATCCAACATCGACACAGCTTTAATCAATGCAGTTCAGGGAAATGTACATAGTGCAAATTACACTAGAGCGATCTGATCAAGCTGTAAGGAAGTATGTCACATGAGGGATTAAGTTAAAAAGATATCAAACAGTGCGATCAACAGATCATGTACTCTCTTTTTGAACTGTAATTGCTGATCGAGGGATAATAGTCATCAGATAACCCAATTGGTCACACAAGTCTCCGTCGAGCGAGTGGTGCAGGCGCCGGAGAAATGATCAACCTGCCCGTGCACGAGCTGAGTGCTACGACTTCAATAGACTGCAACCCCACAACTGATCATGATGTTTCCTTGCCTCAGACAGTGGAACTAATTGCTTATTGGCTTCAGAAATTCCCCTGCAATGGTCCTGGTCAGGGAATCGGGACTTGAGTTCGCAGCCTATTTCAATTGCAGCAGGAATATCATTCCATTTGAAGAAGAAAACAGAACGACCACAATACATCAGTATCTGCAGTACTTGATTCATTTAAGAGCTCAGAGCGGGGAAGAAGCAACCGGGGGGCACTTATAAATACCGCACATTGATCGAGTCTTCTTTGTGGATTCATATGATCGTTTCGTATCTCTCTTTTCTTGTTTCTTTGTTGCATGTCAGGTTCCTCTCACATTCCTCTGGAACCTGACTGAAGATGTGATGATCAGGAAGCTCTCTGTTATGTTAGATCGTACCACCATTCCTTCAGTATTTGGCACAACCACTACATGGGCTTGATATTCAAGCCCAATGTTCAGCTGTCCATCACATTGGATCATCATCTCGGCTTGAAAGTTGACCAGTGTGATCGGATATTTGCACTCTGGACATGCAAGAACCAAGCTGGTTACTTGAACTGTTCTCCTTTTCTGTTTGCAAGCTCAAAATGCTTAGGCAACGATTTGATGCCAGATTTCTTCGCTCTAGACATGGCTTGAGCTGCTATGTGTTGAGCTAAGGAATCTGGCATGAAAGCATTCCCAAATTAGGAGGAGTGCAATATTTAGAAAATTTGAAAGTTTTACAATTATATGAAATCAAAGAGAATGATGTAAGGGGAAGATGCTGCAGCTTCAGGATGTTATAACCTGTCGTGTTAGCTTACAACATCCGGGAGCTGCTGAATCTTCCCCTTGCAACATCCTGCAGTTACAACATCCACTCTTAAGGACATCTTCTGCTCCACTTGAGGCCGCTGTGCAATCAACAGAAGGAGCAAGGATCACAAGCTGTAAGAGACCAATTGTCATGTATTCAAACGAGCATCCAAGCACTGAGATCGAGGAAGTCGTTGGCCCATGAATTGCAAGGTACGTTCAAACTCAACAGTATCAGCAGTTGGTTCGCAAGAGAAGTGCTATTGTAAATGCTGAGTACAATGCAATGGTTCGCGACCACACTCCCAAGCGCATTGACTGATCTCATGAGCTCGTCCACAGCTAAATACACTTCATCAGAGACCGTTCCATTCTAGATTTGCAATCGACAGGAGATCATCATGGACCATGGTCATTGGGTTACCACTCACGATCATGACTTCGTTGTTATAATAATTCTTAGTCTGATGTTCAAGATTATTCTTCGTCTTTTTTCTTTGCTACTAATTCCTTAAGTAGTAGCATTATCATTCCTCTACTTTCTTTGGACCGGCCGAGCTCCAACTTTCCTTTTGAAATTATTCTGGACGTCAGTTTGAATCTTAGCGTGGTCGGCTTATAGGTTTGGAACTCTCTTTCTGCAGACCCAGACTGGCCGGTTACATGAGATCAGGATCACTTATGTACCTTTCTGGACACACCCAATTCATGTATATAAAACTCTAAATCAAAAGTGGATACGTTAGTGACATTTTGGGACCAGGCCATCAGGTGATAATTATTTGGTTCAATCAACAATGAGAATTTCCTACACCTAAGGTAGGCTCCCTAATTCTTTTTTTAATAGGTCCAAATGGCAAATGCTAACCGTAAATGTCAAAATGGCACATTATCATTTCCCTAATAGAAACCCTTGACTGAGTCTTTTTTTTAAAAGGGAAAATACTTGGGTAATATTTGCAATTTGTAGGCCTTAAAACACTACTCCCCTTACAAATATTTGCTAAAACTTGAGCCAAAAATTAATTCTTAAAATTATAACACTTACCAGGTCCCCAAAAAGAATAAAATTCTATAGTTCAATAAATAAATGGTCAAATTAGGCATGCAAGGCCACTTTCTTAGAAGCCAACCATCCAAAGCTTTTTAAAAGTCAAAGTTTTTCAATTTGAACATGATTTGCTGAATTCAAATTGTGCAAAATTAATAGTGGCTCTTTTTGACAATTTGTGTCCAAGCCATCTTAAAACAATTACATAATAATCAAGAAAGAATTTCATTTGGAGCATACAAGTTGAATATATTCTATGGGTTGAACTTTGAAATTTTTCAATGAAAATAAGAGCATTCAATTTGAACATGAATCAATTCTTTAAAACTCTAATGAGCTTGCTTTGAAGGTTGTAGAATTTAACGCATCCTATGTTATGCTTACTATGAAATAATTGAGTTATTTCTATAAAATTAATATTCAGAATTCATTACATATCCCTTGGGGGGATCACTTTTTTCATCAAATTAAGAAATTATGTCAGTAATAGTATAATATTTCATATATTGGTTGTTGGGTAAAAATTGTGGGTGAAAACACATTGAGGGTGAGTTATTTTTCACTAGAAAAAAAACATGTATAAAAAGTATCATAGTACACAATAATTTGAAATTTTGAAGCAACATCCTTTGCCTATCCAAAATACAAACGAAAATTTTGAAATTTGCATGATGACATTTTATTAAGTTAACTTTGAGCCAAAATTAATCTTCATCTAATAGCTAAATGAACAAAATTGAAAAAAATCAATGTATATATATATATATATTATACAACAGGAAAATTCCAGCAACAAGGAAACCGAGGGGAACCGGGGTTTTCTTCCCATTTTGGTCTTACCATCACAAGGCAAATATTCTGGTAGACTCAAAGGTTACAATATTTGACAGGACCGTGCAGCACTTATAATTTTTTAGTGTCCATAGGGCTTCATGTTTATGGTTTATAAAACACCACCAAACAAAAAAAATCTGAAAAAATAATGCAATTCTCATCTATAAAGTCTCCTAATCATCCTCTTTGATAATATTATAATGATTTTTTTCTAAAAAAAATTATCATATTAATTTGGGGTTGGAGAGTAATTATATATATATATATATATATATCTTACCTTTGATTAACTATTTGTACTGATTGTTCTTGTTGCTAATCAAAAGGTGCAAAGAACAATAACAAAAACAAAAACCCATATATGTTGTCAATAGAAGCTTTGTTGAAAGCATAAATTCTAAGGTTGAAAAAAAGTCTCCATGTAGAACTTAAGCATATAAAAAATCAACAGAACTATATCATCTATCTTAATGAATGAAAGTTGTTCATTTTATTAACAATTTTTGTGTAAAGACAAGGTTTATATATATTAGTGTACTAATATATATAGAGGGTGTTGAATAGGCTCCTGGCTTATGTGTTTCTTGTGGAAAAAGAAAGTTATGGCCAATGAAATTGCTTGATTTCGTGGTCTGAACCTTTTTTCTCTTAATTATCTTGAAGGATCTAACAGTTAGATGTGTAATAGGGTTTGATAGGTTTTTGAAAATTTTAGAGGACCAATGGAAATAGTAGGATGGGACCATTATTCTTGGTGTTCATTATAATAAGGTTATGTGTGGGTTTGAAGATTTTTTTTTCAGGCCAATGGATTGCTGGATTTGATGGTCTGAATTTGTTTTCTTAGTTATTTGGAGTGGACAAACAATTCAATGTGTGATAACTATTTATTAGACAAGGTTCTACCACATTACATGTGCATTTTATTGTATTTATTTATTTAAATTTGTGTGTGTAAAATTTAATTTTGCTAGATACTAAGCCATGAATCCTATAGGCTTTTACTACTAAAATTGGTACCCGAAATGTGAAGAAGGTGTATTGTTACATTGAATTGAAACAATCAACCATTTTAGAATCTTGATTTAATTTATACCATGAGTGGCAATACTGTGGAATGTTAGGATTTGACACTTGTTGACAAAAATTATAGGCCAATCAAAACAGTAAATTTACTTACTTGTTAAGTAATGTAAGCCATTTTGCCTCATTGGTTTATCATTTGCCATTGTTATGGATGATTTAATGTATCTAATATTTTCTGGTTCATTGAAATGGAACAATTGCCGAAGAAAAGTATGAAGAAAAATGTGAGGCAAACCATATCATTTGTATGAAATGGCATTATATTCCAAAAGATGGGTTTGTACAATTATGATTTAGTATATTATAATACCTTTATCATTCTGGCATCTTCTTGATGACTTTTTTCCCTCATTTTTACCTTTGGCAATAAAATTAATAATTGCCCGAAATTCCTACAATTGGGGTGGGAAATTTTTTTGTTCAAACAATTTCGCACTACTCAAGTAGCCAATAGTAATGTCAAACAAATTATTAGAATTTCAGCATCGTGAGTAGCTAATTTTCTAACTGATTTTGAGAAAAACCAATGCACATTGCTGATGAGGAGGACATTGATTTGTCAAGGGAAAGATACAATTTTATCATGGTATCAGAGCAGGTTTAATACTACAAAGGTAGTAAGGATAAGAGAGTTTCTTGAAGTCTATATGGTTAGATCATAAAGGGTGTTCTCTGTACAGTCGAGGGACTGGTTGCTTGTTTGTTTTCAAAGATTGTTTAAAGGATCTTTTCTTTTTCCCGCATATAAAATCTTTGTGGAGTTGCCAAAAAATCCAACATGTTAGGTCTTGAAAGTACCATAATAGAAAACAATAAGCTAAAAGGGGAATCAAATTATGTTCTTTGGAGATTTCACATCTAGACAATTTTGGAAGGAGGATCTTTGGGAGTTTGTAGAACTAGAGGAATATACTAGCCCATCCATTTTTATGTAATTCTTCCAGATCCTAAGGACACTAACGTAATTAGGAAGTCCAAAACAAAGCCTTGTCCATTAGTGTGAGAATATAATAAAGTGTATAATTTTTGGACATGTACTCATAGTACTAAAGGCACCGGTACCAATGTGACTTTGCTTTCAAATTGAATGATTAGGATGTTAAAAACATGTGCTAAGGTTTAACCTTATTTATTACCATATTGACATGGATTTCCAATGAATACTCAATTTGGAGCTTTCAACCAAGTTTATTCAAAAAAAAATTCAAATTATTAAATTGTCCATCATACTTATGCACCTAATTTCAATGAATCCAAAACTATTTGTTTTTACATGGTTTCTTTAAATTTCATGACCTAAAGCATGTCAAATTTTTAATAATTTGGTGTAAGTATCAAGACACATGAACTTTTTGAAAAAATTAGTGCCTTACATTTTTAAATTGAAAATATTCATCTCAAATAATGGATGTGACTTTTTCAAAAATCTAACAACATACTTCCATTGAAGATAGTTGTAAGAACATTTCAACTTCAAACATTTAATTCAAAATATCACTTTCTTATGTACTCCTTTCAATGGACAAATTCTTATATTTTTTATTTTTTGATGAATTATCGCAAATTACTATGATATTGCAAAACCCCAACTTTTATGTGTTTGGATACATATGAATGTCTTAAATGGTGGAAACTTTTCTTTTTTTCAAAAAATCAAAAATTTGGTGGTACTAACACCATGTTTGCATTAAGTTGTTTGTTGAGACATTTGGTGTTATGGCTAAAGTACAATCAAAGTACAATAAGATGATATCCAAATCTAAAACACTTATAGAATAAAAAGGTTGATTGCATGTAGATTGTGATTTTATCATTCAAATTCCATCAAAAATTCTTATATAATCTTGGTGTGGAGTATTTTATTAAAGACATATGGAAAACTGTCATTTGGGACATCTTTGGTGCATTCAATCATGCTTTCACCCATCATTAAGTTGTTAGTAAAAAATTGGATTGTTTGATTTGTTTCATTGCAAAACTCCAAAAGAATGTTAGAGCATTTTTAAAAATGTTTTGAAGTCTTTAATAATGCAAAGAGACTAGGGTGAAGTTATGTTAATAGGAACCAAAGGCAAGCATAATCACTGTTTAATTTTGTGTTTTTTACACCAAAAGTTTTTTAAGAGAATGTTAACTTGAAAATAAGTTAAATGTTTTGCACATTATCAAATTTAACGTCTTATTCTATAAATGTCCAAAATATGAAATTATTTCATTAACATTTGGATGTTCAAAAATAATGTAAAAAGACTTGTAACCATTATTTTTAAATAGTAAAAAGACTTATAGATGGACTTGGAAAACTTTGAAAATGACATATTTTTGGCAAATTTTTAACACAAACCTTAACAAAATAGTACAAAGAAAATTCGAAAGATTTTTAAAAAGGCTTGAAGACTTTTACCAAGAATATTCCAAGAATATTCCCCAAAAAACAAGCACCTAAGGGGGTACCAGTGGTTCCTATTAACCCATTTGCACCCATTAGATATTCACAATAGATTTTCCAACCTCTAAATGGAAGAAGGATTTAACATTGCTAAATTTGCTAAACAACTAGAACTTGAAAAGAGTTGGATAATGAATCATAATCATCATCATCATGAAAAGCTTTTGGTTTTCAAGTTCAAAAGAATGTTCCAACAACAACAAAATGGATTGCCCAAATTTTGTTAATTTTGAGCCTAGAGACAAACCAAATGTAAATCAAACAACTTACATTTTGACTAATCAAGAACATGGTGATGAACATAGAAACAACATAGATATTACCATTGTAGAGGATTTTGAAATTGTGTTGTTAACTTTAACATTGGAAATAGGAGATGATGCTTAGATCTTTGATTCAAGAACAAGTACACATGTAATAGGAAATCTCAGGCTTATAGGTGAAATTAAGTAGCTTATAAATCAATTTCATTTCAAGACTATTGAGTTGGACATGCTCATGCCATTCGTGGTGAAGGTGATGTCAACTTCTATTTTCCTAATGAAAAAATGATGAAGATCATCAACATTCCTATTGTGCAAACTTGACAAGGAACTTGCTATCTATAAAAACTATGATTCTCAAACTAAAGCCTAATGTAGATGTTTTAATCCCTCTATTAGACAAAACGTACGCTTTAATGAGAAAGTCTTGGTGATAATAGTTTCATTCCAAAGATTGACTCATCTATCTCTCATGTACAACCCGTTAATAAAAAAACCAATTTTAATTCCCAATTATAACCAATCCAAATCCCAAGTAATCAAGAAATTAACACTAGTACAGAGCCTACATTTCTCTCATCAAAAAATGATTCTTCTAAGGAAGCTAGTAAGCCTCAACCATCAAGAGGTGAAATGACCACAGAGTTACAAGAGTCCAATCCACTAGGTTTACAAAAATCAACAAGGTTGTATAATCACTAGAAGAAATTCTTAAATTTATGAATCCATATATGATTAATTTTGTAGTCATATTGGACAATGTATGAGTAAAGATTGTTAGTTCTAACGGATGAGTAACAAAGGACAAGCAGTCATTTAATGTTTGACATGGCATTTTTCATCCTATAATCATTAAAGACAAGTCATAAAGCACAAGTTGTATATAATGTTAAGGTGTCATAAAATGAATGACTGAAATATAATTGGCAAACACTAAACCATTTTATTACTCGAATTTATATCTAGATTAAAATCGTTTTTTTGGATTATTATTTATAAAAAAATTTAATAGGTAGGTATGTAGGTAATAGGTCTAGGTAGGTTGAATAAGGCAAGTAGGTAGGTAGTAGTTTAACCTACCTAACTTGACTTATGTAACCTATGTAACCTACTTATGTAACTACCTTAGTCTAGTCTATTTACCCTAGCAATTTAAGAACACACATAGGTTGCAAGTATTATGAATTGAACCTTTCACCTTTATAATGATACACCATGTCCTTACCAATGGACTACAACATCAAAAGGTGTCCAACTTTGGTCAAGTTCTTTTTATTTCACATGTTTATTGCATATAATTACAAGACTGTGAAATAGGTAGCAAATGGTAGGATGATAGGTAGGAAGTGAAAAGATTATAAGAAATAAAAGGTAGGTAGGTTGACAATGTAAGTAGGTGGGTGAGTGGGTAGGTAAGTAAGTGGATGGGTGGGCGAATGGCTACGTAGGTAGGTAAGTAAATGGATAGTAAATAGGGGGGTGCACAAGTGGGTAGGTAGGTAAGTGGATAATAGGTAGGTGGGTGGGTAGGTAAATGGGTAGTAGGTAGGAAGGAGGGTGGGTTGGTGGGTAGGTAAATGGGTAATAGGTAGGTGGGTGAATGCACACTAAGGTGGTTCACTTTTTGTCATTTTTTGGACTTTCAGCAACGTGTAATTTATTCAAATGCCACAAACACATTATAAAATCATCAATTTGACAAAAATATTCATAAATTAAGATTGCCTACTTGAATAATAATAGTTATTGATCACGTGAAGCCCATTCAAAATTGGTTTTTAATTGTTTTTTCCATTTTAATGCTAAAGTATCAACTTTTGGGATTAGGACTCTTGTGTTTTTTGAGCCACCCTAATTTGCATTTACCCAGGTAGGTAGGTGGGGGGTAGGTTGTCCATGTTCATATCAAATGATTTTTGGTCATTTTTTAATCATTGTAATGACAATTGGACATCCATGTTATTTTTCCATCAATCATGGATGCCATATGGATGAAATAAAATTGATGAAAACTAACATCCCCTATCTTATTACCACCTCATCATCTATTACTCACATGCCCAATTAACATATGACTATGATTTTTTACACAAGTTGGTAGTCCCCACATTAGCATCAACATGAACAACAAAACCAAATTCAACAAGAATTCAACATTTAAACCCCTCATTGTCCAATGGTTTAGTCCTATTCATAATGCCTTGTAAGCACCAAAAACTATGTAATCTACCTACTTACTTAACACAATGCCAATCATATACATGTATATCCTACATGCAATATTTGTGTAACATGCAAATTGTAATTCAGAAATGTCAAAACTAATTACAAGGAATCTCCTTTATAAGGCTACTTTGAAGCAACCCAAAATAGGATTTATAGAAGAGGGGCCCTTAGAGTTGTTAGTGTGGGCTTTTGAATGCCACCAAGGATATATACAACATTAGATGCATGTTAATTTAATATATTGTTACACAACATGTTCATCTGTCTTGTATCTTTGTTACTAGATCTTGCTAAATTTCTTTAGCTTTAAACTTCTGATTTTGTTGTAAAAGATGACATAATAATAAAAATTGCTGAAAGTTTTGGACATCAAATTTAGGTGATGGTGTCAAGATTTGTGTTAGATTGGGTATTTGAAGGGTGTATGTCTTAATGCAAGGGAATGCTTGAACATTACCATTGAAAACTTCATGTTAAAGTGTAAGGAAAAAACAACTTGTTGTTTTTAGTTGGATTTTATGAGAAAAATCCTTGCATGGGAGAAAGGTATATTGTTAAGAAAAATGTTGAAGTTTTGTAGAAAATGTGGGTGCTATACAAAGGTTTATGGATCTTTGTCATATTCCGAGTTGGGGACATGTTGTGATAGAATACTTAAATTTTTTAGCGAATCCTTCATATGAGAGAAATTAAAACAATTTGCCAAAATGACTATGAAACTAATGCTATGAAATTACCATGATTCGTATTGGCATTGAATCTAAATGCACCAATTTTTGTTTCAACAACATATTTGGCATTTGAAGATTTTTCAAGTTAAAATTAATGGAGGTTCATTTACATCTTCCTTCATATTTTTCAACAAAATCAGATGAAGTAACATAATGTTGTCGGTTATGATGAAAACAACTTCATGGTTAAAAAGTTGGATGGGTTGATTGATCTTGAAGATGAATATGAGTTTTTTGATTTTGAAGAACATGGTTTGGAACTTGAGATTGCCCCTATTATGTACCTCATTTAGTTTTCCTTTAATCTTATAATACCACATAAAGCAACATTCTTTAAAGGTCTCCTGAAAAACCAATTTATTGGATTAGTTTCCCTCACGTTAAACACAAGGAGTCTTTCAAGAAAAACCTAGTTCACTTTAGTGGCCATTTATATATATTTCTAACAAATCCACCTAGAATTACTTTTAATCATTATCTCTACCCACATCTCATAAATCAAAATGTATAGGTAGTTAAAATAAAGGTACTTACATTATGTTTACACCTTTATTATAATAGGGTCAAGGCATGATTAGGGTACCACATTTGAACCCTAAGGACTCCCAAATTCACTTTTTTCTTCACTTTCCCCATGACTTGTCTTAGATTTCACCTCTTTTTTCCATGTCAAATGAAATAATTTTGTTTTGAATTTTTTGTAGGCCTTTAATGTATCTATTGTTTTCACTTATGAGAGTGAGAATAGTAAGATTTATCCAATGTGGGTCATGTTTTATCAATGGCCCAAAATTCCCAAAGATTTGATTTTTTGAAAAATTTTACATTGCAATAGGGCATTTGGTTCTTATCATGTTCATACACTTCATACACATTAAGACATAAAGTGTTTGTGGTAAAAAAATTGGGCCAAAAGAAGTTGTTTAGACATCCCTTATGAATCCTTGAACTTGTTTTATCATGAGACAGAATCTTGGATTTTTTTCAAGGACTTGGTTGGAATCCTTAAACTCAAAATTGACACTCTATGCATAGAATGGTACTTTTGTGATGTATCTATATATCTATGAATAAAATCAAACTTTCAATATGAATGTGTCATTAAGTTTCAACATGTTCAAGTAAGGGGGTCAAGTGAATATATAAAATGAAACAATTTTTTTGGGTACCCTAACCAAGCTTTGATCCAATAACTTAAAACTTTATATCAACATGGTAATTTTTTGCCTAACCACAAGCATAAGAAAGTTTTTTTCCTATGTTCTACAACCTTCTAATATTTTTTATTCTCTCTTCTAAACTAATTTTTATTTTTTGCCTTATTCTTCTTTTCATAGTAGTGACATACGAAATACGAGTATTTTTTGAAGGTGCTCAAAAAGAAGTATTTTCAAGCATTTAAAAAAAACCATTATAAAAATACAAAGGCTTGAAAATTGGCCTTTGTATAAAATATTTTAAATTTTTTTTTAAAAGCCCAAAAATACGTAAAATACACGTATGTTTGAATCGAATTGAGAGTATGTCACTACTATGCTTCTTTTGAGTATGGGATATGGGCCAAAATATCAAAAGGGCAATTTTGAATATTTCTTCAACCTCAAGGCACTTCTCAAGGGCTTGACTTTCAAATACACTTTGTCATTAACTTCAAATTCCCTAAGGTTTAAATTTTTGTCAACATAAAACTTGGTTTATTCTTGGGCACTTTCAATGTTTTCTTTAACCAATTTGCATATCATAATCATTTCATTTACTATCTTGGAAATAGGTGTTGAAATGGAAAGGGGAGTTAAATATTCTTGCATGTATAAGGCATGGAATGGGCTTGTTTTAATGAAGGAATGCCGATATCCATTATATGCAAATTCCACCAAATATTTTCCCCAAGTTCTTCGTCAATCGTCAACATACATTCTTAACATAATATCTTTTAAGGTATAATTAATCCTCTATATTTGTGCATCCATTTTTAGATGATAAATGTTTTATATAATGGATAACCAATCCAAAATCAAATTGTTGTAACCTTTCCACCCACCTACGTTGTCTTTTACTTAAATTGGGTTGCATGGTTAGATTTTCAAACTTTCATGGTTAGTTTCAATGTTAATTTTTTTCCCAAACAAATATGTAGCGACTCCAAATTTTCAAAACATGGATCACAACTAGTAGTTCCTTCTCATAGGTAGACTTGCCTTTCCTACATCAATACAACACATGTGGCCAAATCATGAACATTAGTGCATAAAACAATCCCATTTACTTTTAGGTCAATGACCTTTAGCACATGAGTAGATGTCAATGCCTTCTTCAAGGCTTCAACACTTTCTTCACATCTTGAACTCCATAGAATGTCTTGGGAGCTACTTTTTCTTCTTAATAAATCACTTAAAAACATTGCCTTCTAAAATAAATTCTTCACAAATCACCTATAAAAACTAGCCAAACCTAAGAAAGCTTTTCACTTCCATCTAATTTTTAAGAATTGGCCATTCAACCACAACTTTGAAATCTATTACCATTCCTTTGTCCAAGACTACATGTCCAAGGTAGTCTACTTGGATAACAGCAAATTTGCAATTTTTTTTCTTTGTAAATAACTTATAAGTTTTTAGGACTTCAAATACAACCCTCAAATGTTCCACATGTTTTTTTTTTGGATTCAGAATATATTAATATATAGTCTAAGAACACAAACATCAATTTACTTGGTTACTTTTGAAACAAGAAGTTTGTAAGGTTTATAATGCCCATAGTTAGTTTTTAAAACTAATTTTGGTATATTTTGTTCTTTCACATGAATATATGGTGGTAGCCACTTCTGAAATTTATCTTGAAAATATCTAAACAACATAAAGATGATTTAGGAGATCATCTATCCCTGGTGAGGGATATTTATTTTTTATCATGACCTTATTTAAACTATTGCATTCCACACAAAATCTAAGAATGCCATCTTTCTATTTAACAAAATGCATGTACAATGGAACCCCAAGGGACTTACTAGGCTTTACACCCTTTGTCCAAATGTCACTTAATTGTTGTTCTATATCTTTATTTTCCATAAAGGACTAACGATAGGGAGTTTGAACAATTAGTTTTGCATTAAGGTCTAGGTCAATGGCATGATCCACCTCTATAGTTGGTGGCATCCTCAATCAATTTATTGGAAAAACATTATGATATTCTTTCAACAAATTATCCAATAGTCCATTCTATTCATTTCCTTTCCCACAACCCTTGATTGGCTAATCATGCACATATATAAAGAACAATTATGCATTTCCATGTATAAGTTTTTTCAGTTAAGTTGTCAAAAGCAACTTGGGGTATTGAAGGGATTTTAAGTAGGGCTTGCATACTTGTAAGTTCAAAATATGTAACATCTAGTTTGGTGCCACAAATCAATCCATGTTTACATGCCACCCATGCATTTAGTGGTTTTAGCCACTGCATTTCCAAAATTATGTCATAAACATTTTTAGGCCAAATTTCAAAATTAAAAAAAAAAACCCTTATAAATCAAGGATGGGAACCCATCCAACAAAAGTACAAAGCAAATGAGAACATGAGTGGACACAACCCAAAGAAAAAAAAATTATCAACAAAAAACAGGTAAAAGCAACATGAAAAAAATATTCATGGTTATGAAATGACAATCATTAGCCTAAGATGAAAAAGTTGTCATCTACCACAAATTGAATAGTGACAAAGGTGCACTAATTACAATGTGTGGAAGAAATGAAGAACCCCAACCAAGTGCAACAACCTATTGAATAATCATTATGGCTTGCACATGCTATAGGGCTATGGACACATGTTGTCAATAATAAGACACAAGCATTGAGTGGGACTAAAGAAAATTACTAATGACACGCAATAGTGGTCTATGAACAAGCAGTCAAAAATGAATCAAAAAAAGAATTAAATCACCCATACATTTCAATAGCAAAGGGAATGAAGTCATCACCTAATGTTTATTCAATGCATGATCATGATTTTTCCTGAACAACCATCATCATTGCATGTGTTATCGTCATCAATGTTCGTTGCACCATATTTGGACAAGTTAGGTCAGCAATGATGATGTTTAACAAGGTTCAAAAACCATTTTTGGTGATAAAGATATCTATTTGTCGTTGAGTGCGGTGAGGGAAATAGTGGGAGACCTCCCTTTGAACATGTGTTCCATTTTCCAAAACAATAGTTACAATAATATTTTGAAATGTATCATGGGCTACTGTATGCTCACTCCTGTAAAGGCACCAAAGTAAATGGGTACTTAGATTGTCAATGGTATGACCACATTAACATTATGAAAGGTGGGCAACCACAAGATGTGGTAAACCAAGACATTAGTGTTATAAGGAAGTGGGTTAAGGATAAATGAAATGCAGGTGTGGTAGGACAAACTAATAACCACATGTCGGCCCTTGGACCCACACATGAGTGAAGATGTGCTCGCATGACATTTGAAGGAATGTTTATTGGACGCGAGACAAATTTTTGTTTATGTAAATGATCCACCAAAAAATATGGTGATCATCTTGCTAGAAATGAATGAAAAGTGCAAGAGCAATCAATGTCCAGCAACCCAAGCATGCATGGGTAGTAATCCAAATCATAGAAAAGATGTCGAACGCACTTGAAAATGTAGGAAAAATGGTTTGACAATGAGTTAGGTGACCAATAAAACCACCAAAAGATCCCACACAAAATAATTTTTCTAATGTAATTAGGGTAGGAATATCAAATTTAACATAATGATGCAAAATACCTACAAATGGAAACATTATACGAAGCAAGTACCTAAGGCATTAGGCATAACATAATGAGAACATCAAAAAAACCACCTAAAGATTTGCAAGCATAGGGAAAGTAGATATCCTCCCAAGATCTTCATGTAGAGCCCCAACCACAAACAATTCAACAAATGATTAGATCCACCGGTGTACTCAAAATACATAAACTCAAATCGAGAATAAAAAAGCCAAAAGGAAGTGATATATAAATGGTTTAACCCATGTGGAAACCAAGCTACACATTTTATTGGTTGCATTGAAAGTTTAATGTTGATAATTTCTATTGTAATCGTAAAAAAGAGGAACCACATTTAATGTGGACCTATTATATGCCTGTCATATACCAATGAAAGGAAAACACATGTAGGGTGGGTTGTTATAAAACAAAGAGTGCAAAGGTGAGCTAATGTAAACACTGTTCCTCCTAACGGCTCCCCCTATTGTCTACTTGATTCCAACAAAATGACTATGAGATTTGCATGTAAAAAAACATGAAAACATATATTGTGGGGATGGGTGTGCATAAAACTGTTAAACTAATGGGAAAAGTTGATCTAGAAAACTGAGCAAAAACTATAACTCCTAATAAATGGCTATCCATGACATTGAATTAAAGGCATTATCGACATCTACTTATAACACCACCCAATCTAGATGTAAGTCTAACATTACTCAAATGTCGTGAATGACACACTCCCAACTCCTTAAGGGACTCAAATGTGAGTCCCAAACAGAAAATAGTAGAAGAATAAGGAGTCGAGGCACATTCCCTAGTTTGTAGCACTTTGGAGGAGTAAAGGGGCGTGCTGGAGCTCCGGAATGGGATGAAGAAGAGTTGACAAGCTTCACTCACTCACATGGACCTACACAAAATCAACGTAAGGTGGTTAATGCATAGTTGGAGCACTTTTGGTGCTAGGACGAGCCATGGGTAACACGGACACATAAGACTCAGCACGGCCTGGACTTGGGGGCAGCCACCACTTTCCCCCTTATAGTATACTCTGCACCTCTCCACGAGGCCAACATCCAAATGGCTTTTTGTCCTGGGACTCCCAAGTGGGAGTCCCAAAATTGCCAAAGTTGGGACTACCGCGACTTTGGGGCGCCATAACTTTGTGTGCAGACTTTGGATTAAGATGAGGTTTAATGAAAAGTTGTAGTCCTCGTCAAGACCTCTCCAAAGGTATGTCGCATGCAATCTGCATGCACGAAAATCGGGTCGATTCCCGACTTTTAGTGGTTAGGAGTCAAACTGCCAATTTGACTCCCGGCCCTTCTTTTGGCCATAACTTGTGTTTCAGATGTCCAAATGGTTTTAGATATCTACGTTCCAAGAGCTTTCCATTGATATAAATAACATTTCAATCCATTGAGTTTTGACCCCTGCAATTGCCCTCTAAAGATTCGAGAGTCCCCTGGGACTCGAACTCCCCAAAGTGGAACTCCCTTGGGGTGTGAAGGTTCATTCCCTCACACCTTCTCACACCCTCGGGAATATGTTGTGCAACTCCCAGCTTCCCTCTTGATCCGCAACCTTGCAAACCCTTGTTTTGGTCACGAGCCCAAGGCTAGGGTTGCGACAGTGACCAACTATTTCACAACTGCCACAAATCATTACACCAAATTAATGAAAACTAAAATGTTCCACAAGAATATCCTTAAACTGAATAACCAATGTGTGGGCAACTAATTGATATGTCACCTCATCAATCATGATGGGACATATGCCTTTAGATTATTTTTTTAATGCCAGAAATTGAAATTTAGACAACAAACATGATAATTGAGGTGGAACATGAACTCAAGCAATGTGCCCAAATACCTTGAAAAAAAGGAAGTTGAACCCACTTGCAAAATCATTTGGGACAAAACAATCTTGTAAAAATAAATACACCATACTCAAGGGCCCATTAGAAGAAAGATGTGGTGAATGAGCCAAAGAAAAAATAAATGCCTTTCGATTTAAAATAACCTTTGTCTCAAGATGGAAATCATCAACAAAAAGGGGAGGATGAACCTCAACAAGTGGATGGAGAAAGTGAAGGACTCCTATGGTTTTGTCTGATGGGGTTGTTGGTCTACTTGGAGGTAATACATGTATTGCTTGAATGTAGTACCCTACATGAGCAAAGGCCCATGCATGGAGCAATTGTGATGATGGATCTGAAGTTGATTTCAAACATCTACGAGAAACTACTGTAAATGTTTTAATCGTGTGTTCCTTTTGTAATGTTTCTTGATCACCACCCATATTGTATTGACACAAGCAGGTGTGAATATCTTGGTGGCCTTTCTCAACACTCGTGGAGAAAAAGGATAAACACTAAGAAGAGAATAACAAAAAAACATGCCAAGTTGCAATATTAAAAGGATCATATGCTAATAAAAATAAAGTGATATGTAAAGCTTGTTAAATTTCAACTCAAAAAAGCATATGGAATATGATGGTATGAACAAGAACGAAATAAACCCAAATGTAAAACATCAATAATGTACATGGGTGCAATCCATGTCCATGCTGAAAAAGGAAGAGAACATGGTAAAGTTAGGGGCAACATTACTCCTAAGATAAATGATTGCTTATGAACAGTGCATGAAAGTTAGTGTCGTGCTAATCTGCTTTGCATTAAATAAATGACTGCAAAAAGGACAAGGAATGTGAGGTCACAGAAGAAATGACCATATGACAAGTACTGGAAAAAGTCCGAATGAGTTTGGTAGGTGAGGTGGAAAGAAGGCCGATTGACCAAAAAGGGATGAGGGGACTAACTAAAATAAACGAAGAGGGATGAGAATGATGGATAGATGGATGAAAGTTGGGGCACAATTAAGCATAAGGGTAAAACTGATTACTAATTCTCCATCAATTGCCTATGGGGAGGGTTGGGATGCTTGGTGATGTAGAACCCACATATTTGGCATGCCTATCCCCAACCAAACATATCTGGTATATAACCAAAATTCTAAACCCCAATCTTGAAAATCACAACTCAAAAAACCCCCTTTAATCCCCCTCACACCTTAAAACTATTGCTTTAAAATACTTAAAAGAAGAAAACTTAGAAACAAAGCCAAAAAATATGATGAGTGTCTCTAAATTGGAACTGAATTGGCACATCCTCCAAGTAAAGGTTACTGTTATGAATTTGTCCATTAAGTAGTAGGATCCTACAAGGGTCGATGGTTCCTAAAGGTAGTCCCAAAATGGCTGCAAAGGTTATTCACTTTAGGTTGTGGGTGCTACCCAAGTCCACCAATACCAGTGTGGGTTTACCACTAACTGTTATTTCTCTGTGAATGATGATGTGATTTTGGGCCACCTTTTTTTTATAGAATGGTAGTTGATACCTTGATAGGTCCTTTGTTTCTTGTTCCATTATTACCCCATCCTCATTCTTCTTTGGGGTAATTAATGTAAAGGCTGCTATTTGCTGGGAACATTTAGTACATTGGAAAAAATGATGACCATCTTGATGACAGGTAAGACATAGTCCTTTTTTGTCTATGTTCCTCCTATGATTTCTCACTTAACCTTTAAGTACCTTTGTGATTGGTCCAACCCCTTGTTTAGGCTTCCAAATCTTTCAAAGCTTTTTCCATTTTCCTTTACAAAACCGGGTTCCATAGATCCCAGTGTCCATCTTGGGGCCACTTGTCATTTTCCCAAAAGATTTTTTATGGGTCCTTTCTTGGTTTTTCAAATTTATGGCCAATCAATAAGCTTCCAAAATGGTTTTAAGATATAAGCTTTGACCATATATTTTATGTGATCATTTAACCCATTCACAAAAACACAGCAGCAGTCAAGAAGTGCAGATTTTTAAAAAAAACCTGAATAAAATTACATTAACATTCAAGGGGGGAAGGGTGGTGGGGAACTCAGAAAACCATCAATTTCTATGATAAACTGAGTTTCACCTTGTCTTTAATTTCTCCTGAGCGCCTCCACTACTGCTACATATATTTTCATTGCTCCTACCTATACAACTACTATAGTTACTCTAGAACCTTAAGTAGTAAATGCCGACTTTCAGCATTTCATACCCAGATTTAATAAAAATTTCCTCACTTTATGTATACACTACAAGAGCGGTTTGAGGGTGGAAGGAGGCCCAAAGACAGGGTGACTTTATGAATAACCTTAGTATATACATTTACATGTCTCAAAACAATTATACAGGGTCATGTAAGTGTAAAAAGTTTGGACGTGTAAGTGTAAATGATTTAGAACTTACCCGAGATTTACACGTTGTATATACGGCTATTGACACTTATATGCACAACACTAGTCTAGGAATTCTTGTTATTGTTCTCAATAACAATATGCTTGTTGGTATTGAGTTGTCACAGCTCTCCTTAAAATCAAAATTCTGCCAAACTCATATATACAGGAGTTATGATGTGAGCTCAGCTGTCAAGGATAATTTCTTGTGTTGATGGGGGCAAGCCCAGTCTAGCAACACTAACTAAAAGAACTGTCCATATGACTTGTGTCCTGCAGCGCTAGTGTCCCAGGACTTGTTGGTCTCAATTGACACCAATGACTGGAATGATGTCAAAGCAGCAAGTGTCATAGCTCTCCACCATTATCAAGTCACTCCATACTAGCAGGCACCAACCTGTGTCTGCAACATGTATAGCCTTCATTCACCGAATTTTGAATGCTGCACTTCATCCTGTCATCTCTGGTGCTAATCGCCTCCAAATCAACCCGCTGAAGTCCTCTTTTTTGTCAAAACTGTACTCTGCACAAGTTTTAGCTTGCCATCATCTTCTTTGCGACCTTAACTCTTTTAGTAGGAGAGCTTCTCATTTTTGTAGCCTTAACTCTTTTTGCAGGCTTAAGAGAAAGACAGCAAAACCATACCTATCACTGATGTTTGGCACTTCTTTGCTGAATATTTATTTATTTTAAAAAACAATGTCAGGCAGTTTCAATGGAATTTTCCAAAATTTCAACAGTTGTAATAGTAACCCACTGGTTGCAACAATAGTTCTATTTTCACAAGTTGAGCTTCAATTGTCAACAATTTCAACAAATATTAATAAAAATTTCCCTTTTTCAGCTAAAACCTTTTGCGAATTATTTTGTGTCAAACATCAGTAGTAGGTAAGGTATCTGCCACCTAGAGTAAACCTGATCGATGACAGCTTTGTATATCCCCTTCTCTGAGCATTTTGTACTTCTCGGGTACCATATTAGTCCTTCAAAAGCTTTGCCAGATGGAGGGTTCTTTTTTCTGTTTTCAGCTGTGATGTTTGAACTTTGATATGCAAGAATTTCAGAACACATTTGACAAGGTGGAAATGAGTTATGTCTGTCAAACTGAAGGCTGAAGACACCCCTTTTGTATGCACTGATTTCTCAGCCTGGCTCTTTTTTTTTGCATTTGTATATAGTTTGGTAGGTCTCTAGTATGTTTGTATGTATTACCATACTTACTACTGATGTTCAGCACAAGATAATTTCACAAAAGGTTTAGTTGGAAAAGAGACAATGCTGTCGATATTTGCCAAAGTTGTTGAGACTCAAACTCTCAAGTTGTGAAATTTTATTCACTCTACCAACCATTTGTGTTACTCTTACAAATATACAACAAAATGTGTACTTTGCATACTTATTCCCCAACTGTTGAAATTCTGGAAAATTAAAAAAGTGGTTTTATTGGTGGAAATTTTCATTATTTTTGTCACAAAAGAAAGGGCCCAGCAACATGGTCAAAGGAATTTTTGTTTTTTTACTTCAAAAAATTCACCAGATTCATAAGAAGAAAGCCATAAATTGCCAAAACAATTTGACATATTTTGACAGATTTTTCTAGCTTTTTTTCATATCAAAATCATTAGATTTAAATAGTAGGTTTTAGCAAGTCACCAAAATATAGCAGGATTCCTAATTTTTCTACTATATTTGTCTTGTAATCAAATTTAGCTAAATCCACTTGTGGCTGATCACCAATTTGGGCATGACATCGAAGGATTGAAGAACAAAATAATATGCTTAAACTCATTTTTTAATATAAATAAGTATTTCACAAAGAAAAATCATTAGTCATATGAAGGTACTCTCTAATGTCAGTTTCCACTTTGTGAAATCTTTGATATATATTATATCTCAAGGTTTGGGCGTTCACCCAATCTCATTGGGGCAATGAGAGCCGACAATGAGAGCCTACTGCACCAAGTAGTAGGCCAATAATGGAAGGAAGGTTCAAGGTTATTCGAATAGAGTGACCTAATAGCTAATCACGGTGTCAAGATTCTCATTACAATCGACAATGGAATGCTACTCACCCTTAAAAACAAATTTGTCATATTAATCTTTTTGCAAAATCGTAATGTGAATATACTTCATTTCTAGAATCCTTGGCATGTTTTTTCTTACATTCCTTTTATTTTAATTTTTTTGCACTCTCAAGACTCATATGTACTTTAACATTTGTGGAAACTACTAGAAAAAGTGTGTATATGAATAAAAGAAATCCAACCAAATTGATTGCAAGAAATCATCCAAACTTTGGAATGAGGTTGCCAACCTCGCATCCCATGATGTATGCCCATTCATTTAGGGAATTATAAGACTCCCAGCTTCATCTATGGCATTTCAAAACTTCTTGTAGGGACCCCATTTTGGATATGTCATGTACATCCAAAAATTATATATGAGATTTTAAGAAAATTATTCTATGTGATACAAAGTAATCAAGTCACCGACGCTCTCAACTGCCACCCCCTCCCCTTGTCTCCCACTTTGCGTATAAATCTACTATGAAATAACACCTAGTACAAAAATAATGCAAAAACCCAATCATTGAAAAGCAACAAAAACTATGATCACAATGTTCAAGGAGTGCATATTGTAGCATCATATGCTCGTGACCTCCTATTATGAAGTTGGATATGACCCAGACTTTTTTTTGGGTGTGAAGTTTCATACTATTGTAAAGTTTGGAATTTATTTGTTCCAAATTCTTTCTTTTTTAAAAATCATAAACAGTTGGGAAAAAAAAAACTAACTAAATTTTTTTGCCAGATTTCTATACGTTCCTGTGGGTAGCCAAAATGAAAAAGGATGTTAATTTTTTTCCCTTTGTCTTTTGTTAATAGTTAAATTTGGCTAAATTGGCTTATGGATGTTTTTCACATTCTTTACATCAAATTTTTGAAAAACAAACACCGGCTTGCACACCTCTCTTCTTTCATGGATTAATAAAACTATTATGTCCCATGCAATTTGCAAAGTAAAAGGTGTCTCCTAACTACTACACAAAGTGGTTTTTCTTGCAATATTAGGCCATGATTCATAACACATGTGTGATATAAATTTTGTGGTTTCATCAATAACAATGTACAATATGTGACATTTACTACCATGCAAATATTAAAATTAAACATTAATTTGATATTAGTGTAATAAGTATGTGTCACAAAGTTATGTTAAGGTATAATATAAGCAATGTTTCTTTTACAAATTCCTCACATAGGTGCTCTGGCTAGAATCCTACCTAGTTTAGACGACCTACAGGAACACACTGTCTAAATCTGGCGACTTCAAAGGTTTTTTTTGTCAATATATGACAATTGTTTTATGAAAAATCTCAAAAATTTGTAAGTTTTCCAATGATATCAAGTGTGTGACAAGGGGCACCATGGTTTGGAACACCTCAACATGGTCCAAACCGAGCAAACAAACTATCGTCTTTCAATAGATACTAATGTGACCTATGTTGTTGGCCCATGAATGCATTTTGAAAGGGACAATGGCACAACTTTGTTTTAAACCTAAATTTCACTACAAGTTAGAGTTTGAAATTCCCATGACAAAACTAGGCACACAAAATTCAATGTTTCCTACAACTTCACTCTAAAAATTATGAAACCATCTCCATTAAATTTGATTGATTAAATGCTTTCCAATAATACCAAAAACTTGCCTAGGTTTCACTAAATCTTTTTGTTTTGATTTTCTTGAACCGTCAATGACAATATTGTCTCAATTTTCAATAAATCTTGTAAGTTTAAACATCATTAAACCACTTCAGTGCATGTAACTTGATAAAATTAATAATGTAACTTGATATAATTACCTAAGGGGTTAAAATAAGTAATTTATTGAGTTAGGTGGTAAGGTGCCATAAATTAATATTGGTCAATGTATGACTCATAAAAAAAGTGATGGCACAAATTAATGTGCATGATGAATCATTTAACGTGTTTTTTTTTTTTTTAATTTCTTGTTTGATTTCCTATTGTCTAGTATATAAGTGCATGTTTAGGGCCTATTGAAAACATCTTCACTTGACTCAAATGAACTTTATTGTATAGTGCTAAAAGTTTCATAAAATAAATTTGAAGATTAAGAATTTAAAAATAATTTGGTGAAGGGATATTCGTGTCTTATGCATAGTTTTGTGAATGTGTAGAATAATCACTATAATGGCATATTAGATATGCATGGAAGGTAGAATATGTGAATAAATGTTTGTGAAACAAAAAAAACATGGATCCTCATAGTTATGTAACAAAAATACATAGTTGAACAATCCTTCAATTTTTTCCTTTTCCAAATGCACCTTTCCTCATTGAAGCCTCTTCAATTATACCAAATCCATTGTAAGACGTGCATGGTTTGGAATGTTCAGCCTAACAAAACAAAAAATAAATACAATTTAACCAACAAAATGTTCCACAATGAACACCAAATACTATATGCACTATAATGAATGTAACCACAAATATTAGGTGACACATGTTTCATAAGCCATACTCTACTACTGTAAATGTGAGTCATGTTTCAAACTAATTAATTTTCGAAAGGGCATGCATCAATTAAATTCTTTACAACATCAAAATTTCAAGAAATTGAATTCAAGATCTTCATTATATATGAACAATCCAAACATTGAGATATTTCAATAAAAAAGTCAACAAATAAAATTTTTAACGTACTTGTTACTTTCTATTGAAAATTTGAAATATTCACATTAGAACTATTGAACCCTATTTTTTCAAAACAATTAATATTTCACAAACATGTGCCAATTATCAATAATGGGTATACATTATAGAAAAACCAGATTTTGTTGTAATGAATTGTATTTCAAATTTTTATTTTTTCAGGAATTTTTAACCAACACTTATACAACAAGTAAGGCACTAGGAATGTTTAACAATTTTTGAAATTTCAAGCAATTTGGCAACCACCTTATGTTTAACACACTAATTCTTGAAGGTAAATAGAAGAAAATACCAAATGACAAAAATATTATAATTATGATCATTTAAATTTCAAATTATATTCATGATATCATCTACATCATTATTATTTCCAACAACAAAAAAATTCAACAATATTAAATAATGTTTAGTAAGGATAGTACCATGAGATTATTTTCATCAAAATAACATTTTAATAAAGTTCGGAAATTACTTTCTAAATTGAAAAGACATTATTAGCCTTGGCAAAAGGGTGAATTGCACAAATTTGTGAATTAAAACAAAGATTTGTTCCTTTTCATGTGTTTACAACATTTTTTTGGACTTTTTTTTAAATCTAAAAAATGTAGTGGAATGATGGATTTTTTGTAATGGGGAGGGCACTACTATTAGGACATTATGCCCTATAATGCAAGGGCAGAGGTTGAGGTTGAAGGTTTATTGCTCAAACAATAGGGCTTTCTTGAACATAACAACAAACAAATGCCATCACTTGTACAATTTAGATTTATAGAAATCAATACTTAGTGTTATTCATTGGCAAAACACCTCACTAGAAAATTGCAACAAACCAACCTATGTCACCTCAATGGTGATGGAAATTATGTTTGAGAAATCCCCCTAAATAATGAAACAAATATTGATAAATGTTGTTATGTATCACACATCCTCATCTTTAGACTACATAGTGTGAAATTAAAATTATGTAAGTACAATTCTAGCTTAAGTTCACAATATTTTCAAATGTACAAAGTTCCAAACCAATGTTGGGTGGGTATAAAAAATCAAATGGAAAGTGGTCAAGAGTTCAAATTAGCTCTCCTTAGGAAAACCATCAAATATCATTCATAATGAAACTTGGGTTGATATTTGATTTGCAAGGGTTTCACCAATGTGAAAAATGACCTTTAAAACCATGTTATTCATTTAAACCTCAAAACACAGATACCTTAGTTGGGTGTTTAAACATAGCAGTGTTAAAGTTTTTAACTTGAATTATAATTTGTAAATTAGGTATCCTATGGGTTTCCAAAGAAAAAAATTAGGGTTTTAGGTGGCACCTTCATAATCATTGCATGGAGGAATCCTCTTCTCTTCTTCTCCACTTGTCTATCAAATCTATCTTGGACTTCATTCCTTTTTTTTTCAAAGATGTGTTCTTGATTTGTGTTTTGTGGTGTTTTGTAATTCAAGAATATTTGTTCTTGTTTTTTTGTAGTGCTTTGTTTTTTTGTGGCTCGTATGTTCTTGGTTTTCAGTTGCAAGCTTCACCTCACTTGGCTCCCTTTGCATTGTTGTTTGGTGTTAATCAACTCTTTTTACATTGTTATTCCACTCCACAATGTTTAGTTCATCTCCGAGCTCAAACCTTACTTTTCTACCTAGCTCCCATGTTAACTTGGTTCCTTTGAATTGTTACTTGACTTTTTTTACATTAATTTTTGTTAATAAATGGTGTTCCCCCCCCACCTACTTTGTGTAAAATTGGAAGTGAAGGGCCTAGTGTTATTCAATCAAGTTGCATTCTTCATTGTTTCAAGTACAAGTTACAAGTATTTTTTATAATTTTGTGTTTATTATGTTTGGATGTTCATGTTACATGTTTGTCCTTGGATTTGTTTTGAGGAAGCAATTTTTCATGTTTTAAGTTCAACCTTTGTTTTGTTATTAAACATGGTAACATTCTAACATTAATAAATAGGTTTTTTTTCTAAATTTTGTTATTATTCATACACATTATTTTGCATTTCATTTCATTTTGCATACTCATTTTTACATGAAGAAAATAAGGCTAAATGAACTATTTTAACTTTGTAAATGTTGGTAAATATTTTGAGTTGTGCTTGTTAAGTTGTAAATAGTTAAATCAATTTGCAAGTAAAAAATTAAAACCACACATCAATGGGTGCAATAATACTAATATGTTCCATTAGCGATCATAACCATTGTTTAAAAGTTGCCTAAAAGTAGGTTAAAAGTAGTTTTGACATTAAAAGCACAATTTCAAAATATTTTTTATGATATAATTTGGGATACTTTTTAATATACACCTTAACATAATAATATAAGAAAATTTTTTAAAATATTAATTTAAAGAAACATATTTAAAATTCTAAGAATATTCATCAAAAAAATAGTGGTCTAAGGGGGCACATGTGGCTTTTAATAATGTGGTTGGACCTAAGTAGAATAGCTTTTTTTAAAAATCTCTTCACTCTTGTTGAATAAAGAAAAAATGAAATAAAATGAGCCACTTTCAAATGTACACACTACTTAAACAAATTAATAAAGTGGGCTTATTAACTAAACTAATGTTAATAAACAATAATACATTGAGAGTTTAAGGTCCTAGTATTAAGGTTTCTCACAATTTCATTAACATAGTTTATTTCATTATTAATAGTTTTTAATAAATTATTATGAAATAAGTTAGAAATATGAACTAGGACTATTAATAAATAAACCCTCTATAATAAATGGTTACTTAAATTAATATTAAAATTTTTGGATGAACTTGTAGAACAATATTTTTAATGTATTGTAAAAGCATGAAATGAATTGAATGAGTATGAAGTATTCAAGAATACTTTTAAAACAATGAAACCAATGTTTTTTGTTGTTTAATTTATTTTAAAAGACTTGAAATGATTTTTAAATGATAATTAAATGGGATTTTTTTGATGTAACATTTTCATTGTAGTATAAGAGAACATCTTTTTGGTTCATAAGAATTTAAAAAAATAAAAAAATTGATTTGTACACCATAACTTTAAGCATATTCTACAAAAAAAATTTAATGTTAAACATTGTCAAGGACTTAATCCTTTTCCTAGATTGGTTCCTATTCCTTTAAATGTACACAATAACAAGTCATTTGTGAAAATTGAAGTAGTAAAGTGGGAAAATGAAAAATAAAATAAAAGGGAAACATGTGAAGTTTTTATCAATGATGTTTTTATGGAAGAACTTTTTGAAGATTGTTTTAGATTGGAAACATAAAAAAATAGAGGTCTTGAAAATGAAGAAAAAAAATGAAAATGAAGCTTCAAAAGTTGCACACTTAGAGAATTAAATGGGTATTTCATGGTAGAAATGCAATTTATTAGATTGTTTGTATGTTAATGATATAAGAGAAATTGATTGTAACAATTTTCAAATGATGGATTGTAATTTGTTGCAACAATCCTACAAATGGATTTAATCCAAAAAATCAAGCAAGAAAGGTTTTAATTTCATATTATAAAGCATTGGATGGTATAACAATTTTCAACAAACATGTGAATGTGGACCATGCAATTATTGTAATAAAATTGAGGAAAAAATTGATAGTTCATTAAAAGAAACTATTTAGAAACAATTAGTGAAAATATGCTTATCTATTTGGAAGTCAAATTTCAAAAAAAATTGTTACAAAAGATCCTCTCGAAACAAATAATGTGTAGCAAAAATATTTTTTGCAAAAACTCAAGCCTTTTGATTGTCAAAACTCACTTACTAACGTAGTTTGTGGAAAGTATTTGGTTCAAATGTATGGCCGTTCATTTATGTCCTCATGTGGTTTTTCCTTCAATTTTTTCTCTCAAGAGGTGTTGCTTAATTTGGTGAGGAAAATAAAATAAGATTATGTTTTGCTAAAACTAATAGATTGCAATATTATTGTAATATCAAGTTTTGATTTATGGATGTCTCAAGATGCACATGACATTTTTGCTTCTTTTGACAAAAACATTAGGGGTTGACCAATAGCTGAAGCATGTCACTATTAGTTTGTTTGAAGCAACATAAGTTATTTGTCAACCTTTAACCATAAATTTAATGTAAATATTGCACGAATATGGGTTTAGGAAGAAAATTCTTATTTATGTAAAAGATGAAATGTCAAATATAAATGTTATGATAAGAATTATAAAGTTGTTGTGAGTTATGAGTTTTTGGGTTTGAAGGAAAGCTTTCAAAGTATTTGTTTTGGTCATGCTTTCTCTAAAGCTTGCCAATATGTGATAACATATGAGAAAGTGTGCAAAAATCTCAAGTAATAGTTTGTATTAAATCTATTCAGTCAAATTTGTATAAATATATAACTTGGTCTAAAAAGTTTGGAAAAGGAAGACAAGAATGGAACAAAGCTACAAGTATTCTACTATTCATATAAGAAAACTAAACATTCCAACTAAAACAAGCTAGAGGTTTTCCCATTTAAATTGATTTTGGCAACCATTTTTACAATCATTTTAGATTTTTTTAATTTGAACTATAATTTGAAAATATCAACATTGAATGTTAAAATTTTGTTTGCAAGTTTGATAGAAAAATGATTATGTTTTAAAAAGATTTGCAATTCTAAAATGATATTAACCTTTGTTACAGTAGATAGACTATTGTTGTAATTAGTGAAATAATGCTTCCTCCTTTTACATGGCACATTTTTCAAATAATTGTGGATTACCTTTCCTTAGTTGTGAATGCTTATGTTTTGAGTCAATTTTGAGGCCACTTGTTGCTAAGTGATACATTGCATGAACTACAATAATAACATGTTTGAAATTGAGGGGAAAAAAAAAATCCCACCAACATTAATTTATTAAATTTGGGGTTGTTCATGAGTTGTTTTTACTAAATTGTAACATCAAAAAGGAGATTTATAATGTGTTGGAGTCATTCCTCACATTTAAAAAAAACAAAAATTGAAACCAAAAAAAATCTATCACACATTGTTTTTGTGTTTAGGACAAGACAAAAACACAACTTGAAAACTTGTGAAAACTGTTTTTGAGAATTAACTAATCTTAAATTTGTGAAACCTAACACTTAAAAAATAGATTAAACTTTTTTTTTTCAAAAAAATGATACCTTGACTAATTCTCTTTAATCAGAATTATTTTTAAAGAACCATATCAATTCTTAAAATCTTGTGTCGAAACTAGAATCAACAATTAAAAAAAAAAGAAAAAGAAAAGAACCGCTCAACATCTATTCCCAAGATGTATGTTTATGATAATAGAAACCCATCCGAATATAATGCATTAAACTTTGGATGCACACACAAATTGTTAAAATCTCTTTGTGATGATCAAACAAAGTCCTATAACTCAACAAAGTGAAAGAAGACCAATCATTAACCTAAAACATAGAAGCTAGCTACCCACCAATCATGATCAATCATTAAACTGAAACCGTCATTGGCCCCACTTGGGCCATACTTAAGTCATAATGGGGGCATGCAGTGGATGGATGAAAATTGCACTTTGGTAATTTCATCCACAACTTAAGTCCTAATGGGGGCATGCAGTGGATGGATGAAAATTTCACCTTTCATAAATTTCACCGCTCGTTCATTGTGGCCCTCATTACTTTGCTTGCTTGTTACACCTAACTCCTCCATCATTCAAGCTTTTTATTTCCCCACAATTGAGAAAGCAAAAAGAAACAAAAAAAAAAAAGACCTTGTTGGATGAAATGATTGAAGCAATTCACAAAAAACAACTAAAACAAATGGATTGAGTCCAAGCAAAGCAACAAGATAGGTATAAGGAATGAGGAGCATCAAGTTGTACATTAAGGGTGGGTACTACCCCGTAGTACCTTTGCACCTACCACAATAATAATAATATTATTATTATTTTTTCAGAAATGTTGAAAATTTTCAGAAATGCACTTTTTTTCAAACCATTACAATTCGGTTTTTGGATTTATGCAATTTATTATAATAGTTAATAAAATGTTTAAAATTAATTTTTTTTTTCTTCACTTTGAAAATGGGGAGAAAAAAAGTAAGAATGACTATAAAGGAGATGGAGGTATATTAATTTAATAATATCCCTTTCTCTCTCCTTCTTAATTTTTTTTTTTTCCATATGTTCGTTCTCATACGGTTTTCAATAGTTAATCGTTATTTATGTCAATATGGAAATTTCATTTTATTCTGTAAAAAAATGTTTTAGAATATTTCAAAATATTCTATTTTATACATGGAGTCTTCAGAATAAAACAATTATTCAACACTAAAGAGTTGCCCTCATATTTTATTTGCCTATAATTGTTAATGCAGTCGGTACAAAAATATTGTTGCAATTTTTTCCCCAAGCCTGCCCTTTGCCTAATTTTTTCCGCACAATATATTTCTTCACCCGACCCCCCTCTACTCTCCCCTTTTTAATTCCCTCATATGCTCTCATATGATTTCTAATAATTCATCATTATTTATGTCAATCTCAAGTTTGATTTTATTATGTAATATGGAGATCAAAGGCACATCCTCTTCTACATTTTCATTTTTTGGAAAAAATTATTGAAATAGAAATTATTTTGAATAATGATTTTTGAATTATATATATATAGTTTGAAGCAATAAACTCTGGATAAATCTGGAGAACATAACCCTAGCACTCATAACATGCCCAAAACATGTATAACACCACCCTTATTTTAATTGTACATTTGTACAAAATAGTTAGCTACCTATGTAGCTCCTACTACTACGATAAAAAGAGTTGGAAACCAAAGTGAAGATCCAAATTAATCTTGTGTTATATGTAATCACACTTATAAAAAAAATTTAAAAACATACTTATGCAAATAAATTGCACAAAGTAATGTGCCAAAGCCAAAAAAAAACCCCTAATGGTTTGTATGAGGGGGAGGTTGCAAGGTTGATAATGCAATTAGATTCATACTAAAGTTATGACCCTTTAGTGTTTGAACATCATTCACTCACTCATATCATGTCACTCCACTTTGCATGTCATTTGCATACAAATTATGACCCATATGCAAAAAAAACATGCAAAGATTGAAATTTAACTCTCTTTTTAACTCTACAAACTCTAAAGAACTCTTCAAATGAATTCAAGTTATAGACTTTAATAATCTCATTGACCCAAAAGGTTTTTCTCTCGCGGTTAGGCACATTATGAATGATTCTTACCTACAATATTAGCATGATTGCTAAGTTAAATAATTCACTGAACACAATAATCCTAAAAAATAATTCAACCCATGGATTCTAACCATCTCATTGATCAAAAGGTTTTTTCTTTGTACCTTAGCACAAGCCTTATTTGAAAGCACTCCAAAGTGATTTTATGGAGGTGTTGTGTCTTTCCATATTAAGTGTGCATATTATATGCTAGCACTATAAGTCCTTGTCTATGTATTAAATGTGTATGTTATAGAATAATATTCTAACCCTTATCTATATGCTAAGTGTCTAATTTTACATACGATATTATAACCATTGTTTATAGATTAAGTGTGCATCTTTTACACTAATACTATAACAATTTTTTACCTATTAATGTTGAGTAATTTATATACGAATACAATGACCATTGTTGAGACTTTGTTTGTGCTGTTGATATGCTAATAATAATTTAACCCTTGTTAACCTCCAGTTAACCCTTGGTTCTAGTCATTAATTTTATTTTTTTCCAAAACATGCATCTTAGTTTTGGTTCCACACATAAACAAGGCATCACAAACACGCTGACCCTGCCAAGAGAAAAGATGTTTGTGCACCTACCTACTGTGCCCACACTCCGAACTCCAAAAAAATCCATTCCAATGTAAACAGTCTAAACATTTTCACCAACCAAAGAAACCAGTTCATTTAATGTGAAAATGGTTTTAATAAGGTAAAACTTTCAAAAGTTGGATCCAATGTGATAACCCTAATAGAGTTACTCGCAAAGTAACCCTGTCTTCACCCTGTCTTTGGGCCTCCCTTTCACACCCTATACCCTCTTTCAGTTGTACCCGCAAAGTAAAGACATTTTAATAAATCTCAGTATGAAATGCTGATACTCAGAACTTAATGCACAAGGTTGGGGGACAAATTATAGTAGTTGTACAGTTAGGAGCAGTGAAAATATGGTATGCAGCAGCAGTGGAGGCGCTCAGGAATAAGGAAAGACAGGACGAAACTCAGTTTAGTTTATCACCAAAATTGATGGTTTTCTGAGTTTCATCTCCCGTTGAATGCTAACGGACATTTTTGCAGGTTTTTTTTTTTGAATGTCACCCTGTGTATGACCAAACTCAGGGTTCTGGTGCTGTGTTTTCTTACTTTACCGATAACTCTAATATCACCGGATATTTGAATTTTTTTTATGACTGTGGTTACTATATGTGGAACCGGGCATTCGAATTATTTGATAGCTGTAATAAAAGACTTAATACCCAGCCTGACACCCGGAGGGAGTTTGCTGCAGTTTCTAATATGTGTGCCCGACCCTGGTGTACACTGTTGTGTGTGTTTCAATATATACTAATAATTCTATACTTCTGGTGTATACAGACAAGGGGTTAGAAAAAAAAAAAAGACTAAGGAGAAGAAGGAAATTGTGTGTTTCTTTGGTTTTTTGTGTTTTTGTTTTGTTTTGGTTGTTCGTCTTGCTCGAGACGTTTTGTCTGTCGCTCTGGAGCTCTCGGGATTTTCCACCCCTTTCGGAGTTTTGTGAACGTAATAAGCGGCGGCATTGAGCATGGTCGATGGAGGAGGAGCAACGGATGGTATGGAAACCGTGGTGGATTTGAGGCGTTCGTTGGTGAGTCACGGTTGCAGGGAGCTGAAGCAGAAGGCAGAAGAAGAAGGCATGAGGATTCTCGGTGTTGATGCTCTTGCTGCTGTTACCTCGCGGAATAATGTGAGAAAGACGGCGCGTTTGGCATCCCTCGACGTCTTCCGGGGACTTTCCATTGCGGTCAGTGTGTGTGTGTTTGTGCAAAGGATTCTTCTTGTGGCTGAAGTCGGGTGGGGGGGGGGGGGGGGAGGAGAATTTCTGTGTTTGAGGGGTGTTTTTCCCCTTCCCTCGAGAGTGGATCGTATGACGGATTTGGAGATTTTCTTTGGAGTTTTGTTGGATGTAGATAGAAGTGATGGTTCTTGCTTCCTGGCCGGCAGTTCACGCAATTGTTCCTGTAATGCGTGTCGAATTTGTGAAAGGACTCGGGGACTTCGTGATAATAACAGACAGACGGGGGCCTAATTAGACGCGTCTCTTCTTCTTTAGCCCCCCCTTTCTTCCGTCCATACTCTTGCTTTCGGACTTGTCATGCAGCAAGCATCAATACAAAAAAAAATATTTGTCAAGCCTGAAAGTTGCATCAGTATGTCTGTTCTTGATATTTCCTCTCAGAAGGAGGACTGATTGAGAAAAAAAAGGTTTTGATTAAGTGAAACATCATGGCTCCCTGCATTGGAAGACGGCATCAGAAACTGTAATCAATCTTTCCTTAGATCTTGGATTGTTGCAGTAGATTTCTCATAATGGCTAAGAAGATGCTCATAGGACTGAGTGATCTTCCATGCATTGGAGAATGCCAGCATGTCTCTCTCTGGTTGGCAAGTCTACAGAAGTTTTTGCACCTGTCCCCTCAGAGCAAAGAATCATTTATGTCATTCCAATACAGATAGCAAGACTAGTGAAGTTTGCTGTGGATTTTTGTTGTTGGCTGCTTTTATCATGCTGTGGAATGCTTGTCAGATAAACTGTTGCACATGAGATCTACATTTTGTGGGACTTGTTGGGGCTCCAGCAACTGTGGCATGCACATTTCACAATAAACATGAGTTTCACAGCTGAATAGTTCGATATCTGAAGAGAGTTTGCTGTGCCTGGATGATAAGAGGTTGTGCAGTGAAGAGACATATGTGTGTATGGGAAGTTGTTGAGTTGGATGTGGTTGATTTGCAGGTCATGATATTGGTGGATAATGCAGGTGGTGTGTGGCCATCTATCAACCATTCACCATGGAATGGCGTGACACTTGCTGACTTTGTGATGCCTTTCTTTCTGTTCATTGTTGGAGTTGCATTGGCACTTACATATCGGGTAAAAACATGCTGTGCCCAACCTTCTGCAAATCTAACAGAAAATTTCTCTGCTATTTTATCATGGCATTCTGCATTGCAAGAATACTGTAGGCTCAGTGAGAGCACACAATGACAAGATAACCAGAGTTTGGTGACATAATTACCATGTCATTATGGTAGTACAAATCGTGCCAATATTGAGATGCAAATGGCTTTCTGGTATTATGTTTTATCACCTGTGCTTGTAGCTCTATGGTTAGCTCTTATTCCAGGCCCTCACATGGCATACAGAGAATACATGATAAAAAGGTGGCAACACTGAAGGCTGTTGGACGGGCAGTGAAACTCTGCATATTAGGAATAATTCTACAAGGTAGGTGTGTGTGCCCCCCTCACCCTTGTTTCATTCTGATAGGACTTAGAAAGCAGGGATCGTAAAACATGTTGTGGTTTTGAATTTAAGTGGCATTTATGCACAAGTTTTGCTCCTTCTTTGTTTACTGTAAGATGTATGAGAGATGCAGTCTTCAGTTGCAAGGGCCGACATGCAAATGCCACTATCTGGAGGTCACTGTACTGCAGGTAGTATATGATTTGTAAACATTCTCATAATGTCAGTCTGGATTTTTTCCTGTTCAGTAGAACAAGTTGGAGACAGCCTACTGAAGTTAAGAGTCATCGTGTAGTCTGATGCAGTGTATATCCACCTTATTGCAAGAAATAGTACATAAACTGAAAATCTGAATTTTACAGGTGGTTACTTCCATGGTCTGAACAATTTAACATATGGCATTGATGTTCAACATATACGCTGGTGTGGGGTTTTGCAGGTGAATTTTTGAGGTCTTTGTCCTTTGTCCATCATTTTATTTTCACTGCCTGCCGTAGAAGTTTGATGCACACTGCTGTGCTGATTGAACTAGTTGTGGTGTACTGTTCTGAAATGTCTTTGTTTCTGTTATTGAAGGGGGTCCCTATGGTTGGTTGATGGTTGCCATGGCAGAGAATAGCATTTGGCTTTCTATTGGTAGCACTCTGTGAGATATGGGCACCAAGAGGTTCTTGTCACAATATACCAGAGGGAACATTGGGAATCTGCAAAGTCTACTTTGTACACTGGTTGGACCTTTGCCCTTCATGATCTGTCTTTGCTGTACAGTTATGGCCTTGCCTGATGACATTGCTTGAAACTTTGCTCCTTTGAACAATGACTTCAATAGACACAAACAAATGGAGAGAGATAAGTGCCACAATGTGTTCAATAAGGCATCTTGTGTTCCTGTTCATAGGCACAATCGGCCCTGGTGCTCATGGTAGAGGGGCTTGACTTGTCAGGGTGGTGACAGCAGGCATATTCATAACATATTTGGCACTTCTGTATGGCATTTATGTGCCAGATTGGGAATTTCTGCCTCCATCACTCTCCTCAAACTCCACTCTCATTCAGGCCAGCAGTGCTCTCACAGTGAGTGTGGTTGGAAAATATCTGCTTATAAAAATCTACACTTGTCAAGGTAGCTCGGCAGGGTCACACCTTGGTCCTCACTTGTTGTCCCTAAATTTACCTTTTCCTGAGTACAAAATTGCAAGACATTGTCATTCCGAAGCAGAAGTTGGATGACCACAGAGTTTCACAGCAAGTGTTTAGGTTTTAGTCACATAGAGAGCATTTGCACTAGCTGGATACTGTTGATAGCACAGATAGGAGTAAGAACATTGTGACAGTAGTGGAGTTCATACTTCCATGAGCACTAGCACCTGGTTATGTAATTAATCCTTGGAAAGGAAAAGACCATTGTTGGACTCTGTAGAAAAGTGATGGCCTGTGAGAAGTACAACCAGATTCTCAACTGTTATGATGTTGAATTGAACTTGTGAAGGTCAAATGTGGACTGAGAGGGGATACTGGACCAGCCTGTAATGTGGTTGGGTACTTGGATCGCAACCTGCTTGGCATCAATCATTTGCATCCACGGCCTGTGTACCAGCGCACTCCTGTGTGTTTTCTATGCCTTTGCAAACTCAGTTTTCTTTTTTTCCTGTCAGATGTTCCTGATCTTTAAAGAGGAGCCTGCCAATCATGCAGTTGGCAGACAATGTGCTTACATGTTGTAGGCTTTTTCTAATTCTTAGGCTGTCTGGGGGACAGGATTGCAGCATGAAATCACCAGATTATGGGCCTCTTCCACCAGGTGCTCCAAACTGGTGCAGAGCACCTTTTGATCCTGAAGGCCTTCTAAGGTTGGCTCTTGGTACCTTGACACTTCATACATTTTCTCTGGTGGTTGTTGAACTGTAGAAGGGCATCCCCTCTTTCTTAACTCCTCTTCATTGCCCTTGTGACATTGCATGCACCTTTTGCTTGTTAACTTTTTATGCCACCTTATCTTACTATCTCCTTTGCTCTTCTATTTTGAACGATCTCTGCTCTCAAAGCTCATGCATTACCCTTCCAATGTTTGTGTATGCAGCTCACTGTCTGCAGTTGGTAGCTGTTTCATAGGCTTGCATTTCGGCCATGTTCTGGTTCATTACAAGGTTTGGCTTCCCATTTGGCCTCAATCCACACCTGTACTGGGGTGCAAAAGCAGAGACCTATGACAAGATTAAGAATCCCTAAAATGGCATATAACTTGATAATGTACATGGTAATATAAGTAGCCTTGTTACATTGGCTTTAACCATCGAAGGAGAAATGAGAGCCTCTTAGAAGCTTCTTCTGCAAGGGGTACAGTTGTAGAAAGACTCAATTTAATCAAGCAAGCAATATTTGAGTTGTATGTGGCAATGTGTGATTTTAGCATGTTGTGTGTGTAGGACCACTATTCCAGAATTCAGCACTGGTTCTGGCCTGCTCTTGGACTGTTAACTGTGGGCCTGGTACTACACCTCTTTGGTAAGTTCTTTTTTGCACATCCACCACCCTAGTACACTTATCAACTTTTCAGTAGCACACTAACTGTGAGTAGGGTCAGAGAAAGGTGAACTATCTGCAGAGAATTTTATCAATTGTGCAAATTCATTCTCAATGCATTGCATAATTCTTTTTCCCACAGGATCCTGTAAACCAGGGAATGCTTTATGGTAAGTGGGTTCCAAGGCACTAGGCTTGTGAGACTTATGTTGTCTTGCATTTCATGTCACAGTGATTGAGGTCCACCATTTGGTGCTCTAATTTCAGGAATGGAGTTAAACAAGCCACTTTACAGCTTCAGCTATGTGTGCTTCATGGGAGGTGCTGCTGGGCTGGTTTTAACTAGCTTCTATATTTTGGTTTGCTCCCTGTCCTCATTATTTCACCTTTAAATGTCAAAATGACATTCTATTTCACGTGTTTAATTGATAGAGTGCAGAAATGAATGTGAAACTCTTCGCTTCTTAGAAGCAGGATGTGTTGCTTTGACTGCTAAATCTTGGTTCAGTACTTGCATTTGTTGAGGTGTTATGTTCACCATCATGGAATTGGCCCAAAGCATAACTTGCAATAGAACCTAGAAAGAATGAAAGTTATGTGAGAGATGATAACAGGCTGATGACTCCCAGGAGTTCACAATAATGTCCAGGGACATCAGAGCTACATATTTGATAAGTTTGACAATCTACTGCAGGTGGATGTACATGGGTGGAGATTACCCACACTGCTTTTCAAGTGGATGGGCATGAATGCTCTTCTCATGTATACTCTAGTTGCATGTGGTATCCTTCCAGCTGCTCTGAAAGGTTTCTATTGGGGATCTCCTGACAATAATCTGGTATGTCTCCACTATACTTGGCATTTCCTCATAGCAAATATCTTCTGAAAGTCAAGGAGATTGCTGTTTTGCCTGCTAGAGTGAGTGAGCTCTCGTGCAAACTCACAAATTATGATTCTGGATTGAGACCCAGATTAATACTTTCTCTTCCACATCATGTTGTGGGACTAAGTGATCAAATAGGGGGTTTTAAAGACCATGGCTGCCATGGGTGATGAGCAGGTCACCTGGATAGTACAGCATGGACCATGGCACTACTTCCAAGGCCTCAAACAACATCAAACATTTGGTGTACAATTTGGGTCAGGAGGCTAAAATTCCTGAAGCAACAAGGTGATTGTTCAACTGTTACATCTATATGTTGCTATGACTGAAAAGGTGTTCAAAGATGTCTAGCTTCCGATGCTTAAAACGGGCTGAGCTCTGGTTCAGTGTTTTTTTTTTGGCAAAATTTTGCCAAATTTTGACCTGAAAAATATGATTACAAATATAGAAGGATTCTGGTTTTTTTCTACTTTTATATCTTGTAGGTAGCCAAATCTGGCTAAAGCAGCATTCTATGGATGATCGCCATTTCAGCTACATCACAAAATTGAAAAAACAAACCCTGCTCTAGTTTCTGGGACTATTTGAGATCTTTAGTTAGAGCCCAATTGTAGGAGCCTTGAACAGCATGGGGTTTTGTAATTGAAGCCATGCATTATCAGTTCAAAGGTACGTGTGTTTGACATAGCACAACATTCTTTTATTTGTGATCACATGGTGTGATCCCCCAAATAAAGAGCATCTCCACCCCCAGCAGTAGAAGATGGTCTTTGCGAGCTATGTAGCATGAAGTACAGCCTTTAAATAGTGTGAAACTCAGCTTGGGTTTCCAAATATGATGCCAATGATACAGCCACCTCCAAGAGAGCTGGTAAAGAAGATGATTACTTTGGATTGGCACAGGTTTAAAACAGCTCCCTTCATATTGTCCAATATTTCGTGTTTATGGGTGGGGTTGGGGAAATAACCAACACTGTATTCGACAATCCACATTAGCTTGAGTCCTTTGTTGACCACATTACTTAGATTGCATAACCTTGAAGACTTTTTAGTGGGTTACAGGTACATTCACAATATAGCACACCATAGTTGAAAATGTAACCATGATTGCCTAATTTACATGGTTTGTTTAGTGGTAAATTTAGTCCTGAAAATGCATGGTGTATTAATATAAGAACTTTTTGAATCTATCATTGTAACCATTGGAAAATATATGAAACGAATTTAATGAGTCTCATATTTCTCATTGATGTTTGGAGTTAAATAATTCACAAGAACGTGAGTTGAAATAATATAATAATTTTGATGAAATCTATTGATCATTGATGGTAGTTGCAATATTTGAGTATTGAAAAGCACTTTCTGAAGATTGTAATTGGTGCTTTAGGACATAATTGAAGCATTATAACTGATGAAAAAGAAGAATTGAACAACTAATCTAAATCTAATATATTTGCCCATTTACACCTTTTCACAATTACTTAAATGTGTTTCAACATGAACTATTGCTTCATTATTCTTGTTTTTACCCAAGTCTTGTATTGTGAGGACAATGGTACCTTAAGTGAGTAATGAACTGATTAAATATTTTGATTCATTATAGTCCCAACCTTACTATTTTGGCAAATTGTTTTTTAAAAATGTCAAAACATTTGCCATTAGGTCATAGCCCCAATTTGTTTTCACATCTTGGTGAAATTTTGCACCAAACAAAATGTTCCTCCTAGTTGTGTTTAACATGGATTTTGTTGGTCCAAGTGTGAATGCTTGGGTTTGTTTTGTTGCTCATTCTTGCTTGTACATGGTCAATGTGCTTGTGTTTCCTTGTATTTGTTTGTGGTTTGTATTTACTCATTGACCTAGTTGGGCCATTCTAAAAAATTGTGTTAACCCTAGAGCCTTGATAGGCCTATATATACAATATATAGAAAGAAAGGATTACATGATCCAACACATGTCATTATGCCATCCCATGGAAACCTATTATGACTAGTCTTATGCGGGTAATTGAATTTATAATGAACCATTGGTTCTAGGTTTAAAATTATTTCATAATTAGAAAACCACCACCACTAGTCTTTTGGAAAAAAATTAGAACCAAAGAATCGTTCAAGTTCCAATTATTTCAACAACCTTAATGAATTGGTAGTCTAATGGTTAATTATTTGGATTTTTCAGAAAATTAAAAATCATGGTTATATATCAAAATCAGGCTTCTAATTCTTTTGAAAATTACAATTATGAATTTAAAAACATCCTAATAATCTTTGGGGATCTATGATCTATTCTTATTTACATAATACTTGCCTAGCATTGATTATGACTTGGTTGTTGGTGAACCACAATTGAATTTAACCAAGGTTCCACCTTTGAGACCTTATAACCTATCTTGTAAACCCTATGTAAAGGTACATACACATATGAAGATACATTATTATTATTTTTTTAAAACAATGACAAGGAGTTAACATGCAAGTCATGTTGAGCAAAGGGAGAAAGTTTGCATTAACTTACAAGCAAAAGCATTGTTGTTCACACATGTAGGTAGTGCCAATGTTAATGTCGTTATTAGCAAATTATATTCCTACTTGTGCTCACCCCATGAATAAATAGTAAGTTCATGACATGCTTATACAGAAATAAAGGAAAAGATTAACATCAATAGTAAGGTTGGTGTTAGTTTAGTTACAACTCTTCAAAATATAAAGATTCGCACGTCTATTCTCAACAATAAGAGCATCCCTAATGGTAGTAATAAAACAACCATCACATTAAAATTTGGATAAATTTTCACCCCAATAGTGTGAAAAAGGTTTGCTCTTACAAACTTGGCACTAGATGGTGAGGTTTTCAAATGTTTGTGAAAAGAAAAATGATTGCTCCTAGTTGGCCAGGCATAATGATTGGCCTAGGTGATGGTTTTTAATAGTTTTTGAGGTTATACTATTTCAATATGCATGTTAGGGGTGGGGCCATGGAATAATTAAACTAGATTTTGAATGTAATAAAATATCATAAGCTTCAAACAAAATCAATTGCTAAAGATGTCCTAAGTTATCAAATTGATACACATGCACATATGTTACAAATCATCTATCATAACGTTCCCTACTATTTGTTGTAAAATTTTGCTTTATTGTGCAATACCTCACAAAACACTCCTCTTGAACAACTTAGTTTGTTGTCCCTTCAATCCATCGCACAACAATTTTCTTTTCAAAAGTCACTGAAGCACCAATGATCCATGAACTTGCGTCAACATCACATAAAAAATGACCACATCTTTTTGTGGTATTGATGATCTTGAGGAACATTGACAACTTTTGACATACCAATTTGAGACGATTTCAATGAATCTTACAAGTCACAATCTTACAAAAAGAAATGGATAGAAGAGAATGTGCTAGCTACCAATCAACTAATGGTTAACTATTTCAAGTACCAAACTAAAGTTTTGAAATGAAGATTTGAGAGAATATCACACTAGCTAAAAATGCTTAAGCAAAGGAACTTTGCACTACAATTGTGAGGAGGTGTGAAGAATGCTTTTACTTGCCTTAGAAATGGAAAATGCAAGATGAGATTTGGAAGTAAGGAGATGTATCAGGTGAAATAAATTGGTAAAAATGGAAGGTAACTAGGTTTACTTGCTATGTAAACATGACATGTATGTCACCTACGTACAACACTAGTCTATGTATGAACATACATAGTAATCAATGCCACTATTGGCTACTATCTCCATGCATGATTGTAGCTTAAATGGGGAAGTACCATAGGTAATAGGGAATAGGGCTTAAAGAATGTAAGTGGTTTCCATCTAGGGAAATAAAACATTTCATTTTAAATTTATAGGGCCATGATTGGTAATGGTAGTTGTATAAAATTTATTTTTTCATAAGTTTATAATGTTTAGAGACAAATGTTATGCTTAAAACATGTATGAAACATGTAAAATAAAATGCAAAATTTTATTGTGAATAAAAAAAACTCATTCTATTTATATATGCTTCATACGTGTTTTAGATGAGTGACATTCTTGTATAAATAATATAAACTTATGAAAAAATATATATTGTCAAATTATGGCTCATGAAGTTTGTGATGTTGATCACGTATAAGAAAGTACATAACAATGTTGGTCAGATTTTTACAAAAAAAAACCTACTAGGTAAGTTATTTTTTTGAATTGTTTTGAAATCACACACATTATCAATATTATTATCAAATTTTTAATGGATGTTAGGTAAGTTTTCAAACAATTGGTTGAGAACTTTGGTTAACCATTAGTTATAAACTTTAGAAAACAAAAAAAAAAAAAAAAAGTAATTTTTTGAGTTTTTAAAAAAATTCCATTAATGGGGTCACATTAGTGAATGCCACTAAAAATTAGGTAATGTTTAAAGATTAATAATGTGTTTGGATAATAATCGAGTCATCTCGGTACGTTATTGTGTTTTGAAAATTCAATATCAACTAATTATCAATATAAATGGATTTAAAAAAATTAATAACCAGCTGGTAGGTCATTAATAACTGGGTCAAAACTCAATAGCCGGTCAACGGTGCTAGATGCTTGTGTATGGTTGATACATAGCTATTGGGACAAGAATAGAATGAAAAAGTGTTTCATGTCCCCAAATCATCCATCCTACATGGTGCTCTTGGAGGGTGCTAATTCACTCTGGTGTAAAAGAAACACGTTTAAAAGTTTGACACCAGTTTTAATAGCCAGGTTTAGCCAATCAGTAACCCATCCTCCTGAATGTCATTCATCCAAGAGGAGACTAGTCAGGGATCATAATCTGATTCCTCCTGCCCCTCCACCTTTGCTTTGTGCGGGTGAAAAGAGTTGGTTAAAGGTTGCTGAAAACTGACATTGAATTTGGTGGCAAAAATGGCAGTCACTAATTGTGGCCCCAATTTGTCATATTATTTGTAGCCAGGTTTCGCCAATCAGTGAGCCCTTCTTGGATGCTATTCATCAATATGAATGAGAAGATGAATGTTTCTCATCCAAGAGGAGACTCTGGAGGGACCATAATGATCCGATTCGTCCTCCCTCTTCGCTTTGTGATTCTCTTCTTGTGGTGCTCTAAAGCGTGCGAGAGGGAGAGCGCGAGAGAGAGATAGAGGAGACGGCGCGTGTGCGGAGCTGCTGTGACGGTTGCACTGTCGGAATTTCTGACGCGAATCCACAGACATTCAGGCCTTCACAGGTGTGTTTTCCCGCAGCAAAAAGAAAAAAGAAAAAAAAGCTCGCCAGGTTCATGCGGAATGCTTACAATTTATTGCAATTTCTTTGGTTTTTGTTGTTGTTTTTGTACTATGTTAGAAGAGCTTCTTCTGTAGAAAGAAACGTGCATGGAATTTTTAGTTCTGCTTTTTCTGTGAAGCGGGGAAGAGATTTTTGATGTGTGCAGAATAGTACGAATTAGTGTTTCGGCTTTTCTTAAGTGACAGACAAGAGCTTTTTTGTGTGTGTGTGTTGTAGAGTTGTATTATGTTTGCGATCTGGTTTTTCTTTGGGTGTCGAGGGAGAAGAAGGCTCCGCATTTTTCTGTGTAGAAAAATATTGTCATGAATTGTGGTTCTGATTTTCCCGGAATCGGAGAAGAGCGTGTAGTGCTCTAATCGGAACTTTGAGCTTGAGAAGAAAAGCTTTGCGTACGGAAGAATGGAATGAATCAGAGTGCATGATTAGCACATTTGTTGCTTCTCGTGCCGCGTCGATTCCTTGCTTATTGACGGCATTCTTGGATGCAATTGTGTCAGAAGCGAAGTCGAAATGCAGACGTGATTATGAGAAGGAGGAGAGCTTGAATCGGAAGCTAATCGCCATGGCCACCGCAAGCGCCCTCTTGACCTTCGCAGACTCCAGGTTTGTCTTCCATCTCCGTTGGACTTCTTTTTAGCATAAAGTCATTTCATGTCCGCTGAGAATTTCTCTCTCTCTCTCTCTCTCTCTGCAAATGGCTTAAATCGCGTTGGCCATGGTCTATGTCAGATATATTTGTGTTGCTGCAGTTGATTGTATAGTAGAATGCTCACTGCCGATGATGTCTGCAGCATAATATCGTGCAGACAGAGAAGAGGGCTTACAGGCACTGATGAGTGGCCACATGATCGTACTACAAAGGCCTTAGAGCTACTTTCTGCTCCAATGTGTGTACAGTGGTCCTGTGCAAAACTTTCAGTGGAGTTTTGCAATCTCAAAGTAGAATCAAGAATCATCCAACAAGTTCCACGGTTCAACACTAGAAATTGGAGGTGTTTAGCAGTAGATCAGGTAAGACTTCCTAGTCTCAAAGTAGAGAGAAAATACCACTTCAGGTTGCTCTTCCTATTGATTGTCATTCTGAAATCTGATGACAGTTTCTGCTCATATTTTATAAAAAGTTCCTTGCCTGTTCTACAACCTGAGGCTCAGTTTGATGCAATCAGCCTTCTGAGGATCTTTGTAGACAAGTCGGATCTGTAGTATGGACCTATTGAAACCTATTAGGGTTTAGGGTTTAGGGTTGTAATATTCATCACTCTTGTGTTTGTGAGTCAACAGCCAATATTTCACACATCTGGACTGCATTTACACTCATACACTGCAATAGGTGAAAGCACATGTTGTCCAGTGCCGTATATGGAACCATAGGTGTTCATGGGTTATTATCCATGAACTTTTCTTTGGTTATCAAGGCTTCCTCCTGGGGGTATCTGTCTTCAGGAGTCACCAGGGACGTTGAATCATTGTAGGTCAATTGTCTTCTGGAGTTGAAACTTACTCTGATTTTTCACTTCTGCAGGCTGTATCTTCTGTTGAGACTGCAGGTTTAGTATTCCCTCTATTTCTACCTCCAGATGTGGAGCTGCTGAAAGATCCAGCTGCACGCAACATAGCTGCCAAGATTCAGCAGCTCCCTGTCCAGGTAAAAATAAGATGCTTTTCAGTCCTCTGTTTTTGTTTGCTTTCTGTCGGGATTAAAAAAAATCTCATATCTGTCATCACCTGGGTTTTTGTGGGAATTAGACAAGCCTTTCTGCACAGCCCATCATGACCAGCTGTGTGGAGCCCAAGGCAACAGGTACATGCCCAGCACCAGTGATGCTACTTCATGGATTTGACAGGTCAGGAGCTTGTCATCCTGGGATTTACAATCTTCTGTTATTTTTTTATTGTTTTGACTTTAACTACTACTTCAGATGCAATAGTACAGCATAATAGAGAAGCTGTGCATTCTGCTGAGAAGTGCCATGCTTCTTGAATTCCAGTTCCACAGTGTAGTCACTTCTGTCTTACTAACCATTGGCATTTGCAGCTCAGTACTGGAATGGCGTTACACATATCCCTTGCTAGAGGATTCAGGGGTTGAGAGCTGGGCAATTGATATTCTTGGCTGGGGGTTTTCCAATGCTGGCAAGCACTTGAGCCAACTTCCTTTTGGTTGTTTATAATATCTTCACACAAAATGCCCACCTGGTACCTTTATAGGATAATCTGAATTTGTTAAAGATCACATACACATGTATAGTAGATGAATTATGTAGATATTGATTGAATACACATTGGGCTCAAGTGTTTGATAACACATATCTTTTGGTGGAGAAAGTTGAGCTTGAATGATGATACTATTGACTTTTTTGATTAGCTATGTCTCTTGAGTGATAGCCAACATCATGTCAACTGCATCTTCCTGTTGTTTTATGGAAATGCAACAGAATCCAGGATGCAGATTTTTCTATAATTTCTAGCCCAAAAGTTTTATCAGATCACTTATCTCCACCCATGGTCAAGAGGTGATAAAGTCAGCAGGAAGTAATGGCAGCTAGTCATTGCTATTCATGATGAAGGTGATGGTCTGATACCTTGTGAGTGACACAAACAAGGCTATGACTCCACTCATTCTTGTTGTGTTGTTACAGAGTTTTCTGTGCAATTGCTTGGACATATTTTGGTGGAGAAGTTTCATGCATGCAAAATAGAAATTTACTGTTGAATGGAGTGTCATTGTCCCCCTGTATGTTTCTTTCTTGAAACATGGCCTGGTTTGGACTGTTTGCAGAGGGTGTGAAGTCTTATGGAGTGGCAGCAAAGCGAGAACATCTCTATGAGGTGATTGTTGCCAACTTATCCTGACATAGTGAGGCAATGTGGCAAGACGGCAGACTTGAGCAAAACCCATATCAATACAGTTTCTGGTTGTCAAATCTCCAATTTTATGGGGGTGAATTGTACATTGGTTCTTGCTTGAAATTCCTGATATTCCTTTGTGTACACAGTTCTGGAAAGCCTATGTGAAAAGGCCTATGGTATTGGTGGGACCAAGCCTGGGGGGAGCAGTTGCCATTGATTTTGCACTTGCACATCCTGACGCTGTAAGTGACTTTTCTCCCCTCCCTGATCTTGCCACATTTCTTCACTTGGCTCCACACATGGTATTGTATTGTACATCTCATGAAAGAGAGTGCAGATTGCGAAACTGGTGCTTGTTAATGCACAAGCCTACACCGAAGGCGTGGGTGAAATGGCAACTTTGCCCAAGTTATTGGCCTATATGGGGGTATGTATCTGAACTCTGGCCTTGCTTTTCAGTTCCAAGTCTGAAGTCTGATTTGGTATTCTGGATCTGTCATCTTCACTGTCTTTCATGACAAAGCAAGGTGCGTAGAAGGTGATGCAAGCCCTTACCTCAGGTCTTTTCACATTTTTCATTTTTTTGGTTGCTGGATGTTGATGTGAGACACTTGATGGCCAGGTGTCAGTCCTTAAGAGTGTGCCAGTACGATTTTATGCCAATACCTTGATCTTTACTGGTGCAACCTACTCTTTTCTGCTTGATGCTATGAGGGTAATTCCATTCCTTTCCATTTTCTGTATTTAGCTCAATGATTTGGAATTACTCCTTTTATTTATTGGAGTCTGTTGTAGTTTTGAACGAATGATCTACAGATTGTACTCATAAGACTCTGTGTGCTACAGTCCTGTGGCTGTAATGTCCAATTACCATTAATGTCAGGTTGCTGGGACAGGTGGGGCGATTGCACACTCTGATGCCAGGCTGGGCTGATGCAACTGTCAGCTTTATGCTTAGTGGAGGCTATAATGTTGCAGCATCTATTTCACAGGTAGGCATCTGGAATGCAGCAATAATGTTTAAACTTCTCTGTTTGGTTATAGACAACTGTTCTTGTCTTTCATTTGTGAATGTGCATAAGGTCAGAGCAAATATTCATCAGCTATCAGGAACCTTCTCATCTTTCATTTGAGTACAGCCATATAAAAAGTAATCACAATCCATGTGCAGGTTCAGCAAGAAACATTGGTGATATGGGGGGAACAGGACAAGATTGTGTCCAGGACATTTGCAGAGGTGAGACTCAGAGAGACTCAGGTAGCAAGGAAATTGTCTTACAATTTTCTGAATTTATTCCTGGTTGCATATGTACACATAGCATTTGGATTGTTAACCTGATCAGTGTTTAAATTGACAAAGACTTTGACTTCTTTTCTGTGGACCAGAAATTGGTTGGTGATATAGCAAATGCGAAGTTGGAGTACATCAAGGACTGTGGTCATATTCCACATGTTGAAAAGCCAAGCATATTTGCAGCATTGTTGGCTGAATTTGTATCGCAGCATCGCTGATCTACTGATTAGCAGCAAATTCTCTGCTTCTGTTGCTTCAAATGACTAATATCTTGAGCATCTGCAAATCAGCAAGAAATGTGTCTCTACAGAGTTCAAGCGTTACTATTTCTAGGGAGGCACATACTGTGGACAGTAAACCCTAACCCATTTTCAAGAAGCAAAACCCTCCACGGACCTTGATCTTTCCGGCCATATGGAAGTTACAAGGCTTTTGCTTGAAGAAACTGGAATCAGGAACCATGACCTCCCCAGCCCCCTCAATGTTTGAGCAACGAGTACACCAATACAAAGAAGTACCATGAACAGTCTACCAAATGTGCTCTGAACCTCTGGATTGCTTTTGCAATTCAATTTGATGATTTTAGAGATCACTTCAAAGCATTTTTGGTTAAAAATTGATGATATGGAAGGTGAAGCCAGATTGTTTGTTTTACCTGTATGCTCAGAAAAGAGATTTATTTTCTTCTCCATTTACCCACTTCTTTTTTGATGGGCCTGGCAAAGTGTGTTCAGACTTTATTATACTTTGATGAGAAACTCCAGCTAAAGCTTCAAACTTGCAATTTAGTCCTACATATTGATAGATCAGCCTGACACACATTTTTGGACAGCCATTTAACACATGTACAGTTGGGAATGTGCAGAACTCCTCTCCATAGGAGTTGCACTTTCTGGTTCACTGGCGCACCCAACAACAAATGATGTCACCATAACAATCTGCCCGATTGGTGGAAGATCTGAAATGGGTGAGTCTTTGGGGTGTATTTTGTTTGAGCCCACAAGGGTTGGTTTCATGATGGCAAATTATGAGAGTAAAACAACCTCATGACAATGCTTAACAAAGAGTTTCCACTCAGCTTTATGTCATGTAGTGAGGGTAGAGTTGTCCTGCCTTGGCATACTAGACTCTTATTCAGAGCATTAAACAACTTTTGAACTTTTTGCAACCCAAGTGTCATGATGCAGTTCAGTGGTAAGACCATGCATGTCCTTGGGAATGGCCCTAAAGCACTGGGATGTCTGCTGATATCCAAGTTCCAGTGTCCTGATATTTACTGAATTTATGGAGATTCCCAATGCAGCATCTTTCAGCAGTCCCTGAGAATCCAAGTGAGGATGGGCAAGTATTTTGCAAAAATATTTCCAAGAGCTAAAAAGATCAAAGGAATTTTCATGAGAATGGGTGCATCATGACATTGTAAAATTTCTTGATTGAATGAATTTGTTGGTGCTAAAAAGGTTTTTAAAAGTAAACAAAATGAATGAAAAGAAGCAATGAATTTGTTGGTGCTAAAAAGGTTAAAAAAAAAAATTGAAATGAATGATAAGAAGCAAAGAAGACAGAGACACTTCCCAAACAGAACAAATTTCAAAAGGTTTACAACTTTTGAAACTGGTAGAAAATTGAGTTACTTTTTTATGACCTATTCCAATACAACAAATGGGATTAGGCTTAAAACAAAAAAACTCAAATGGAAAATGTAATTGGAGTTCATGACTGAAACCTATATTTGTACAACACCAACTTTGTTCTTACTAACCAGCAACATGCACACACCTTTGCTGACAGACTGAGTTAGAAAAAAGGTCACCATTGCACTTATATAAATATTATCATCAGAATTGCTTTTGCAGCAAGAGCTCAGTTTACAGTACGATAGGAATGTCTGCAAGGGGTTCAATCGTACCTGGTCACAGCCATGTGAGTACTGCTTCAAATGCTCTTTCAACACAGTAAGTCCAATCTGATCTCTGGAGGTGGCAGCCATGCCGGAGGATTGCGTTCATTCTCCTCGCAGGTTTAGGGCTTGACTCTTTCCCTAGGACAAGGCTTTTGAGCTACCATGCTAGCTCACCCATGTACATGAATCTAGCTGATTCAAACCTGAGTGATATGTTGTCATGGGTCCTCTGGCTCATAGCTACCATCTGGCTCTTTTCTTGTTGCTTCAGCTTATGCAACAGTGGGATCTTAGAAAGAAGATAAGACATGCAAATATGACAAGAGATATCAGGGTGAAAAAAGCTACTATTTGCTGCATCCTAACCTGCAAGAGATATAATGCACTCTGAGGATTCGGGCTCTAACAAAATATGAAGGGAAGGACCACATGGATGGATGGAGCCATGAAAAACTTTGGCTTTATTTTATTTGTTTGGCTGGGATTCAGTTGTAGCCATTTTCTGGCTTTTTTTCCCCCTCCTGCATATCAGTATGTTTCATACATTTCTTCTAATTTTCAGGGTATGTTTGCAGGTCTTGAGACTTGTGATTTAAACATCGAATTCACTGATTTATGGGTTTTCTTGAGCCTGATGACTTGTGAAGGAATTCCCAAGTTGAGGAGGGCATAATAGGAGCTGAAGACAAAATCAGCTTCTCCTTTGGGTTATCATGCACTAGGTTAGTGGCATTTGCTTCCTTCCTTGATATCATTGCTTGCTCCTTGAAGTAGGCAGCTGGGAGGAGTCTCTTATCAAAAACATTAAATTTAATGAATTTCTAGGGAGAGTTTTTTCCTGCAAAAGAAAGTGTCCACCCTGCTACGAGAAAAGTTCACCAAACAAAATGGTAACTTGAAATTATGATGAGAGAAAATTTTAGCAAGAACCAATTCAATAATGTCAGTTGAATTGTTGACATATACACGGAACTTGTAGTCTGGTTAATCTAATGGTCAAATGGATAGATCTCCATTGATGATGGGATTGGAGTCATCAGTGTAGATGATGACAATCTTGACGTTGGCAGCATGTGCTTGGGAGCAAGAGAGTGAAAGGGAAAATACCCCTTCTGTTGTAAGTTTTGGGAGGGAATCATGACTTGGATGTGTAATAATGGTTCCTTTTCTGCAAGAAGAAATATTATGTATGGTGGTGACTAAACGAAAGTCATCATCAGAAACACTGAGCAGAAAGATGCACAAGAAGGTCATGTGATTTGACCTTTGTTTCTGTAGTCTGGAATGAGAACAAATGGCTCATTGGTTAATGGGCTCTGTCCCCTTAATGGCAAGTTTAACCCAGCAACAGTTAAATAGGAAATTTCCATGAAATTCCAGAAAAAAGTGGGACCAAATGAAATTTTGTATCTCCTTCACCAAAGTTCTCCCTTAGGTTCAGAGCCAACAAAGGAATCAAACTATGCTTGCGAATGGTATGTCCATGAACTTGTGAACATCAAAACAACCTGTCTTTGTGACATCAATTGAGACCAAGACTTAATTTACTGGAGAAGAAAATTCCAATTTGTGGGTGGGTAGTATAAATGTGAAAACGTTGAAGGCCTGGGTTGTTTCCTTATTTTATAGGTTGGGTTGAGAGAACAAGTACATAGTGAAAGAGACCATGGAACCAGTCAAGGCAAAAGCAAAGGAGTGAAAGTGCACAGGTATATGATTACGTGCTGACTTTTGAAATCCCCCACCTCTCCAATTATGGGTTGTTTCCTTTTAGCTATATTTGTCAATTTGCTAATGTTGGGATTTGAATAAAATAGTCAGGAAGCCTGGCTGAAGAGGAGGAGTTTTGAAAGGTCAAGACTCCATCTCCAAAAAGTGCACAAAACAACCCATTTATTCAGCCAAGAGACATTGAACACTGATTGTCAGCCATGAGAGGTTAAATTTTTATTGGCTCTCCCTATTAGGGGAGAGACTATGGAAAGAGGTAGTTTTTCATTTGGTCCCACATTTTGAGGAATGTTCAACACCATGTGAACAGAACCATGAGTCCCTTATTTGGGCAACTTCATGGAACATTTCCCTATTTTAACTGTTGTTGGTTTGAACTTCTTGCTCCAGCAAGGAACAGAGCCATTACAAGATGAGCCAGTTGTTTGGAATTGGAAGGGGATGTCTGGATTCTTTTGTGATAGGTTGAAAAGAGCATCTAATAAATTGCCATGCAGCCTGCAGTGGCCTGCCAAAGAAGGACTTTAGTGGCACTCCAAAAAGGATTTATGGAGTTCCAAAAGCAGAAAAAGTATGCACAGATCTGACTGGAGTACCTGTTTCTTGCTTACCCAACCAAAGCATAATAGGTTACTTTTGCATATTTTAGCTGTATCTGACCAGTTCGTGAGGGTGGTTGGTGGTTGCAGATTTATGCAGCAGCTGTCTATGAATGGTATCATGATTCATCATGTGGGATGTAAAGTTACTCATGCACTCCACAAGAAACATAAGTGCACAAGATACATGCTCTGAGAGACACAGCATTCTCACGCATCTATTGCAGCATTGACATTGCTATATTAGTCCTCCAATTAACTTGGTTAACTTGTGGTTGACTCCAGGATGGAAGGCTCCCAACTTGTGGTTGACACCACGATTGAAGGCCTCCCAGCTTCAGTGACAAGGTTAGATACCAAATCAATACTCTTTGGCTTTGAGTCAAATATTCTTGCTTCACCAACAAGATACAAGTATGTCTGGGAAGTTGGAATTTGTCACGAAAGAAAGTCTGTCTACCTTTTGGTAAACTGACTTTATTGGGCACATGTATCTGGTGTCACCCAATAATCACTCATCCAACATGAACAGTGTAAATTGGAGATATATTTACTCATTAACCTTCCTTAGCACTTTTGATCTCCTTTTAAGCTCCAGTGGAACCTCCCCCCCCCTAGTATGCTGTGGGATTGTTACTTTGCAACCTGAGGTGAAAGTAAAGATCCCTAAGACTCCTTTTTTATTATTGGAAATACTGTGGATTTGGTGATTGCAAGAGTAATGATATCTTGCACCTTGCATTTCAACTTTGAAACCATGTTGTCTTTTCCAAGGTTTTGCTGAGAATCTTCGGTCTCCTTGTTCTCCTCAGTACTTTTTTTCCAACTTAAGAGAACCCGCGTCTCGGTTGGTTTCAAATCCAGATCTGGTATCTGATTCCAGATTTTGATGCAACTTGTATTCAATTTCTAAAATTTGTTCTTCACATTCCTGACTCTTGGGTTTTGTGTTCGTCACAAAAAAATCAAATCTGTTCCAGTTCCTCTTGCTTACACCCATCTCCAGATTGGAGATTGTGTAAGATATCAGTGTTGTACAAACAATTTAAAAATGATCACCTAATTAAGGAGTGTAACCTACTTGCAATATTTAAAAAGTAAATACATACTTGCCTAGAGAACCACAAATTGCAATGCTTAGGCGTTGCTTGTGTAACAACAGCCTAAAAACAGGAGCCTGCATCAACCATGTATTCAGAGTTCAAACCGGTGTTGGTAAGGTACCGACCAGGCTGGTATGACCTGAAGCAACAGCTGCCTTGTTCCATTACCTGCCTAGTAGGACTTAAGGTAATACCAATTTAACATCGGGGTTATATGGATCTCAACATCAAGTATATACCTGCCAGATACCAACTACCAGCCAAAACTCAGCCTTGGACCCCCCTGGTATGAAAAAATCTGATACCAGCACCAGTTGGTATGTTCAAAAGTTGATACCTGCCCAGCACTAGTGCAAGTTATGGTTCTGTTCAGGTTTCAGCAAGATGATAGATTCAAGGTCGGTTTCTAGTTCCAGGTCCAGCAGAAATGGGTCATGGATGTTCCAGTTGTTCCATGTGCAGGACCCATGATCCAGACCAGACCTGAAACTGGCCCAGAACTGGGAACTGGCCCAACACTCATTTCAACTCTCAACCAGTGTTAAAAGTGTTGATACCAGGCGCAAGCCTGTACAGGCGTCCAAGACTGGTTTCAACTCTCCACTATCACTACAACATTATAATAAGTGAAAGGCAGAATGTACATACTTGCATTTGTGTTGAGATTTGTGACGGGGAGCTCCGTGCAAAATTCCACACAGTCTACACTTATGGGCATTCATGTCTCTCCTCAGTCTAATCATTAATCTTCAAGTGGCTGACAGAATAGCTAGTACAAACTTAGCAAAGGCTTATAACAAGGAAGATTGTTGGTCACAGGTGACTTGTAATGTTTGTGGTCACTCATGAGACCCAGGAGTACCTGCTACTTGCATGAAGGATAACTGAATCCTGTGCAACTTTACTGAAATTCCCAAGTGTAAGAACCCTGAAAAGCAAATTCAAATCCCTAAGAATCTGGGCAAAATGGGAAGGTGCTCAGAGGAGGTCTGATGACTGTACCCAAAAAGCAAACAAACCAGAAAGTAACAGATCAGATGTTGGGGACTCAGGAGTCGAGAGTCAGGACTCCAGAGTTTTCCTTTCTGGCAAAAGTAAAATCAAAAAATGAATGGAAAGCAAAACAAGTGGTTTTTTTGGAATTATGAATCACATTAGATTTTAATATTAAGTTCAATAAGGTAGCCAAATTTATAGATGGATGCTCAAATTTTCTTCACTTCATTCATTACTTATAGCCAGATTTCGCTATAAAGGATCTTCTTATGAACAATCACCACTTTGTCAGTGACTTGAGTGGGCTTTTTTCTGGCTAAATCTAGCTAGTTGGTTTTCTTTTCGGAAAATGATTCAAAGTAAAAAAATTTGGGTTTCCTAGTTTCCAAATTTCAATGAAATTAAAATTCAGATTTCTCTATTGTGTTCTAGCATATTGCCAAAAATGTTAAGGATGCTTAAACTTTTTCTTTCATATCCTGTTTATAACCAAATTTGGGTAAACTGTCTTATGGATGATCAGCACTTCAGCTCATCACAATGTTTTTAAGGAAAAACACGCTGCTTTAACTACATAAAACAAACAAATCCTCTTACACTGCTTCATTCTGATTAGCTAGGGGACTGTGTTTTCTTGTTCACCCACCATTCTTCCTTCATGCTCAGTGTTTCTTTTTTTGTCAATTTTGTGATGTAGCCAAAATGGTGATTAACTACAAGAATATCTTGCCAAATTTGGTCACAAGCTAAATATGAAAGTAAAATTTGTTAAATGTCCTCCTTTTGTTTGGCTACCCTAATTAAACCATGTATAGAAATCTGAAAAGAATTCTTAAAATTTGATCAAAATCTGGCTACTGAAAAATCTCAAAAAACACTTCATTTTCGATCTTGTAATTTTCAATATAGCTTTTCTGGCCCTATATAGCCAGCAAGAAAAAGGCTGCCAGTAATAGTGCACTGGTGGCTGGTAGTTCACTTTGGTGGCACTTTTGAGGAATCAGGATACTTCCTTGCGGGGAGAAGAGAGAACGGTTTCAAGTCCCAACCACAATAATCACACCATAGTTGTAGGCATATATTAGAAAACCAAAGAGAGCACAGCGTTGAAGATGATGGGTTGGTTTGCTGATCCTTCCCAAGCCATTGGTCGAGTGATTAAGTACATCCTTGCACTGTAATCAGTTACAGGGTTTCTGTACGCTTTCTCAATGCTCGTTTGTTCTTCATCACGATGGCAGTCAGCAGCTCAATATTTGATTCTCAAAGATTTTGTTCTGGATGCGTATTAGATATTTCTGCATGAAGGTTGGAAAGTCATTAACCATTACTTTCTTAGCAAATCAGAGCTTGTCATGTGCTTATCAAGGCAAGCATCAAATTCAAAGGTTGTTCCATTCTAAATCTACAATGTCAGGCATCTACAATATTGCTTTATAAGTTAGTAGGCTTCATGAATAACAGTTCTAAGTTTGGACTCCAGTCAATCCGTTGATAAAAAGTCTGTGGATATCACTGAATTCAAAAGAACACAAAACAATGACAACCAGAACTTGTGTTAAAATGTTTTTTGAGGACCTGGGACGGTGGGCACTGGGATCCAGTGTTTTTCTTCTGGCCAAAATTTGCCCTCAAATAAAAGGAATATTTTGTCACAAATTCCCTGTCTAAGGGCTATAATGCAAGAAAAGAACTGGCAAGGAATCTGATGAAGTGTGAGAACCTTGGAATCCACCCTCTGCTCCACCTCAAGAAGACTCCTCATTCTAGTAACACTCTCATCTTCAGGCCTTACCTACAACAAGAAGGTCAACAAATATTTTTTGGGGAGAGGGGGGACTTTGCCACATTTGGACACACTTTATAGTATTAATGAAGTTTTTAACATCAGTTTGAAGAGTTTTGACAGTTTAGTTTTCTATAAACATTTTGCCAATTGAAGCTAAATCTTTGGTCGGGATGATCACCAGCAATGTTACTTCAGAAAACTGAAAAAAAACACATTGAGAGTTGGGACAAGAAGATTACTAATTACTGGGACCACAAAAAATGATTTTGCATGCAAACTCCAATCAAATGTAAAAAGAGTTTTCCCTATTACCATACCTACAACTGATGTTTGGCACATAATAATTCACAAAAGGTCTAGCCAAACAAAAGAAGAAAACTTTATTGATATTGTTGAAATTGTTGAAAATTGAATATCATTGGGTTATTATTACATGTGCATAACACAAGATGTATCTTGCATACTTATTCCTCAACTGTTGAAATTCTGAAAAATTCAATTTGAAATTGCCTAACCTCATTTTCTAAAATAAATGAATATTCGACAAAGAAGTGCTGAACATCAGTCGTAAGTACAGTATCTAGAACTCAATCATTTGTGCTTTATTTCAATTTTGTTGTCTAATCATTTACATCAAAATTCAATCACGTATCCCCATTCTCCATCATTTATTTTATCATTAGTCTTTTTAATAGCATGGTTTCTAAACACTCAGGATTTAGAATATTTTGTTTACAGTTAGCAATCTTGCATATTTAGTTTCAGTTGTGTTTTCACATGGTGAGAATTGACACTCTGTATCAAATACTGTGTGCTTTTGGAGCAATTAGTTTTTTATCCATTGCAAAATCTTCTAAAGGTGCATTCACACACAATGTTAAGTCGGGTTTAAGTGCAGATCTAGGTGGCATCTTAGGTGGTACCCAATGTTAAATGGGTGACTGTTTAATATTAAGTGGATGTTAACTTAACATAAAATCTTCATGGTAAAGAGGTTTAGGTTCTAAATGACTAGCTTGTTGTTAGGGGACTTTATACTAGAGTCCTTAACACCAAGTGTGAATGCACCCTAAGTGAGGTATGTTCCCACAAAGCAATATGCAATATTAAGAGAGAGTTTCTGTTTCATTTAACTAGTTATGCTTTATGTTTCCAATTTCATGATTTTTTTCCAACTTATCATATCTTTAAATGACATCAGCTTATTTTTAATGAGGCCATCATTTTGGCTATTTAGCAATGGGATCAGGCACTTGTAGTCTTGTCATAGGTTTTCAAGTTTTTGGTTCACATTGATTCTTTTTAATTGTTTTGGACCATTGTTTAATATGTGAAGTTGGTTCATGATGTTTGTGCCACCTTTGATTCCTGCTTGGTCCTTTCTATGTTAATAACTCATTGATAAAAGGTTGGATAGGCTTCAGAAATGAAGTTATCCTTTAAATCACCTTCCTTTTGGGTGGTTTTTTCTTCCTCCCTCAACCTTTCATGGAGCACCAAATGTTGTTATATGCAAAAAGAGAACTTTATGATAAAATTGGATGTCAACTATTGATAGTCTTTCATTAATTGCACATGACTTTTCAAAATTTTGGCTTTAGTTACCTACCTCAAGGCTGCTTTGGCCAAAAAATAATTTGGCAAGTGCCTAATTATTTGGTTTTGACAAGAAAAAAATACTAATTTTTTCAACAATTACAAGTGAAAGTGCTTCAGTTGTATACTAACCGCTTGAATTAAAAACAACAAGTCTTTGAGTTTGAAATAATTTAAAAAATCAAAACCAACAATTATACACAAAATCAAATACCCACTCAACACAGGTTGCCACAACAAAAGGGTTTTTATGCAATTATTACTTGGCCAAAAAAATGATCACATAGGAAACCATCCATTCCTTACTAGTTCTTTTATGCAAACTATCACTTGTTTGAGGTTTTTGAAGAAAAATAAAACTCACGATTCTTTTATGTTTGAGGAAATCAAAGTAGACAATTTTTCAATTCTCATACAAATAAAAAATTGAAATCAATGATTATCTTCAAAACCAAATACATGTCTAACACTAGAATAGACCCCTAGTAGACAACGACAAACAACAAATAATTTTATGCAGCCCCTTAGTATCCTTTGATGATCAGCAACTAGAAAATTGACTAGAAAATTATGCTTGGTGACAACAACAAAAGGTTATGTATTGCCATAAGAAAGTGGGGGAGGAAGGGCAAGGCTGAGGGGCCATATGTGTGTGTATTATAAAAATTTGAATCCTAAAAATCTTTGAAGGATCTACAGATTTGCACCACAGTATCAGCCGTCTACAATGGTTTGGTTTGCCTAAAACTTTTCTGTTGTATTCCCATGGGTCCTGAAAATGTTGCATAAAAAAAGAAAAAAGTTGTGAGAGGGGGAAATTAAAATCAAATGTTGAAGTTGCTGGCAACAAAGAAAAACCACAAACTCTGTGCGAAACTAGTTTTATCACCAACATGTAATTTCAAACTTCATGCAAGGTCAGTCTACCTTTTTAATAACTAAATTTCATCTTGCATTATACCCAAACAGGTTGGGTTGCTAGTTGCTACTACCGTTTTCTTTCATTATTTTACATTTAATATATGAAATGTTGACATCATACCTTATCATAAGTGATTAATTATTCACATTAAGAATAGAATTTTTTGTTTGCCTTCACAAACCAGGTCTTATGATTTTTAAATTCCTCGCTTAGTTATGATTCCATATATGACATGAAAGGCCTAAAAACTCTCAGTTCTGAATCCTCATCACTGCTTTTCAAGCAATAGATACAAAGGAGCTATTCCCTCTTTAAATTATTGAGGTAGGACTTGAGTCCTTCATGTTTTCCATTATTTTCTTCCTTCTTGTTGTGTCTGTCCTGTTTGAGAATAAAGTTGTCCAGATTTTACATCAATTGTTTCCCCATTCAAGCATGTTGAAGTGATTTCTAGACCGGTACTATAAATTCCAGTGACTCGGTTTAAAGGAATCCAGGTACGAAGGGTGCTGCAATGTGCTTGTTCCCATTAATCTCATGCAATTTGATATGAGTGCAAAGAGGATGAGAAAACAGAAAACCATGGCACATGAGAATATGTTTTTGTGAGACAAGTGAAAATAAGTACCCTGTAATGAATTATGGCCGGCAGAATGAAGCACCAATTGGCCGTTCTCTCCATAGGATGGGCTGCATTTCTTTCATCTGACTCCTGACCCTGTCTTAACCAACATTGTATCACAGTCCACCTTTAATGGCTTCTAACCTTTTGACCTTTTTTGTTTTGGCGGTTTCTTTCTCAACGACCATACTTCCCATCTAGCTACTCTATTGATCTAACTACCTCTATTTCTTAACAAAACCTCTTTCTATTCCTTGCTATATCCTTTTTCCCTCATAAAGCCTTCATCTATTCTTGACTGAACTTTTACCCCTTTAAAAAAAATCTCTCTGCTTCTTGCTTAAACTTTTATATCTGAACAAAACATTTATATTTTTTTGCCTAAACCTACACCTTTTGGAAAAACTTTCATTTTTTTCTTAGTTAAACCTTGATCTCTTGAGAAAACCTCTAAATATTTAGCTCTTTACAAAACTTCTATCTTTTCGTAGTTAAGACTTTTTTTTTTGACAAAACCTTTCTATTTCTTAGCCAAAACTTACCTACTCACTCATCATAATATCAACCTAGCACCTATACACTATTGATGTCAATTGATGAAGTTATAACATAAAATGCAAGTGTTGCAAAAAAACCCACCGATGATCAAACTTTTGATGATGATAAATGTTTGCCCTAAATACAAACAATCAACTTTACATCAATTCTATAACTTTACCTCCATTCTGGGCTATTTAATGCATGGTAGATTTAATTTTGTCAATGTAATTTGATTTAGCGATAGGCAATAAATTTAACAATTTGATTTACATATTCTAATGATGTACTTAAGCAATAAGGTTTCCATTTCAAAGTGTTACTAATAGAATGGTATGGAAGTTTCCAAGCTTGTCTTTTTTGGCAAATTCTGAATTCTAAATGGGCATTTAGATTTTTCCACCCATGAAAGTTAGTTCAAAATGTTTGAAGGTCACTATGGTTGATGATGTCGTTGAATTTTTTCATTGAACTATTGTTTATATTTGTTGTACATCTATATGTATGAGATTGGGTGCATTCTTTTCTAAGTGCTAGATTTCAAAATTTTGTCCAAGGTAAAAATCGAGACATTGAACACAAAATGAAAGTCCTTTGTAAGAAGAAGAATGTGTTGAGTTCTCAGAGGGAGTGTGAAGGCAAAATGCCATGGTGCAAGTTGAAATGGAGTCTCTTGACATGGAGGTTCAGGACCATTGTGGAAATGTCAAGAATCCTCCTACGAGAGAGTTTTAATTGCAACAGAATGCTTGAAATCTTTGATGTGCATGAAGTTGACTTTAAAGGAGTTAATGTTTTTTTTGCCACAACCTTTTTTGGTTTACAAAACTATTAGTGTTGTGAGAGGTGTGGATTTCTGAAAAGATATTTTAAAATTTGGAATGTTCTTTAAGATCAATAAGGGCTTGAAGGATCTTGAAACTAAATCAAGGCTGAAATGAGTGCACAAATCGAATATCTGAGTGCTCCTTTGGGAAATGATTATTCTTATGAATTATATGTTAATCTTACACCAAATCATTTTTAAAAATTTGTTAGACGTAAGATCAGCTGCATGTTGCTACAAGTTGTTCAATATTTCCAACTATACATTACAAATATCAAATGGAAAGGACTGCATTACTTAATGGGGCTATAAAGGATGTGGATTCTTTAGTAAAATTACAATATATGGATGATGAAATTGAATTGGCTACATCTTTAATTATTGTTGTTAGTTCACATTCTCTTGATATGGGTTGTCTTTGTATTATATTAAACTTGACTGGAATTATCATGGCTGCAAGCTTTGAAATAGTTTGCAAGATGGGGGTTTGTAGCCAAAATCAAAAACCTTTTACTTTGTTTTGAACTTTTGTGTTGAGGGTTGAGTTGAAAGAATTCCTATAAAGGTCTATGGTGTAATTCATTATTTACATATGGTCTATAACCCAACATCACAACATCAATAATTATTTGGATTTGATCCAACAAAAAATTGGAATTATTATTGCTCCTTTTAAGATAATTGGTCCAAACTCTTGCACAAAAAATGTTCATTTTTTAATCTTTAATCCTAATAAGCTAATCTTCCACAAAAATTTGAACTCAAAAAAATAAAAAATCTTGATGTTTGCCTTAATAATAAATCATTTGTTGATGGTATTCCAAATAAAAATCTACTTAATGGGCCATTTAATGTGATTTTTGTCAAGACAGTTGAAAGGTTTAGTAAAGATGACAATTATTTGGTGTGAACTATTCTTTTTTTAAACTTGGTGTTCTCGCTTTTGTAAAGGAAAATCCTTTTGGTAGCACAAAACATATTAGTCTGAATGATCCACAATACAAAACATTATTTCAAAGTTGTAGTAGTAGATGTGATTTTTCACATTGTACAATTGAAAAGATGAAAATGAAAAATAAAATGTAGACAATTTTTTAATTGTAATCACGATTTTAGGTAGTTGTATGAAAATTGTTTTTAAATTATGTAACATTCCAAGTTATTATATTAAATATTGGTATGATCCCACAAACTAAATGGAAAGAACCTTCTATGTTAAATGGTTATTCATTGGGAAAAACTACCCTATGGGAAGGACTACCTTATGGAAAAGAAAACCAAATGTTGTTCATTGATGATGAGCCAAATAAGACTTTTTAGAATTCAAAATGCACATAAGTTGTTAAAGAATAAGGTCCAATGGTTAAACCTTGCACCTTGGTTATGGTGAGCATTGATTGGATTAACTTTTACAAGTACAATTGGAATGCATTTTGATCTCATTGCCAAATCTTTTAAGCCATGTTTGAATTCATCTTTCCCACATTATTTTTAGTTTATGCAATACATGAAAAGCAATGATGCGGATTACAAAAGAACTCAACTTCCTTTAGGTATGATCCATGTTGAACTTTCTCAAGTTTTTGAAAATTGTTCATGTGGTTTCATCTTATATCTACATATAGGATTCATGTATTGACTTTTGTTTACAATGGGTTTAAAATTTAGTTTGTAAATAGCTTGACAATGTTTGCAGCATTGAAAGGCAAATAACATTGTTGTCCAATTATATTCCTATAACAAGATAATGTTGATGTTTTTATGTATTTTAGTGCTCCACAAGGGAAACATCCTTAGGGTTTGAAAGCTTGCAATTTTAGTTTTTTAAATTATTTTATTGAAATGACACTTTGAACTTATGTATATGGTGTATGTATATGTAATTGAGATTTTTGGTTATTGGAGCTTTCGTATTAATGTTGAAATGTGTTAATTGTTAATTGTTATAAATTAATTTACAATGGTTTGAATGATCACCTTAAAGCATGAATAAACAATTGGCTTTTATTAATTGGATTGCAAAGGATCAAGTGGCCACTTGATTTTAATCCAAATAATTGACCTTAATTGATTGCCTTCCAAAGGATCAAGTAGACACTTGATTATAATCTAAGCAATTGGATTTATGAATTTCATTACAAAGGACTAGGTGGTCACCTAATTATAATCCAAACAATTGAGATCTATTAATTTCATTACAAAGGATAAACTGGCCACCTAATTTTAAACCAAACAATTGGCCTTTATTAATTTTGTTGGAAAGGATCAAGTGGACATCTAATTTTGATCCAAACAATTTGCCTTTATTAATTTTGTGGCCATTCAATTCAAATTGAAGCCGTTTTGGATAATTATTTGATATGTCAAAATTGTTTATGATTATTTTTGGATAATTTTAATGTTTAAAATCAATCAAATACATGTTTTAAAACCCCTATTGCCAATATTTACCATCGCACACCATTTTCAACCTTTTTTGATGCACTCCCCAGCTCCTTGATAGGTTTAAGTGTGAATTTGAAGCAAAAACAACAAAAGAGTAAGGAAAAGAGGCATGCTCCCTAGCTTGCAACACTTTGGGGTAGAAGGGTGTGCTAGAACTTTGGGATGGGACTAGCAAGATTGACAAGCAATTTACTCACTCACCCGAGCTTACATAAACCAAACAACAAGTTCGTTAATGCTTAGTTGGAGCATTTTGGTGCACAGATGAGCCACACGTAAACATGGACTCATAAGACTCATCATGGCCCAGACTTGGGGGAAGCCACCACCTTCTCCCTTATAGTATATTCTGTGCCTGACCACATGACCAGCACCCAAATATCATTTTGTTTTGGGACTCCCAAAATTCCCACATCTGGGACTCTTGTTGACGCGCCCCCAAGTTCCTTGTTAGACTCAAAGGAGTCCAACTATGTTAACAAAAGCGGAAGTAGATGGAACTTGGTGTCGCTCCCAGCTTCCAGCACTAAAGGGGGTTGAAAGGGGCGTGCTGAAAGCTCCGAGATTAGACTAGGAAGAGGAACAACTATTTAGTTACTCGGTCCTACATCAAAACCAACCACAAGTGGGTTACTTCACCTTCAAAAACACCTTTGATGTTGGGACAAGCCATGGGCAACATGGACTCACTTGACTCACCACAGCTCGGACTCAGGTGAAGCCACCATCTTCCCCCATATAGTATTCTTTGCGTTGCTCCGCCGCACCTACATCCAAATGGCTTTTATTCCCAGAACTCCCAAGGAGGAGTCCCGAAATTGTCCTAGTTTGGACTCCCGGGACTTTGGGAGCTCATAACTCCCGGCTCAGACCTCGGATTGGGATGAGGTTTGAAGCAATCTTATAACTTTCCTCAAGATCTTTCCAATGGTTGTCGCACTCCATCTGCACACATCGGGATTGGGTCGATTCCCGACTTTTTGAGGTCAGGAGTCAAACTACCAATTTGACTCCCGGACCCTTCTTTTAACCATAACTTGTGTTGCAGATGTCCGAATGGCTCACGAGGCCATTTTCGACATCTACACTTCAAGGCCTTTCCAACAGAATAAAAACACCTCAATGCAAGGTGTTTTGACCTCTACAATCGAGCTCTGAAGTTGCAGGAGTCCCAGAGGACTCTAGGTTCCCACTTTTGGGACTGTGAGTCTCATCCTCACACTTGCTTCAAAGTGGGGTTGCAACACTTGCAACTTTGGGGGCCCACAATTTTGTGTGCAGACCTCTGAATGAGATGAGGTCTACAGCAAAGTTGTAGCCCTTATCAAAATATTTCCAACAGTATGTCGCACGCCACCTACAAACAAGGAAATCGGGGCAATTTTCAACTTTTAGTGGTCAGGAGTCAAATTGCCAATTTGATTCCCGACCTTTCTTTTGGCCATAACTTGTGTTTCAAGTGTCCAAATGGGTCATGCAAGCCCATTTTAGACATCTATGTTCCAAGAACTTTCTAATGATATAATGAAATTTTCAATTCAATAAAATTTGACCCTTGCAATCACTCTTTGAAAATTCAAGAATCCATTGGGACTCCAACTCCCAAAATGGGAACTCACTTAGGAGTGTGAGGGTTCATTCCTTCACACTCTCCTACACTTTTAAGAGCATGAGATGTGACTCCCAAGCTTATTTTTGGCCCACACATTTGCAAGCCGTTGCCTTGGTTGTTAGCCCAAGGTTACGGTTATGACATTTTTGCATACATGCATTGGGAGGTGCAAATTAAGATTTGCAAGCCCTTATCATTTTCGATGAATGTGCAAACATTGTGTGTGTCGTAACTCTAGTTTTGAGCTCGTGACCAAGGCAAAGGGGTTGCAAGGGTGTGGGCCAAGAGGAAGCCCGAGAGTCACATCACATATGACGCACTCCCAAGTCCCGGGGTGAACCCACTTGAGGGTTCACCAAAATGTAGTTGCGGAAAGTTGGGACTCGGAAGGTGCTCCTGACTTCCAGCACTATAAAGGGGTGGAGGGCGTGCTAGAAGTCTCGGGATAGACTAGGAAGAAGGTTTAGTATATCAAGCTTAAATCTGCATCCAAACAAACCACAAAGTGGTTAGTTCACATTTCCGGGACACCCTTGGGTGTGGGGACAAGCCACGGGCACTTTGGACCACAAGACACACCACGGCCCGGACTCGGGGGGAAGCCACCACCTTCCCCCATGTAGTATTCTTTGCGACGCCCTGCCGAGACTACATCCAAATGGCTCTTTTTCTCGGGACTCTCAAGTTGGAGTCCCGAAATTGTCCCGAAATTGTCCCGAGTGGAGTCCTTAGACTTTGAGAGCTCATAACCCCGACTGCAAAGTTTGATTGCGACAAGGTCTAGAGCAAACTTGTAGCTCTTGTTGAGATCTTTCCAACGACGTATTGCACTTTCAATTCGGAGGTTGGGAAGAGATCGATTCCAAACTTTTAGTGGTCAGGAGTCAAACTGGTAGTTTGACTCTCGGCCCTTCTTTTGCCCATAACTTGGGCTACAAATGTCCAAATGGCCAATGCAAGGCCAATTTCGATATCTACGCTTCAAGAACTTTCCAATGACACTAAGAACACATCAATACAAGGTGTTTTAGGCCTTATTGTTGAGCTCTGAACATTCGGGAGTCCCGAAGGACTCCAAATCTTTATTTTTTCCAAATGTTGGGCTTCACCCCCACACTTGGCCAAAGTAGGGTTGCGACAACATACTCCCGAGAGTGTAGGAAAGTGTGAAGGAGTGAATCCTCACACTCCCAAGACAACTCCCACTTTGGGAGGTGGAGTCCTAGTGGACTTCCAAAATTTCAGAGAGCGATTTGAAGGGTCAAAACTCAATGGCTTGTGACTTTCTTTATATCATTAAAAAGCTCTTGGAACATAGATGTCTAAAATGGGCTTGCATTGCTTATTTAGACATCTAAAACGCAAGTTATGGCCAAAAGAAAGGTCGGGAGTCAAACTGCCAGTTTGACTCCCGACCAGAAAGAGTCGGGAATCAACCCGATTTTACTTGGCTAAAGACAACATGCCACATACCGTTGAAAAGCTCTCGACGAGAGCTACAACTTTGCTTTAGATTGCACTTCGATCCGAGGTCTGTTCGCAAAGTTATGGGGCTCCAAAGTTGCGGGGGTCCTCGTTAGCGAGATTTTGGGACTCCCACTCGGGAATCCTGGGAGAGAAAAGCCATTTGGATGTGGGCCCCGTGGAGATGTCCAGAGTATACTACAAAGGGGAAGGTGGTGGCTTCCCCCAAGTTCGGGCTGTGGTGAGTTTTGTGTGTCCGTGTTGCCCGTGGCTCGTCATAGCACCAAAGGTGCTCTAACTATGCACTAACCACTTTGTGTGGGTCGTGTGCAGGCCCGTGTGAGTGAGTAAGCTTGTCAATTCTTCCTAGTCCCATCCCGGAGCTCCAACACACCCCTTTAACCCTCAAAATGTTATGAGCTAAGGAGTGTGTCCTGATTCTTCCTTATTCCGTTGTCTTTCACTTGGACTCACAATTGAGTCCTTCAAAGAGTTGGGAGTGCATCAGTGTGGGATACTCCCAATGCCTCGTCATTTGTAAAAAATGATTTAAAACGAATCTCACTAAAAATTGTTTTACACTTTGAATTTTCCTTTTGTAAAAGATTAAATGTGATCCCAAGCCACATGGGCTTTTGGATGAACTCAAGTAATCACCTTTTGGCCATTTTGTTGTTAAATTGCATGTGCATCACTTAAAATGGGTGCATTCATTCAAATGTGGTCTTGGTGATAAGGTTGTCCTTTCATGAGTTAAAAGATGATTAGATTTGGTTATTTTGCCACAAGTTCATGCACCTTTTTGAGGTGTTGGATGAACAACCAATTTGTAGCATATGCAATGGAATACATGTTGACTATTCACACCCACCTCAACCCCATCCTTTGCCCAATCTAAATCCTTTTGGGCTATCCTAGGTGCTTGAAAGGTTTCATATGCTCCTTCAAATGCCCCCTTTCACCAATAACTAAAATTGAAAAAACAAAAATAAAATTACATTTGATGCTACTATCAATGAAAGTATAACATAAACCTTAGACCTTAACCTGATTTGGCCCCATTGTTTTTAGGTATTACATATAGTTTTAAGGAAAACCTCAACTTCCATTTCATTTTTTGATGGAAGATGACATTAAAATGGAGGTTGGAGTGTCCTTAAAATTTGATCATAATCATCAACAAGAAAAATATTTGAAATAAATTGGAAAAATATCACAAAAAATTTGAAAGTGTAGAGAAAAAAACCTAAACATAGAAAAAAAATGTATGAATTGAATTGAAGAGTTCCTTATATCATTGTTGCCACTAGGAAAATCAAAGTAACAATGTAGAGAAAGGTGCACAAGTGTCATGAAAGGCCATATCACACAAAATCCAAAAGTTCAAAGAGAAGTGCATAAGTGTAAAAAAAGGCCATCACACACACAAAAATGGTGAAAACCTAGAACCATTATGCACAAAAATTAGTTGCCTTAATGAACAAGAACTAATTTACTAATGTTTAACATCATAGGTTATTGCCTTTGAGAGCCTAGATGTGTTTTATTAAATGGTTCCTCAAGGCAAAATGTATATCTAAACTTTTTATCCTTTTTCTTCCATCCATATATTCAACAAAATTGAAACCTCATCACATACATGTGAAAATTCCATTATTCAAAACCAGGTTTTAAGGACAAGTTGCATTCATCTTCTATGATCATGTTGTCAATTATCACACAAGTATGAAGGATATCATTCACAATATTTCTATCCCAATGCTTGCAAGGATTTTTAATTATGTTGAAGTGAAACTATAACATTCCAAAGCATCATTTTTTCAACAAATCTATTTCAAGTTGCCTCCTGTTATTTTGTAAACCACTTCCTTTTGCCCCCTTGTGGTTCATGAATAGTTTGTAGAAAGATTGATTATTTCAAATAACTATTGTTGATTAGCAAGTAGTCAAGTTTGAAATATAATGATGTCCATTCACCTTGAAGTTCAAATCATTTTTTACACCTCACAACATGTTAGAAATCAAAGGTGATCCCTCTAAAATAATTGTGTCATTGTTGGCACTAGGAAAATCAAAGTGACAATGCCATATACACAAACTTTAATCTACAACAACTGTTAGCATTATTGAATAATGTTTATCCTTGTGAGTAAATTGACCTTGCCAACATTTGTTTCAACAATAACACTTGCAATCCAAAACGGCAAACATCTTTGGCCAACCCCATGTTGCATTAATCTGCAATTGGTGTTCCATATATGCTTGTGTTGGTTGTTTCAAGTACATAGGCTTGAATAACTCCCAAATGGCTTGCACAAATCTTTTCAAACTTTCCATTGTTTTGTTCTCCCATAGAAGACAATACTCATGTGTTGCATCAACTACAATTCCATATTCAAGCATGCAAATGTTAGTTGTGCATTTTTTAAGAGGAGAAAACCCCATTTTCTTGAAGGTGTCCTTGTGTTACACAAAATACCCATCATGCACAACAACAATTTGCATGCAATTAAAAAAAACAATGGTCGTTACATCCATTAACAAGGTTGGAAGAGCTTGTCGCCATATAAAAGCATGGCCAAAACAAATCATGCATGATGTTTCATTGAATATTTGATCCCTTTACAAGTTACCTTATTGGCCATATATTTCCTTCGTGTTGGAGATGACATTTGGGCTCATTGAGCCCAATTTGGAGTAGGAGGTTTTCAAAGACCTAATTATCTTTATCATTGACATTAAGTTCCACATGCAGTTGTGCTAGCAACCTTTGTTGCCAAGCTTCCATCTTTCACCTTGCAATAGTAACCAACAAATGAAAGACATGAAAAAAAGTTCAAAGTCTAGATAGAGATGCACACAAAAAGATGACATCACACACACAACAATGCTAAAAGCTCAAAACTAGGTGTGCTAAAACAAAAACACTCAAGTCCAAAGAGAAGTGTGCGAGCATAGAGAAATGCATGCAAGAAAGATCAGGGAAAAAGTTTATTGTGATGAAATTTTGGAGGGAACCTGTTGAAGGAAGCACAGAATTGAGAGAGATACTGTAGGCGCTTCTTTGCTGGAAAACAATGGGGGACACTAATTGAACTAGGGCTGACTATGCTTCACGGCCTGCAGGTGAATGGTGCACTGTTGTTAGGCTTTACAATGGTGGATATGCTGTTATGGAGGAATGAAAGGGGATCCCTGGGAGCAGTATAAATGACAACTTACCCATATAAAACAAAACAAACTTAGCGGGGGCCAGGCTTGAAATTCGAAGTTGCTGCAGTCTAGTTATATAGTTCCAACTTGCAAGTATGTCATGGTACGTGAGGGTTACAGAGAAGAGGAAATCGATGATTGTTGTTGTTCTTGTTGCTGCTGCTACTTGTGGCACAAAATCCCTTCCTTGCTCAGATCTCAAGAACTTTGAAGCCCAGTTCCCCTGAATCAGAGAAAATCTCTTGAGAGTGTGAGTTCCACCAACCATACCACACAATGCCATCAGAATTAGCATAGCCTGTAAATTAGACTTTACTCTCCATCCTGGGTGACTCTGGTGATGGCCAGGCTGGGGTGAACCACCAGCCCCTTGGTACCTTCATGTTATTGAGTTAGCTCCTTCAGAAGTCATATTGAATCCAGGAAATGTTAAATTTGGACTCACAGACCTGGACTTAGCATTAGGATGGGATTTACCATGGTTAGAGGCAACCTACAGAAATTCAAGATTTTTGCCATGATAGAAATGTGGACAGGGTTCTTTTTCTTGAGGTGAAAATTTTCCAAATGACGAAATTTATTTTGAAATTGGCCAAAGTTTAGTGTTTTCTGAGATTTTTAGTCACCAAATCTTGAAAAAACTCTAAGAAATTTCTTAAGACTTCAAATTCTATCCTAAGTTCCAGCAGGTAGCCAAAAATACAGAAAGATGATACTTGTATTTATATTCTTATCGCCAAATCTGGCTAAATCATCTTATGGCTGATTGCCACTTTGCCTAGATCACAAAATTGAAAAAAAAACCCTGAGTGTGAGTGATGGTTCACCCAAGGCAGCCAAGTCAGCTCTCAGCAGTAACTAGGTGGGCGGCGGAGAGGTGGGCGGTTCATTATTAGATGAGCAATATCTGAACAAAGCTCAACTTTTACGTCCATTCTATTCTTAGTTGAAGACAAAACCCATGCTTTTGGAACCAAGATCATGGCATAATAATACATAATAAAGTTGTTTAAGAGATTTTTATATGCACCAATCAGATTATCAATCAGCTTATTGGCTGCCTAGAATTTCTATTCCTAACTATGTCAGTTCTGCAGGAACTATACTGCCCCCACCCTCTCCTAGGGCTAGAAATTCACTAGGATACAGTTTTGGTAAGGATTATAATATGGAGTATGTTTTCTGCATAAGGCATTGTTGCAAATTTATCGCTGATTCAAACAACTAGCATTGCAAATTGGTTCATGCCTCCCCCTATGCAGATCTAAATCTATAGGGGAAACGATGAACTACCGTCATGTTTTTTTTGTTTTTGCAACCTCAGACATATCAACACCACCGACCCCAGCACAAAGCAAAATTTGGCTTTGTCGGTGCTTTATCTAAGTTTATCACAACTTACAAGTCTTGGAAAGCACCCAAGCCAAGAAAGGCAACAACAAACAGAACTATAAATTACTCCCCTAAGAGTTAACCACATGAAAGAGACCCGGACTCAGTGATCTAGGTATGTGTTTGATTTGGAGCTTATTGAGTATCAATTTCACATGATTCTTTTGTTTTGGCAGATGGGAAATTTTAATACACACAGTGAATTTTTCTCCTAGAATTTCCTTAAACAGGACTTCTGAAGAGGAATCCATTTCCAACTAGTTGGTCCCTTCTGGGACCTGGAGTGGAGGTAGGCCTAACACCGTCTTTTATTGACTACGTCCGTCTCTCTCTCAAGTAGAGTAGTACTGCTCCTGCAGCATTAACCTAAATGTTGTCAGCTTGGGTCACTAGAGAGAGTCGACACAGACAGAGCAGATGATGATATTACACTCTTCCTTTGCAATATTACCAAGTTCATTACCTATTAAGAAGAGGTGAGGACTTCTAAAATTTCACATAGCCTGTTGTTAGCAACTACAAACACACTGAATGATTGCTGGTCACAGTATGAGACTTGGAGAAAAGAACAGTACTAATTTGGAACAGTTGGACTATTTACAGGATCTTAACAGACTGTTGTTCTCTAACGTTGTAGACCAAGCTGCCCAGAAAACTGAAAACTACTTAGCCTACTACATGGGGGAGGGGGGGGGGATAAACAAGCTAGCAGCAGCTGCAAAATCACTGGCATACATAAGTCTTCTTCAGCACCTGGACGCTTTCTGCAACTGATGTCCACACACATGTCTCTGATGGATTCAACGGTACAAATGAGATCGTATGGGATTTTCACAAGAGCCCTATGTGGTACATCAAGCTTGGACTTCTTGTGCAACTCTAGCTCACCTTTTTTTTTTCCCCAAAATAAATATTGCTGCTAGTGAGAACCGGCATGTAGGTTGCAATAGCCTGTCATTGTGCCCTTTATTAGTACCCAACATATTTATTAAAAAACAATTCCCCAATAACAGGGCAACACTAGCCTCAATGCCTTGGTTGTTTTTATAAAGAGATTGTGGACTCTGAGAAACTTTTTCAAATTCCCATCTAGCAATTAAGTAGTTTCAATGATATTCAATCAGCCAACAAGGGCACAGTGACTTGAGAGCCTTTGGGTGAACCCAAGCCAGTCCATTTAAATTATTTTTAAACATTACAAATGTTCTATGCTTAGACTAAATCAGGGTGTCTGAGTTCAGATTTAACATTTTTTGGGCTTAATATGGCCACTGAGAGGCCTCACTCAAAAAGGTCAAGGTACCAACATGGGTGCTGGTTCACCCTGGCTTTGAAGCTGTTAAAAATGATGCCACGTGGCGCTCTGAAATTTCAGATGGCGTTTTGAGCCTTCAGGCCTACCTCCACTAAAAATTTCAACTAACTCCTGAGAGTTCAAAACCATCACTTGAATTTTTTTACTAGAGATCCAATAAAATTCTGGCCAATGTTCTGGGTTTATAAGCTACCATTCTGCACCACCCACCATCGCCTCATCTCCCAGATCCAATTCAGAGAGGAAAATATGAAAATTTCCCATTCGTGTCAAAAGTATGTACTAGATAATGGCCATTTGGGTGGACCCAGCCGAGCAGTGGGTTGCCACTGGTCTCACCAGTCGCCATTATCTGATGTAATTGTCCCTGGGGTTAGCGTCAGTAGAACTTTGGGTGAATGGCAGAATCTCACCCCAGTGACATTACGCTTTCTTGTAGGAAGCTACCGACATTTCATTCAAAACTCTTATGATCTGTGATGCACAAAAATGCCAAAGAAATTTCACCCTAGAGAGAGAGGTGCAAAAAATCAGCATTGGGGCGGGTTTGGGGGTGCTACTTGCTACCTAGCTGGTACATGATCCTAGGCATTGTGGGCCAGTGCAAGTAAAGAGGAAAAGGCAAAACCACACACCGTGCACCACGATGCTGCACCCAGAGATACATTCAAAGTCCACCGAATCTCAGAAGAATAAAAGAAAGCTGAAAAAGAGCCAAAAGGTAAGGGGAGTGAAAAATAGGAAAAAGTTGGCCTTTTTCCAGTCCACGCTACTTTTGCAGGTTGAGTGGGACCCAATTTTATAAAATCAGACCTCATCTTTTTTCACTACCAAACAGCTGAGAGATCTATTCCATCATTACTTGCTGGCTGGCTTGGCCCATCAATCAAAGCTGAGCAGTGAACAGGTACAATGAATTAAATGCAGCTCGATTTGTGATGCCTTTCATATGCGGATGGGTCATTGGTTTTGCCCATCAAAGTGAACAGGCACAACAAATTAAATGCAACTCGGTATGTCACGCCTCTCATTCCCAGTTGGAGTGGGTGACAGGTTTGCTGATCAAACTGGGACACTAGTAAATTGGTGCAACGAATTGAGGCCAGAGTGAACAAACACCTAACCAGGCACACCATCTACTGGCTGCCCCTTATGACTCAGTTGTGAATTCACCTCAGATGAGTTAATTTCTTGTTTCACCAAAATGAGAAATTAGAAAAAACAATTTTGGACATCCAATTTTGAAAACTCGAAAAATTTGATCAAAATCACTAGATTTGATTTCAGCAACTAGCCCAACATGTTGATGAATGTCCCTTTCAAAAAAACTTTCATATCTAGAATTTGGCTAAAGCTTCATATGACGATAACCACGATGGCTGTATCATAGAATCTCGAAAAAAACACTGGTGGCTAGTTGGGCTGATTGCAGCAGGTCACTAAGCAGGTGCAATAAATTTGGCTGATGATCAAAGCTAGTCACTAAACAGGTGCAACAGATTAAATGCAGCTCACTCTGTGATGCCTCTGATACCCACCTGGGGTTGCTTAACATTTGAATCCCAGACCCAATTATGAGCTTACTTGGTTATTTCCAGTGTTGGGCAGTTCTTGACTTTTATGATGAACATCTTGTTCTGGTTCTAAGAAATAGATGAGTGTGGTTTCAGTTCCACACCGAAACTGAACCTATAATCTTCTTCAGGGTCTCCTTCTTTGAAAAAATCAGACCCAGTTCTGGTCCAGTTTGGGGTAACCACGACTCAATCTGTTGTTTAACTGGCAGTTAGCCCTCAACTATAGTCCTTTTCTTCCCTCAAAATACCGTTTTAAAGAAAAATCCTGGTTCTGGTTCCAGTTTTTGTTCTTAAAAAACCTGGAACCTGGTTCTGGTTCTTTGAAAACCCAATGCAGATTAAACACTCAGACAAGGATTTAGTTTGGGTTTTACTGACCAGAAACGAAGCTGCCTGTTCTAACCCTCCAAACTGGGTAACCGCTGAACTCTGGTTATTTCTCTTTGTTGTTTCCCAGTGTTGGGTGGGTATCAAATATTGCACCAAACCTCATTGGATCCGAAGGTGATTCTTAAAGTTTATAATCATGGTTTTAAAAAAATCAAACTCCTAGTTTTGATATGTAACCGTGTTTCTCAAGTAATTTGAAAAAGTCAATTAACCACCCAGAAAAATGCAGGTTCTTTTGTGGCTTCTTTCATGAAACCCAGCAACTCTTTTGAGATCAATATAATAACCTGAACCAGCAGTCCCGATTTTTTATTTTGCATACCCGAAACCATCGCTTTTCTGATTTTGAAATATTTATAGAACCAGAACCAGTGGTTGCAATTAGCGTAATCTAAACCCACCTAAACACTGATTACTGGTTGTTTCCCTAATCGGTCCATTTTGCTTGTCTGCTGGCGCTTGTCTCTGATCCTCAACCAGTTTCCACATGGACAGAAGTAGTTCTCACAAGCATTTGCTTCAAGGCCACTTTAAACAGCGTTTTGTATTTTACTGGGGGTCTGTCTGTCTGGATCATCAACAGGTCAAGTCAAAAGAGGAAGCTTGTGTGATAAGCAGCTCCCATTATTACAGCTACTTTTGGCGAATTTTCTTTTTTTAAACCTGAAAAATATGAGTTTGACAGATGCAAAGGACTTCTTTAGAAAAAGGCCCTAATTCGCCAGATTTCCACAATAGGTTACAGCTTATTGCCAAAATAAATAAAAAAGATTCTTAAAATTTTCTACTTCCATGTTTTGGGTTATAGCCCAATTTGGTTAAATGTTCTTCATGTGGACGATCACCCAGTTTGACTCACCTTTAATTTTTTTTTGCCATTGATTCTTTTTTTTTGCGGATTCTAGTTTGGTAGCATTGTTTAAACTAGTTCTAAAAATATTTAGACAGGCTCTAAAAACCTGTAGCCATTTAATGTTAAATCTCTCTTGGGGCCAATGAAACAACATCAGAAAATTGGAAAAAACATCATTGGCTTGGCTACTACATCACAAAATTGAAGAAAAAAATCCTGCACCCATATACCCTACTGTAATATCACTGCTGTCTCCAAAACTGCCTGATAATGAAGGTCTTCAAACTCTTTCATACGTGTTGTCCGGGGGGCGGGGGGGGGGGAGGGGGTTCTTCCTTAAATCCCCAACAGAATATAAGCTGCTCCTGCTGCAGCAGAAGAAGCTTGTTGGACAAGTTCCGTCTTTTCCGATTCTGAAATCTTCAAGACTGTCAGTAAAATTCCGATGAATTCTTAATTAATTATTTGAACCAATTTACATCACCTCCAAAAGTGGCAGCAGTAGAAGCTTGTTTGACAAGTTCCAAGTATCATCATCAATGTCTGCTGCTGCCTCTAGGAGCTGCTTGGATATTACAAGTGCAAGAGATCACCCACCCTACTTGCTGCAAGAGTCTATATAAGTCTCATAGATTTGAGCAAATAGTCTGTGAGATTTCTTCAGCTTGAAAACTAACTCACAGTTTACTATCTATTGCTTCTACTAGATTTTTGATCTGCCCATTTGTTCAAGACTAGTTCTGCAGTCCCTGGAATCCTTGAACATCTCTTAGAACAGTTTGCAGTTTGATCTTTGTTTTCAAAGTACTTGATCAGTTATAGACCTTGAAACACCTTGATCATATATCTAGTTCTTGTAGACTGATCATCATCTTCCTCAGCAGCAGCTTCTAGCGTCAAGCTGGTTCTGGATCGACGGAGCTGGTGGAACTACTAGAGACCTGCAGCATCAGCTTTTCATCTCTGCTGTACTGTTTTCTGTCTTGTGGGTAGTGATCATCAAGTTCGAGTTGGGGTTCCTCTTTCATGAAGGAAGATGATGATCAGAGTGATGATGTCAGGTTGCATAGCTGCCTGCCCCTTCCTGCCTCTCACTAGCTTCATCCCTCTCTATCTGAGTGCAGAGAGAGAGGTAAGGAGCTACTGAGGGTTAGGAACGGGCAGCCTAATGTATGTCTCGTATTGCGTGATCATCTTGACTATCTTCCTGTTGCAGCTTGTTGCTCGCGATGGCGCTTAGCCCTACTTCCTGAGTCCTCACTCAAACAGTGTAATCTGGTGTCCGTCGCATCAGTTCAGTTGTAGACCAAATTTCAGTATCTAGATCAGACACAACACAGAGTCCGAAAGTTGTGCCTAAAAGGTTTAATGCCAAGAGCTTCAAGTCTATGTGTCCCTGGAGAATCAATGACCTGTAGCAGGCAATAAGCTGTGATCTGCAGCCTTCTCTAGAGTTCTCTACACGTAGCAACACATGAGTTGGTTGTGAATTTGGATCCCCTCTAGATGCAAGCTTTCTTGTAGTCAAGACTCGAATGTATGCATTACACAAAGGCTAGAGTCGCTGGTTAGGTAGCATTCAAAACCATGAATGTGTGTCGAGGACTTTAGGGTCAAAGCTACTGCCGTTCTGTCTCGATGAGGGAAAGGTTTCTTTCCCTGCAGCAGAGCTTTTTCTTGCTGAGGGTTGGAAACTAACAACCACTTTTAATTTAAGCTATTAGCAGCCCTAGGAATGAAGAAGCACCAGCTTGTGCTGATCTGCTCGCCTGCAAGGTTTTCTATATGTTCGAAATCGCATCCTTATTAGAACTTCCTGATCATCTGTTGTCTATTGAGCTCTTGCACATGAGGTCGGGGACCTCGGAGTTTTTCTTCTTGTTGGTCCTGGAAATCTAGATGAGCATAGGAGCATAGCTATGCAATACCATTTTCGTTTCTTCCACTAGCTTCATCCCTTCGAGTCTCAGGGAGGAGACACAGAGGGAAGGAGCTATTGATTGAGACGAAAAAGGCATAAAACTGCCTCCAGACTCACTCACTTGGAGCTTAAGATATCCGCATAAGGCTGCTCATGGTTGCGTGCAAGTCTGAACTCGGATGCAGCTGTGCTCTGAGCTCTTATAAAAAAATGCTCCTTGTAGAACTCTTCTCCTTCGCAAGTCACGCTCATCGCATGCAGAGTTGTATTTTTGCAGCTGCCTCTGACTCACAAGCTCAACCAGTAGATTCTTGATGTTCCAAGCAAAATCTAAAAACTGGATATATCAAGCTTCTCAAGATCTGGGCTGCTGAATGCCGGTATGTTCAAAGAACTGCACCTGCACCATGAGTTTCTTATCAATCTGTTATGCTTTGCTTTGTTAATCATCAATGTCCTGCAGCTGTGTGCTTGTACATTGATTATCAGTACTAAGCTCATGTATGGAGCTCTGTTGTACTTGTATATATATATATGTATCTAATCTATCACCAGAATTGATCTAAATTTTGTAGAAATCATTGCAGATTTAGAAAGTCTGGTCATGGTGATTACATACATGTATGGTGTAAATGGGTGCAGCATCTAGATCCAGATCTTCTAACACCCTTATGATGCAGCAAGATCACTTGTGATCCTATAAACTGTGCACAACTCAGGGCTGTAATTTTCTTTTTCTGTTTGCTTCTGATCACACCTTGGAACAAGCTGAGACCATGGTGGAAATAATGTTAGTGTCAAATTAGTCTCCCAAACATTTTAAATGGATCTATTATACCAGTATTCATTTCTCTTCGGTAAGTCCGCATAAACCGATGACCATAATATAATAAACTAGACAGTCTTAAGTTCTCATCGTGATCTCCTGCATGAGTTTTTAAAAATTCAGCTGCACTGATCGTACATGCCATCTGCAATCTTTATTACTACTCTATTGCTATGCTTGGATATCGTCCTGCAGCCTGCAGTAGTAGTGCTGGAAATATATATATTCTTTGTGGACTCTTTCATTCATATAAACTTAGGATATGTAGTCCTGAGATGTTGAACACATAATCCAATCATGAATCCATTCCTCTGAATTGAATGAGGAGTGTACTGGAAATAAAAGAACATTAATATATATGCCTGGATCTAATTTTGCTATCAAGAAAACATCACTTGATCATATTCTACAATTCTGGGGGGCTAATATTAAGACCACATTCAATATATGGTGGTTACAATTACTTGTGTTATGGTTCAGCCTTTCAGAATCTGTTCAACATACAAACAGATCACAAGTTCCCATGAACTCAAAAATTAGTATTACAAGTTGTGTAATTTTAAGTTCCTGCAAAATTTTGCAACCGAACAATGCAGATGATGAGCATATTCTTTTATTTACATAGTTTTCAAAACCAGTAATTCACTGCAACAAAATGACAACTAAGATTAAATCTCTAGAACTTTTCAACAACATTACAACTAAAGTTAATCTCTGCTTATCTAGAAGCCTACATTAAATATTTTGAATCAATGGACAAACTTCTTTCCAGGATTATCCTATGGTTTATAACATGGTGAAATTATGATCATTGTTTGAACAGTACAATTGTAGGCTAGGCCTGTATGGGCAGATGTACAAGAGCGATGAGCACTTGGAATAAATACTCGTTAGCATGCAATTCAATCATCATAAATTTTAGACAACTTAAACTCTGTCATGAACCAGCAAATGAATGTGCATCTAGGAAAGATGTTTATGTACTTGAGTGCATTAGAATGAATGCTATTTTGCATACCTTTTGAATAATATTGGTACTTGTTGGGTGCAATATGTAATTGGAAGAATGATGATCTTATATCTTTAATGGTGCAATCAATTACACACATGTTTGAGCAATCTTATACGAGCATGGTACAATAGACAGGAAAAAGTAGTTTGCTAACCGTCCAATGTAAAATTGATCCAGTTGAAAATGGATGAAGAGCAGTCTACTTTACCAAAACTCCACCCTACATTGCTATTCCACAATTATGAGAGGATATTATTATAGTCTACAAAGCACAGAGGAAATGATAAAAACGAGTTCCCCTGCACAAATCAGAAGTAAAAGTGATCAAGCTTAATCATGAACTACTCCAATTTATGACACTACTCAAGAATAAAACAAAATTGCAAAACTCAATTTCCCAAACTGAAATCTCTGTACTTGAAGTTTTCCCTTACTCAAAAGTTGCATATAAAACTTTGACATCTCTTGTACCTAGCCCAGCAGCTGATAGGACTGTAATAGTATTACCCAACTAACTTATACTGCACGTTGAATGCAACTCTTGTAACTGGATGGAAATGAAGAAATCTCTATTTTGAACGATGGAAGTTTATCAACTGAAGAGTTTGAGTCATCAATGGGATGTGATTGAAAACAATATCTATTCAGGGAATTTACCAAAATATATATTGCAAAAGATTTTTACATGTACTTATGAAAACCAAACCATTTACTTGTTTAATCAGTCAAATAGCTAATATGATAAAACTATGTTTGTGCAATAAATATGATTGTTTCAAATGTTCAATCCCAGTGTAGTTTTGTAATGTCATTCATTTTTGTTAACATCTAAAATGAGTTTAAGAACATATTTCATAATCAAAGACATGCAACAGTGTGAATTAGAACCAAACCAATTTCATTGAAATGACATATAAAATTTGTTACAAAAGTAAAACATTAATTGTGCAAATTACACAATCTCATTTCCATTTGTGCCCGCCCTTGGGCTTTGCCAAGCCCCCCTTGCTGATAAATATGTCTAGAATGACTAACATTTGTGAACCATTTGTGGGAGAAAAGAAATATTTGACCTGATGAGTCAGTTGATGTAGGTGTTCTTACCTTCACTGAATGGGCCCTATGGCGTCGACTGTGCCAGGTGCGCCTCAAATGAAAATTCTGATGCAGTGATCATCAAACCACTATGTTATTCCCCGAATATAATAGAAATCATCGTCTTTCAGAATAAGATCATGACAACAACACTAATGAAGCATCTGGTATGAACTGATTGTACTGCAATATCTCTCCAGTTAATGCTACACAAGGGGTATATGCATCATCATGTTTCTTACTCAAATCCATGGATTGAGACAATCAGAACTGCTCAATAAATTATTTCATGCAGTAATTATCAAACTGCTATGTTTATATTTCCACTCGATATGAGTCATATTGTTGAGAGAACAATCATAGCACGAGAAAATGCTCCATGTAATCCACTCCTACTTCCTGAAACTTCAATGCTCATCTCCGACTAACCAAAAACTTTCCAGACAAGCAACAGAAAGAAAACCCACAGGTTCTTCACCCATTGCTTGCTTCTCTCGTCGTGTTTGGTCTCAGAACAGACTTGTTCTGCCCCCTGAGGTACACAACGAGTGATCAGAATATCTTTGGATGGACGGTCATTATTTGAAGAAGACTCTGTGTTTCCACCTCAATGGTTGCTTCACTCTTCAGGGACAGGCACAAGCATTGCAACACATAAAGCCTGCCCCGATTCAAGTCCATCAACAGTGCCATATACAGAGGGATCATAAAATATGTTCAGAGTACAGATTGGCATACTTTGGCACATGTGTGCACCCCTCTAAGTACCATAAAAAGACATGTTTTGTCCAAAGAATAATAGGAAATCATTCAGAGCATAGAGAGAATCGCCATTGTGAATTGTATTGACCTCATTATAAACAGAAGTGTTGATCATTTATATTAGAAAATTGAGGTTTGGTAGATGTTGAAGCTCCAGTTTTGAAGGGTTGCTGTGGTGCCAAGTGCAAGGTAATGACACTCTTTTGATCCCTTGAGCACCTGTACTTCTCTTGGTCATCGTGCTTTCAGGATATAGACCCATCTGTTCCACTGTCTGCTTTCAACATCCGCTTCTCTGTGAATGCAGATTGATTTTCTGTGTTCTGTCAGCGTAATGTGAATTGATTGATACAATCAAGTGCTACACAGAGTGCAACAGAACAATCAAGTCAAGTATCTCATAATTAGTTGCATCTGATTCAGTTGAATCTATCCAATGTCATGAGCCACAAGTGAGGAATTGAATGATCTTATAGGTAGCCAACTTCAAGTATCTTTAGATCCTCCTTCCATTCTTGGATACAAATTGCCATTGTAAGCATTCACATCATTAGGTCACATCTTAACTTGGATAATACGCTCTGTAAACTTTAGCTTATCTAGAAAATCCTGAAGCTCTGGAAAGCTTCTGAAATTTCTGAAATTTCTGAAAGAATCAAGACTAACCAATCACATGTACCTGCTGTTGAGTAATCAAAAATGACTCAAACGAGGCCATTCCCAAGCATTGAGTCAAATATCAAATGAGCTGAATTCGTTAATGTACTTCCCCTTGCAACCGATCGTTTCTGCATTTCATCGGACCACCAAGTCACAGCAAGCTGTGTGAGTAACAGGGATAAATGAAGTACCTGCACTCCATCACACAATCTTGCGAGAATCAGATGTGAGTAGCACGAGAGCAAGAGATGAGAGTAGGCCAGACCTGCGTGATTGTTGTACCACATCTTGTGGGTATAGATGACACCCTCAGATGCTCCACATTAGAATGCAACCGGAGGTGAAGATTCAAAGGAATAAGCTCAAAATGGGTGAGTGTCATGCGGAGGGAAAAAATGCCTTGTGAAAATCCAGGAGCTTCTATGTAAAGCCCATGAGGGAGATTTTCAAGTTCTGTGAAGTGGTGTGCAAGCTGGACAAGCAGGTCCTTTTACAAAACAATGAGGAAACTAGATTTCCCACCGCTCCCAGAAATGCGTCCCCTAATGATTTCTCGCACTTTCTGCATCTTTTTCTCATTTTGCGCCATTCAATTCTCAATTAAAAATTCCCACAGTCACGAGCATTTTAGTGTCGTGCTTTGCCTGGATGCCAGAATTCTAAACCAGCACCTCGTCGCATAATGGCTATACCGTTTAAAGGACATCCATAAGATGATAAATACTTAACATACAAAATTGGAAGCGCATGTCGGTTGGCAGCTTAGCATGCTGAAGCTCAAATGGATACTTCAGTTATGTCCGAAACGTTTCTATAGTGGACTCCACATGACCCTAGAACGTAGGGATACCAAACTTTGGTCTGTTTATGGGTTCATCACAATGTCTCTACTCTCTACCCTGAAGAGCAGAGCAAACAAAGATTTGCGGGAACATGGAAAGTACTTCTGAACATTTTTGCTTCACCAAGGAAACGCGAATCTCATCTCCTGACAGCATTATTGCTGCAAAGTTCTACAAAGTGAACAGGTTTCGCATTCACCAAGGAGCTCGCTCAATGGCGCTTCTGTCCTTCAAAGGATGCTTGTCTCACTGTTACAATAAAATGCGGCACTGGGGTTTGCAAGTTTGGCATAGAAGTGAAGAAGACTTGCAATTTCTTCACGCCGTCAGTTGAGGAGATGGCGCATCTTCTTCTTGAGGATGCTGACATCCTTTTCCGATCTCGGGCTTCCACGTACGCTCGGGAAATCATTCATGCTAAAAAGTGTCCCAACGTCCCAACCCTAAGAAATGCGGAGTCCTCTGTGGTAGGACGACTAAGCGCGATGCAAATAAGTCGACGAGATCGATGATGGGACAACAAGCTTGCCAGGTTCAAATGCAAGCCACACAGAGAGAGACACACACATACAGAACAGAGAGAGCTCCATCGCTTTCTCGCTTTTCCTCGAACTATGGCGTCTTTTAGTTGCGTCATAGGCCCAGTGGCACACACTTCCAATTTCTGCCTCGATTTCAGAAGCTCCAGAAGAGTCTCAATTAGCTCCAATGTTGCGCTGCAAAGGAATCGAACTTTTTTCTCCGGGGGAAGAATTTTGAAGTTGCAACCTCCGCATCAGTCCAGAAGAAGCTTGAAGATGGCAACCTCGCAGATCGAGCAGAATGTGGACAAGAGAGGTGAACAAGACTCAGAAGGAGTCAGAGCCGCAGCGTCAACGAGTCTTGTTCAACCTGAGAAAGGTGCTGCGGAGATTGTGCAGGAATTTTATGCAGCTATCAACAGGCGTGAGATTGACACAATTGGTGAACTCTTTGCTGAAGACTCTGTGTACGAAGATTTGGTTTTCCCGAAGCCTTTCTCAGGCAGACAGGTACAGTTCTTGCTTCTTCTCATCATCTGTTGTCCGTGCTTCTTCCTACAGCCATCTCCTTCGTTCAAGGATCTCCAGTTCTCGCATCTTCGTCCTTCAATCTTGATTTCCAAGTGGAAAGTCTCAAAAATCCCGGATCTACAACCTTGATTCTACAGTGAGTGAGCTCTCATACTGGAATTATAGGGGATTCCCCATACATCATCATATTGTTGTTTGCTTGTAACGCTTCCGCCGATGTTGTGTTTTCTTCCAAGGAGTCTTCGCGATGTTATGTTTTCCCGCAACAATTCTCCCGGTATTTTGTTTTCTTCTAAGGATTCTCCCGATGTTATGTTTTCTCGCAAGCATTCTCCCGATATTGTGTTTTTTCCTAAGGATTCTCCCGATGTTGTGTTTTCTTGTACCGATTCTACTTCTCCCTGCATTTTCATAAACACTTCAGAAGTTTATCCTTGCAAACTAGTTGCGATGCATAATGATATTAGATCCTAAACTGGCTGCAAATCCTCTAGCATGAGCCATGACCGAACAAAACCTTGACTTTTGTATTTAGTTCTTTCCCAAAGATCCTTCTGTGTGACACCTCTGAAAATCTTCATTTGTCATCCAGTGATGTCCAAAGGTAAGTCTTATCATTTTCTCTCATAGTTTTATCAAGCTCAGTTTGCAGCAATTGAGGTTGAGTAGATTGCATTGTGAAAGGTTTGCATGTTTTTGACCTCACCATTGCATGATCTTCTCCTCCTCTACATCAAGCATTCCTAGAGTGCAGTATGGAATTTTGATTGTGTCATTGTAGGTAGTACTTCGCAACTAGACCTTTACCTTCACAGTTTCTTGTTCTCACTTCCTTTTTCTATTAGAGTGTCAGCCTATGGTGGAAAACAGAAATCATTAGCAGTTTTTGTGAGTTATGCAGAGCACTTCTTGTCTCAGTTTTGTGGTTTTGTCAGCATCGGAATGTCTTGCTGCTCTATTTCTTGTTTAGAAACTCCCGCAATGTATTTACACAAGTTATTGTTTGTTTGTTTGTTTGTTTGTTTGTCTACTTCCAGAGCATGGATTTCCATCTGTCATGGCAGCCAGCTTGTTTGCAATAGTTGAAGGATCTCAAGACTTCAGTAAATCTAGACACTTCTCAGCCTTATAACAATTGTTGCAGTATCATCTTTGTGCATGTATGTTTGAAACAGATAATTTGCACCACTTTTGTATGACAGCTGAATGCTCTGAAACCTCTACTCTGTATCTTTCTATCTTTGTAGGCCATATTGGAGTTCTTCCAGAAATTTATGGACTCGGTGGGACCTGAATTGGAATTCAGAATTGATGACATCAGTAGTGGTGATCCATCAGCAACAGGTGTTGTATGGCATCTTGGTAAGCACAGCATGTCAATTTGTCAAAATGTAATGCAATTGTTTTGGAGTTTCTCAAAGGAAAAAGAATTTCATACTGGGTTTATTGTGAAACAGAGTGGAGAGGCAAACAGTTTCCATTCAGCAAGGGCTGCAGTTTCTACCGATGTGATATTATTGAAGGCCAACGACAAATTATGTATGAGTTCCTTGCTGCATTTATGATATGATGTTTTCATAACCAATTTGCTTCAGGTGGACTGCTGTCTTTGTGGAAAACAGAGATTTTAAATCAATGTTGAACAGACCCAACAAATAGATGGCAAGTTCACAAGAGTGTATGACATCTGGGACCATAGAAATATCATAAACTTTGTGTCTTGACCTGCCTCAAACACTAAACAATATAAGGGATGGCCATCATCTTTCACTGATGCAGTTATGGAAGGGATGCTGTTGAACCTGCTACCAAGCCTGGTGATTTCACTCTTGTAAGTATGCCCAAACAATATACAATGCTGTAGATAAGGAAGAGCTTTATTTCTGCACTATAGAACCCCATGAGTCCTTCTATAGCATTTGTATTGGGATGCATGGAAATAATCAATCAAAGGAGTCAACAAATCAACAACTATCACTCCTAGTAAAACTGCTGCTAGTGCAAAAGGTTTTGTGAAGATCTGATCATATGTTTAACACAGGAATTGAATCTGTGAGATAGATTATGAATTCAAATCGAACTTAAATCTGAGTCATTTCTAATAATGTTTCTTTTTGAATTTTTTTTGCAGATAGCGATAAAGGGAGTTGCTGCTTTATTGCGACAATTTCCATCACTTGCAGACCGGTTCTAGACATCAGAAGAAGTGGTCTGCTGTATTCTTGAAACTATTCTCCCTACTTGTGCACAGGCCTCTCTCATAAGCAGGCTGTTCTGTTAGGAGGGGAAGATCACCTCTACTTAGGACCTACACAAAATGGTGCTGTGACATGGCTGACCAGTATGGATCAGCCAGTGTTAGGAGATACAATAATTACAATTTATGAAACAGGTACTTCAATTCCCCATAAGGCAATCCATGCCTTCATATGAGATGAATTCACTCACTTTTTGCTGATTCTAGCAAATTGGTTGATAGACAGCAGCAGGAGCCGGAAAGATTTTTATTACCTTCCAACACTAATGTACCTAACCCAGACACAAAACAGCCTTTTGAACAGTTAAGAACCTGGGTTCTGTCCCTCTGTGTGCATTGAAACTTGGCAATGCAGATACCCATAGGTTTCATCCATGCTGTTAGTGTATGCACACCTCTTGCTTATCCTGCTATTGTAAGTTGTTTCACATTGAGCAGTGGCTATTCGTTAATGAATCTTCCCTAGTTAAGATTGTGAGCTTGAAATGCTGGAACTGAGGAACAAAAGAAGCCTGTATGAAGACCAAGAGGTTGCCAGTAGGTTTTGCATTCATAGGTGTGTTTCTTTGTATGAACTTTGTCCTGTTGTAAAGATGAGTTCAATTCATTGTTTAGTGCAAATGCTCCAAACAATTTCTTTGTGCATTTGACAATATAAAGTTTGTCCTCCCAAAACCAACAATCAGATTTTTGTTGGTTCCAAGTCAACACAAATTGGTGCCAAATGCAACACAATTCTAGTTGGAGGGATACATCCTATCTTCCTTAGGTTAATAGAATCCAATTCGGATATTGTGAAGTTCATGCCATGAACATCAACACAAGGGGATAGAAGTGAAATTTTGCACCAAAAACACATTCACCTACCATTTCATAGAACATGTATTGCTCTCTCTCTTGTAGGAGGAACCTCAATGTTATATTGAAGAACATGATCTAGAACACAAAGAAAACATCAGTATTTCTCCTCACAAATATCCTACGGCACTTGATTGTTCAAAACAAGTGTCCAAAGGTGCTTTGGAATAGTTGTGTTTGAAAGATTTCATCAAATGTATCCAAGGTCCAATTCAATATTAAGTGATATTGCAGAACATAGAGTAGGAGATAAGGAAAACCTCAGTGTTTCTCCTTGCAACTCAACATCACACGATTATTCAAAACACATGCCCAATAGCCCATTGGAAACTCTTGTGTTGGAAAGATTTCTTCAAATGTATCCGATTTCCAATTCAATATTAATTGATATAGAACAATACAGTGTAGGACATAAGGAAAACATCAGTATTTCTACTCACAAGTCTCCTACATCACATGATTATTCAAAGCATGTGTCCAATAGCCTATTGAAAATAGTTGTGTTAGGAAGATTTCTTCAATTGCCTCCAAGTTCTAATTCAATGTCAAATGATATTGATCATGGTCTAGAACATGAGGAAAACCTCAGTATTTCTTCTCATAAATCTCCTACATGCCATGATTATTCAAAACATGTGTCCAATAGCCCATTGGAAATAGTTGTGTTTGAAAGATTTTGTCAAATGCACCCAATCTCCAATTCGCTACCAAGTAATAATGAACAGTACAATCTAGAACATTAAGGAAAACATGAATATTTCTTCTCAGGAATCTCCTACATCACATGATTGCTCAGAGCATGTATCCAGTAGCCTTTTGGAAAATAGTTGTGCTGAAAGATTCTTCAAATGCTTCCAAGTTCCTTCCATCGAGTATGTGTCATGTATGATACTGGAAGTAGTTGTAAATATTCATGCCAATTATTATATCCTTAAAATAGTTGTAACTATTCGTTCCAAAATAGGCAAAAGCTGAAAATGCACCACAAAGATGCCAAGTTTCTTAATCCAACCCCCAGGATTCTAAGAAATCACAGGTGTTATCCTCAAAATATGACTATGCCACAAACTCAACAGAAACCATTTCATTTTTAGGTCTTGGTCTAATTATATAATCCAATTGACCCAATATTCAAATTTTCAATCACTAAAGCTGCTCCAATTTAAATGTCCTCAATTTTGCTTCAATGTACAAAACTCATTATTTTCATAATCAATGCTGAACATGGGCATCATGTGGCATGTCCACCATTTATTCATGTACAATTTTGCAAGTAGGTATAAAAACATTTTCATACACAACATCAATTGATAAAAATAGCCATCAACATACAAATCTGATTTGCACAACAATCGTATGCAATTCTTTTGTAAATTCCTTATATGATTTGAGTAGTTTAATGTAATTTTGTCCAAATCAACCATTTTCTGTACATACTTATTCTTCCATTTCAAACAACTAAGTTCAGTCTTTGGTTTGTGTTTTATATAGCATGTCCTACTACTGCATGCACTTCATTAATAGTCTGTTTGATACAGGAAGGCACTCAAAACAGCAATTCAGATTAATAGGAAATTTGTGGTTTCTGATATGCAAATCTAAAGTCCTCATAACTATCAAAGCAAGTTAGTACAGCATGAAATGCCAAAATGGAATTTCCATCGTATAGGGCTGCCCTGCGCAAGGGCATTTCACAAGGCAACACGCCCACCCATGAGGTCATTCTGTGTTTGTAAGCCAGCCAGATGAAATTCACTTTCTAACAACCATAATGCATGCAACACAATCCCAAGGTTTGACATGGTTTCAGTGCCTAATTGACCTAATGGTGCTTACTCTAATTAGGTTGACATCTACCACAGCCCATTGATGACCTTTATCACAAAAAGAATTGCAAACTAGTCATAAATCTCAACCACATTGGGCTATTGGATTGATGTTAACCCACAGACACAATATAAGCAACCCTGTTAATGGTTTGCTATGAATCAATTGATAGTTTGATAATACTACATCCTTAATAAATGGATGACCATTCTCTAGACTCATTGTAACTCACAAGGAATTAATTTCTCCTAACTTCACCCATCAGAACATGGAAGAGCATTCCTAAAATCCGGGAAAAAAGCTTTGTAAATATAGGTTACAATATAGTAGCATGGTTCCTATCAGAACAGAACAACATGAAAAGCGGTATGACCCAAAGCATGGAAATCACCACACATGTCTATAACTTGTTGCACATTACTATATCTCTCATCTACAAACAGATCATAGTAAATCTTCTCACCAATCCAAGAAAAATAGTCTACCATAGTTCACAGGCCTGGGGATATTGCCTTAAATTGAAAGCTACTGTTCACCATAGAACCTTTTTAATTGTTGGCCACTTTCAATGAATTCAACATTTATCCAGCATCCTACCTGAAGTTCTAACCAGTAGGTGCTGATTTGCACCAAAACTCATGTCTCACTACCACTCAATGCAAATAATTTCAACATTTTGATTTCAAATAAAGGTTTTGTCCTTTTATCTAAGAATTTTTATGAAGTTAAATAGAAATTTCACCCAACCAACGAATACCTAGCAAGTGCCAACCTCCAAAATCCATAAAGTTCTAAGCCTGCGAAAAAAAATTTGCAGGTCAGTGAATACTTTACATTTTGGGAGCTAGGAAGGTAAATGGAGAGTCAGATTTCAATCAATGTTAAAATCAAGTCATCTCGGGAGAGAGATTGCTTGTCAATTCATGCTAAAGTAATACATCTCGGATCTGAAATTATGACCTGCATGCAAATTCTGGTATTCAACATTGGTTACACTTGTACAGCATCTCATACTCATTCAACTTTATGTGCAAATTCAATCAGATAGTGTATGAGTCACTCAAACAAATTGTCACAAACAACTGACCTCATAATTGTCCAAAGGTGAGATCTTGATCACCAATTTTCTGAAGTAAATACTGTTCACACCCATGATGACTTTCCCAAGGTTTCAATAATTTGATGGACATTGCCATTGTGTGTGCACACTGGCCCTTTTAATGTAACTGGCCTTGTTTTCTGTCTGACACATTCAAATCGTGCCCGTCTGTTCCTGTTTCCAGGGCCTGCTGGTAAAACCTCACTCAAAAACTCCTCTGCAATGTCTCCATCATCATCCACTCGCAGCCTCTCTGAATACCACTTCAGACCCTTTGCACACAGAGACACAAATTTGGTATCAGCAAACAACCTTGCTTTTGTCTTGGTACCATATGCCAAATCTCACTGTGGTCCTACATCCATCACTTCCATCATCATCTCATGGACTGTGTTTAAAGGGTGCCTAGTAGAAAAGAACACATGGACATACTCTTGTTGTAACAAATACAGATAACCCCAAACATATGTGCTACACTTTTTGTTCCTCTTAACTGTATGGATGGTCTGACCAGTTCAAAAGATACACCCAAAAACAGAGCACAAAAGTTGATGAAATGAAAATATTGGAATGACAGTTGAAGGTCCAAGAGAGGTTCGAAGGGATCATGGCCCCAATTAGATAGCAGAAAGATCTGGAAAGTGCCCTCCACGTGATAGAAGACCGAAAGAATGAGGCTCCAACATGGAAACCAGGAGATCTAAATAAGCAGATTGATATGCAATCAAAATATATCAGAAAGAAATGCACCTGCACTCCACCATTCCCATAAGTGCATTTGGAGACAACTGGAGGGGGGTGATGACGAATTTGACGAATGACCGGAGGATCAACTTTGCGTTCTTGAGGAATCGGCACTTTCACTGTGGTTTTTGGCACTTTTTCTGCTACATTTTCTGCAGCCTTTTTTGCTCCTTCATTCTTCCTATGACTGCGGCCTGCATGACCAAAAAGCCTACGAAACAGTCCAGCCATTGTTGATGCCCCTGTTCTTTCTTCTCTCCCACAAACAGAATGCTCTAGTAACAAATTGAAACCAGCTTCCACAACAAGATTCTGAGGCTCTCTCAATGGCCATAGCAGTTCGATATCTTTTGTATTGCCATTTTGATCATCTTTGAACTCCTGAGTCTTTGTTCCTGTGGTAGGTTAGATGTAGTTGTTCTGTACCCCATTCACTGATGCCGTAGTCATCATCTGTATGTCCAAGTGTTGAATCAGTCTTATCCCTGCACCATTCAAAAGCATTCACCATAACCCAATGAGTTTGCTCATTCACCTATGCACTCTACAACCAAGCAAGCATTGCAAGTTTAATTTCAAATGAGCAATACCATAAAGTCTTGCCACAGCACAGCTCCATTATGAGCACAGATGTTGCAAGAAACTGTGGGGGAATGTCTATTGGTGATCAAAAACCCTATCCTACAGAACTGAAAATTCTAAGGACAATGTGGACTATAATTATCAACATTCAAGCAGATCAGTTTATTGATAGTGGTAAAGTATGAGTTTTGTAATGCAACAATACTTTTATGTACCCTGATCATATCTACTTGATATCATCATATGCCCTACAAAATCTCTGGAACCTAGCCCACTCATGGCAGATCTGAAGGTTCCTGGTTTTGCATCAATCTGTGATAACACACAATGATAGAATGGATTCAAAAGCGAACTTTGAAGAGTGCCTCAAAATCGACAATCACATGTCGGACGTTTGTACATATTTGAAGGCAATATCAAGAGAACTTGAGCTAAAAGATGAACATCTGGTTGCTGTCAAGATGATTTCAGGATGATCCTTACCGACTTTGAAACCTCCAAGAGAATACATTTGCTATCCTCACAATCTCTAAAACTACGTAACATTCCAGTAATCTGGGAGTATTTGAGATGAAGACAGGAGTGTTGTTTGCACCTGATTATTTGAGGTTGATGTTCAAGGGCGCCAGCCAAGTTCGTAGAAAAATGACGAATTCCTCCTACACAAATATATTATGGCTTCGAATATTTTCAAGCATCTGATGGCGTTCAAGGAGACCTGAAATGAAAAAAACGGAGATCCGGAAAGAGTTCAGAAAACCCACGGGCTTCGCACCACGTTTAAAACGAAATTTTGTACCAGACATAGAAAAAGCGTTTCCGAAAACCTTCCGAAACGAATGCGACTTGGGAGAGATAGAGAGAGAGAAAACCGAGCGTTGGACGATCGCAATAGTTGCGCTAGAAAAATCGGATAGCTATTGAGAGCAAGCAATCAGATAGGCGCAGAATGGAAGAAGGTACACAGAGAGTCTACGTGCAAGATATCAAAACATCCTCAGAAGTTCCAAGAAATGCAGCAAATGAAACGAAAAGGATCCTAAAAAAAGAAACTGAACGAAATCGCAATAACAGATTCGACAATACGATCCGCCAGAAAGAAATTTGCTTTCCCACACGAAAGCAACAAGCATGTCACCAAATTGAATGTCTGCGTACCTGCTTGTGGCAGAGAACGAAAAAAACATCACAAGAGACTAGAAAGATCTTCCGGATTGCTAAAAAAAACATGCCAGTCACCAAAGCGCGAGAGAAAAAGAACTGGAGAACGCCGGAGAGATCTGGACTTCCAATGAAAGAGGGGAGACAATTGTGTGCGCAGAGGGAGGGGGGGAAAAATGTAAAGAGGAGAAAAAGGGAGATTGCAAGGCAGACGTACACGATCTATCAGGAAAGCTTGAGTGATGCGCTATTCCTTCGCAATTCTCCTTCTATTTCGCTGTGTGAGTGCGATGTTCGCCGGTGCTGCCGCTGAGGAATTCGTGTTTTGCGCAACAGCTCCCGTCTTCCCCCGCCATCTTCTTCCCTGTTCGCACACACGGAAACGACGACCGTCTCTGTCCAGGTCCCCTATTTAGAGGACCTGAATCTGGACCTGGTGGATTGAGACGTGGACTGGTGACTGAATTTTTCGGGACCTGGATCATTGGGATCTCAAATTCCCCCTTGGTCCTGCGCAACTAAAAGTTCCTTGCCTACTGTTGTGAGTAGTGTGGTTTTCTTGTTGGCGAATTTTCGAATTCTTTCAAGCTGAAAAATATGATTTCGACACTTAAAAAAAAGGGATTCTTAGGAAAAAACGGCGTTTTAAATTCACCAGATTTTGAAAAAAAGAAATTTTAATTCTCCAAATTTCTACAACAGATTCCAGCAAGTAGTCAAAATTTGAGAGGATTCTTATTTGTTTTGTCTTCATATCTAGGATATAGCCGAATTTGGTTAAGTCTTGTTGTGGATAATTGCTAGTTTGGCTACATCACAAAATTTGTTTGAAAAAGAAAAAACAGGGATTGGGGTGTTGCCATCAATAGGGCCAGTCAAAAATCTCTTGACCTAAATTTCTATAAAGGGTTAGGTGCGTTTTCCTTTAATTCCTAAAAACCCACATATGAAGGGGTTTCTGCCATGTGGTGGCTTACTTGTTTACTCATTTGCTCCTGAAGATGGTTTGTGGATGTGAGCAATTTATCAAACTGATTATGACAATATGAAGGGTTTGAGGTTTTTTTCTTCAGTTCTCTTTTTAAATGGCATCGTATGTGGCATGGAATGTTATCTCAAAGTTAAGAAAAATGTTTGTTATCTTTAAATTTTCATAAAACTTAGATTTACAACGCAAAATGTAATGTTACGTATCTGACCCGAAAATGGGCAATTAACTCAATGTTAACTAAAACTACACCATCATCTTGTAACCTCCTTGCTCATCATCACTCGATTCATTGTCTGCACTTTTTTCAAAGAACATAGCGCAAAGAGTAGTCGCTCTCCTACAACACTCAATTGTGTCATCCAAAGCTCTCTGCAGCACTCTAACATCTTAGCAAAATTCCATAATGACGATGGTGCCCTGGCGCCAAACTGTGGTAACGCAAAACAAGTAGCTCTCTTGCACAGAAGCTTCAGGGTCGCCATGGACAGCTGCCATGACCAAGCCAGCGAAGGAGGTAAAAATCCAAAGACTCAATTGCATTGCTGCATGTTTTGAATGCCTGTTTTCCTAATTCACAAAATAGCAACAAAAGAAAATGTGTTAAAGAATCTTAAACCAGTTCCGATAAAACATCGTCACTGGAATTTAGGAGCAGGAGGAACGTTACAAATATTTTATCTGGGGACATAAGCTGCCTACTGAATACACTAAATGTTTTCTCCATAACACTTAATCCGAGTCTCCAGCAAGATCCCTTTTTTTAATTCAACACACCTGGACTGGGACCTGGATTCAGGAAGCCTAGTGGCCTCCAAGAATGAAAAGCCAACTAACAAGCCACAAAGTCTCTCTCTATCCAGGTGCCGTCTCTGACCAAGACCTGAAACAGGATGTAGATCAAGAGAAAAGTTCTCAAAAGCTCCCAAAGAGGTCAAAAGTAAATTATGATTGACTCTGAATTCTAACCTCGGCTTGTCAAAAAGGTTTGTCCAAGTTCCCATCAAAGTTCGGCATCATTTTGTTTTGGTGGGTGGTGGGTTGAGTCTTCTATTAGGACTCTAATTGGGACCTGGATTGTGACCTGGATTGGGATCTGGATCGTTCAACTAAAACCCTTTCTTCTCAAAACACACGCATACACAACTGTGTTGTTTGCCGTTGGGAATTGAAAGGAGGAGGAACTGGTGGATTCTCTGATGCCATGCTTTTGGAACTGCAATGATTTCATTGCCTGGAACGCATAGATCGATTTACCCTCATCACGAATTCCATCTCTTTTGCAACATCATGCCACTATCACTCACTCATTATAACAATCATGCAATACTAATAGTGGGACCACACATAGAGAGAACACACAAGCAAATTGCTTGCCTACTCTCATTAGTCTACTCTCTTTTGCTGCTTGGAAAAGGACCCACACAAAAAATTTAGTGTATCTTGACGGTCACCTTATCTAGTGGAATTACATTTCTAGTGTATCTGACGGGCACCTTATCCAGTGGAATTTCTCCTCGGCCCAAGGGTGCAATACTTTGAAGAGTGAAATGTCTTCACTTTTTCAAACAAAATCCATTCTATGGTCAGGTATCACAAAAAAATATTGTTTAACCCATTTTTTCCACTGGATGACACTGGAGGAGTGTGGCATTCATGAAACAAGCGAACTTCCTCCACATGCTCCCCTCTAGGCTCTGTTTGCAAACCGAGGACCCTCCATTGGTGGGAGGAGGAGTAGGAGGGCTATGGATGACATTTTTGACTTACAGCATTCTTATTGACACAAAAAGTGCAAATGTATTTCAGTGGTGATCAATCACAAAAAATAGTTCAATTGAGCATTCTGCTGTCAGGTGGAACTGGGTTTAACACAAGAACTCCAACTCCAAACTCAAACTAAGGGGCACTTCACTTTAGGGTCGAGTCCCCAGGCCCAATTTCATAAGTCCCAAGAAGAGGCAAAGTTCCATTGAAATCAGGCCCTTGAGGTACAATAAACAATATTATTCTGGGGAGTTGGTGTGCCATATTGTGAAAGACATGGTCCCAAGCCCAAGACCCACATTCCATGAGGAGGGTAAAAGTTCATTAATGTGTCCTCTTAAGGATGAGAAAAAAGGAAAAAGAAAAGTACTGAAGTCATAAGTCAAGTATTTAAATCATATACTGCTCTTCCAATGAACGGACCAGATCAAGCCAGTTTTTATTATTTTAATTTTAAAATGGTTGGGACTTTGTCTTTGGAGTTGGGTTTCCATATTTGCTCAACCCAACTCCTTGCCCATGGAACCGAAATGTGTAGTCATGGAGGACTCCCACTCATGATCAGGACTTGTAAGACACACCTTAGTGTGACGGACTTGGTCCCAATTCGGAATACTAAGCCAATCAGATTGCATGATTGAATTGGGACTTATAAATCAGGCCAAAGTGTGAAGTTATCATGAGATCACCTTAAGGAACACTCTAGAACAACTGAGGCTATGGGGCCTCACCACAGGGCAGTATGTTTGGACAACCCTCAAGGCCTCCTCCTCAACTATAAACATAATAATAACAAGCTCAAATTGATCATTATTGTGGTCTAATTCTCCAAGTCTAATGGGCCACCATGAGTTTTTGGAACTCCTGGTGGGAGTCAGATTGCTGTTCAGGGAGTTCCACTGATTTTGTAATGTCACAGAACCTGCTATTTACACCAGGGAACATGCCCTTGGGGGCCAATTCTGCCATCCATGAGGTCATCAGGCTTGCCTAATTATTACCACTTATGGGGATGAGTCGGCCAGCCACCCAGGGCCCATTCTCTAGTATGTTTGATGATGATAATGATGGATGGCCCACAATGGGGACGCAGATTCAATCTGAAAGAATCTCAAAACATATGATGACGATGATTCAAGAGGGGTTCATCATCTGAAAACCCAATCAAGGAGAGTGCAATCTTCACAATGATATTTCCTTGAGAGATTGAACAATCTGTAAGCTCATGCAAATCTTTGTATGTCTACCTCTCACCCAAGGCTTCACACTGTCCCCACAATATTGCCCATTGCATTAGCCAAGGCAAAAATGAGATGCTGAACACACAGGTAGGAAAATAGTTTCACTGAGATGAGTGGCCGAGCCCATTTGAGTAGAAGAGGCCCAATTTTTGTCCTTTTTAGGGCTGGGGGTGAGGGTGGGGGAGCTTGAAGATTTTGGGGTTTGGGAGTTTTGCTCCCCAAATGTTCCTACCGGTCTTCCCAATTTGTTCTTCATTTGTTCCTTAATTTTACCCCATATACTCTGTCAAATGTTCTGTATGTTATACCCTTTATTCCCATGTGCCTCCATATCATTCCAAATAGCCTCACTTTTCATTCAATCAATCTTGCCAAAGTCTTGCTCTTTTAGCCTACATACATGGGCAAAACGGAAAGACTAAGCAAATTCTATCTTGAGATTGTCCAAACTGTGGAAACATCTAACTTGCTAAAATCCAAAATTTGGAAACTTCTATAAGGAGACTGTAATGGCAATCATTGAGCTCACATGAAAAAAGGTTTTAAACTTTACTTAGAATTCATTCACAACCCAAAAATAAAAACCACACTACATGACAATACCTTTATGAGGGACAAGCACAATAGCACAATTTGATCTTCAATGAACCATTGTGTTGTAGGGTTGGGTCATGTAAATGCTGCAGATGAATTCCAAAAAAAAAAAAAAACCTAGGAATACATGTAGGTTTCCAAGTGTCATTCACACATTGAACAAAGTTCTTACACCAGTGCAAAGTCTCTTCCCATAGGCAAGAGCAAATACACCTCAACATTGCGTGGCTACAAAATTCAAATATAGGAAATATTTTAGCATTTAACTTGTACTCTGACAACCCTAGGTTAACACACTTGCAAAGCCTTTATACCAGGACTAAGATGAAGTAATTCTTTACACAGTTTTTTTAACACCACACCACACCACACCACCTGGGCTGATATATAACTTCAATGTAACTGCCCAACGCTAGTCCAAACTCTCAAACCTAAAAAACTCCACAGCTGAAATACTGTCAGGTGGGGGAGGACAAAAGGCTGGAGAGTGAAATCACCCACACATGTAGTTTGCTTGGTTTCTCCACCTCTCTCAATTGAGATATTTATGTAAAGTAACTCCCGATCCTCTCACCAGAGATCTACCCTTTTGTTGGTGATAAACACATATGGAGAGCAAAAACAAAAATACACTCTAAAAGAAACTTACCATCAACAGTTACCTATCAGGCATTCACATATGGCTGTCAAATGTCTGCATCACAACATTAATAGTGTACGATCCAGTCCTGCTGTCTACACCATCAGGTGTCCACAAGACAGACAATGGAAATAGATGATAACATAATCTTCCCATTGATGGATGCAAGTTGCAACAGCCAAAGAGCTACCATAGTGGATGTCAATCTATGCCATGATCTTAGCTGACTTCAAGTAGAGACTATCTACCACCTTGCTAATGTTGGAAATAGTTTCAAGTGTGGATGGGTAAATTCCATCAGGCTTCACATCATCAAAAATGATGAGACATCCAGCCCCTTGGTCCAATGTCCCTGCAAATTTCTTGTCAAGGATCATTTGTGAGAGCTTCTTTTCCACAGCATCAATGGGTAGGCCAATGAGCTCTGAAATGTGAGAGATTTCAACACGAGAAAATGGCTCAATCAATCGGCACAGATTCTGCTCCAAAAGTGTGTCATATAGGGAGGACAGATGACGGTGGACAATAGGGTCCTGCTCAAGTTGCTCTCTAAATGTACTTGAAGCCTCTTCAAAATCCTTTAGAGAGCGCTTGCTGTAAGCCTCAGCTACTGCTTTCATTGCATCAAGCTCCACACCTGTCAAAATCATTTCCACAACCATGGACTGCTGGTTCAATATCAAGCATAAAAGCTTCACAGAACAGACAGAGTCTTTCTGGCTGCAGAAGATATGGACAGTATACAGCAGACTAAATCCAGTAAATAAGCATGCAATAGAATGAAAGCATTGAAAGAACATCAGGTGCATGTCTGTTTGGAAGTAATATGCACCCAAGCTTTACTGTATTAAGGAATCTTGAGAAAAGCGGAGCCCCTTTCCCTAAATAATTCTCACAAGAACAGAGGAATCCCCATTGTCATGATTAAGGAGAAGCAAGGCAAGGTTAACACTTCTGCATTAAGTGACAAAAATTTCCAGAAAGGATTGACAAAATTTGAGAACAAAGGACCATGAAACTAAAACCAAACAAGGACAAAAAACCAAAATAAACATGAATGCAGTATGAAAAACAGTGCCAGTCTCACAGCTGTTCAGGGACCATCAGCAGTAGCATGTATGATAGTGACTTCTCTATCACAACTTCCCCACTGACTTCATCAGCTCCCTGCAGTGAGGCCAATGAAAACACTAACCTGCATACCAAGTTTCTGCTGCAAATCCAGAAGCAACAGGAAAACTCAGCCATGCTACTGGCTAGCAACAAACAACAATGCAAGGAGACAACAAAAACAGAAAGACAAAACAGGATAGACAAAACACCCAGGAAAGGACGCCAGGGAAGAAAAAAGATCAAGTATGCTTACAAGAACCTCCCCATGTACAAGACTCTATACAGAATCATTTGGAATACTCCAAATGCAGAAATTCCAAAAAGAAAATTTTCTTATTGAGCAACCCTCTAGTCCTCTTTAACAGAATCTTTAGAGGGTAGCAGTTAACAGATGGCTTTAACAGAAGGACAATAAGACTGATCATCTGAGAGACAAAGAACTCTTTACAACTGCAAAGTGTCAAAATCCAGTAAAATTGACTATTAATAACCCCCAACTTAGTGGTAATTGAGATATTGGAATGAACATGAGGCATAAAAATCAAAAGGCATTGCTTGTAACGACCCAAAGATCACAGTGCTGGCACTTGCAGAGAGTCACCTGCAACAAATGCCTTATGACAAAAGGGGACTCTGCTCTTGACCTTAAAATAGGCCCCAAAGAAAAAGACACAGACAAGAAAAAACAGAAAAACACACTAACAAGAGAAGACAAAGAACTCTCCTGATCACTTAAGACTTTTAATACTTTAGAATGACCCTCAAAGGAGCTAAAGTCTTACTACTTTGAACCCAGAAGAGAACCTTATAGGTAAGCAAAGCATGCCTTAAAGAATAAGGAAAGGATTCTTAACAACAGACTTAAAAGTGAAAACAAGAGAAGAAAAAATAGAACACAAATAAAACACACAAGCAAAAAGGAGACAGAACTCTCCTAAACACTTAAAGACTTGTAAGACTTTAGAATGACCCTCCAAGGAGCTAAAACCTTACTACTTTCAACCTGCAAGAGAACTTTACAGGTAAACAAAGCATGTCTTTAAGAAGAGAGCTTGACAGAGAAGCAAAAAAGAAAACAGACAGAGAAAAACCAGACACAAAGAGAGAACCTTTTCTGGAAGTGACACAGCTTTAGAAAATGGACCATCCTTATCAACCAAAACAGGTAGCTGGAGGGGCCTCTATAAATCCACAAAGTGACATATCATGCATGAAGGAGCCCCTTTCCCTAAATGTCAATTAGGCTTGTCATTTGAGGTCATTCTGAAGCAAATTGAAGAAGACAAGTCTGTCACATAAACCCCCCACATTAATCTAAAGTAATACAAGAAATACATCTACTCCATACTTATACTTGATGTGTGACAACATACCAGCAAACAGGAAAAAGAGGTAACCAAACCTTACAAAACAGAGAAACACAAAACAAAAAACATCAAATGAAAAGAAAGTAAAAGCAAAACTGAGGAGTGCTATGAAGTTTGAACAACAGAGTACATGATGTTCAGAGACCTTCAACAAGCAAAATATGTTGTTGACAAGCTATGATAACATCCCCATAAGATGCATCAGCACCGAACAGTGGGTGAACAAGAAAGAACTTACTCCAAGGGAAAACTAAAGTTCAGACAAAGATGAGAAAACAGAAAAGTTCCAACAGAGCATGATAGCTTGCCCCATCAGTGAAACAGTGTTATCTGGGCTTTCAATCTTTTCTTCAGACAATGTGTGCAGCACTAGTGGACCCTCTAAGGTGCAAATGCATGACGGATCCATTGTACAATACAAAATCAATGGGCATTCAAAGAGCCACTGGATCCCTGAATGAATCTTGTCCTCAACTGCATATGTTCAACTCTCATTAAGCAGCTCTCCTCAGACTCAGAAAGGAAAACAAGGCATTTCCTTCATTCATGTTCAGGGTTTGAAATTTGGATGTGCAAGTAAAATCATGAAACTCGAATATAATTGAAACTCACAAATCAAGATTTAGAATAAATACTAAATACTAGAAAATCTAATTTCCAAGTGCAATAAAACTGCAGAAAAGATCCTCCAGATTGAAACCCTAAAAATGGATTTGAACTCCACTGACCTGTATACTCCAATCCAGCTTTGGATGAAATGAGACTCCCAACATCGTCAGCTTGATTGGTCATAATCTTGCACAAAAGCATATACTTGAGGCAGAAAACAGCACGTGGATCGCCCAAGGCATTGAAAGCTTCAAATGCTTCAAAAAAGTAGCTGAAAGCAGTCTTGTAATCCTTTTCCTCTGCATGAAGTATACCACTCTGGAGATCAATAGTTCCTTGTTGTGCAGGAGGGACATAAATGGCATTAGCTGCGGTCCGGGCTGCAGTCAAAGCAGCTTTCGCTTTGGGCAAATTCCTCAAAGAGAAATGAAGCTTGCACTCAAGAAGATCGATGTCCACAAGCAGAAGCTTGTCATCAAGCCTCCGTACCTCACGTACAAGATTAGTCAGCAAGCTCAAAGCCTCCGCGTACTCCTTGCTATCCATCAACAGAGAAGCGAGACGAGCTTCAACTCTCTGTCTCAAGAACATTCGCTTCTCGGATCGAGTCCACTCCACCATCTCCCTACACAAGGAAATTTGAAGCTCCGACGTCCCCGGTATCTTCGCCACCGCATCGATGATACCTCTCACGATCTTCGCCGTCTTGGCCTTGGGCACCAAACTGAAATAAGGCCTCAAATCCGTCAACAAGCTTCGCAACTCCTCCGCTTTCTTTTCTTGCGACAGGATTTCAGACAACGCAGCTATAGCCTGCTCTTTAATGCGTAGAACCTCCGACGTAGAAGATGGATGGTACAGAATCTCACGAAGTAACGCAATGGCCTCCCCAGGGTTGGCCTCTTTATTCTCCAACGCGATGGCTAGGGTTTCATTGGTTGGGTACGCTGCAGACGACGACGACGAGCTCAACGACGCTGCTGCATCTTTCCCTATCAAGAATTCATTGAATCCCGAGACAGGCGGCCGCTCCATTACTCTGCTTGTCATCCTTTCCAAGCAACTATAACGGGCCGAAAATCAAAAATCCTCGCACCGGTGCGCTTCCTTCTTCCCTCTCGTCCTCGCGGAGCTCCAAACCCTGAAAAGAGCATGCACGAAAACGCTTCTCCCGAGTGTGAAGCAATATAGCCACCTAAATTTCCCCTACCCAACATTACACCACATAATATGCATTCCAGCTTTTTAACCCTGCCTATGGACAGGCACCTAGTTTCCCCCTACCCTACATTACACAGCGCGTAACTTACGTTCCAGCAGTGATCTCCAACTGCCTACTACTAGGTAGGTACCTTTTCTGTACATTAATTAGCCACCTCAATTTCCACTACCTAACATTACACCACGTAACTTACATTCCAGCTTTTTAACCCTGCCTATGGACAGGTACCTAGTTTTTCCCTACCCTACATTTACATAGCCACCCAAATTTGCCCTACCCAACGTAACTTACATTCCAGCTTTTTAATCTGGCCTAAAACTTGGATTTCTGTGTATTTACAATTTCTAGGGATGTATGGTTTATATAGGATGGAAGTTTTAGGGTTTGAGTTTTAAGGCTTATTTTTTTAAATCTCCATGTTTAAGTTTTAAATTCAAAGTTTATGGTTTTAATCTTATAATTTAAGGTAAAATTTTAGGGTTTGTGTTTTTGGGTTTGGTTTTTTAACGTTTGTCTTATATGCTTTAAGGTTTGCATTGTAGGGTTTATATTTTTGAGTTTTTCATTTCAAATTGTGGGGCCCCAAGTTCAAGCTTTAGATTTTATGACTTTAAGGTTATATATTAAGGTTTGTTTTTAGGGCTTCAATATTTAAGTTTTTAGGGGTCAAGTTTAGGTTTTTAGTTTTATATATCTAAGTTAATAGTTGAAAGTTTATTATTTATTTTTAAGTTTGGGTTTAAGAATTTTAAGTTTAGGTTTTAGGTTTAAATTCGTGGTTAGATTTAGTGAGCAGGTTTAGGGTATAAGTTTTTTGGGTTCGAGTTTTAAATTTACTTTTTGGAGAACTTGTTAAGTTTAAATATGTATTTTAGGTTTAAGTTTAGGTCTAAGGATAAGAAAGAAGATCAAAGTTTTAGGGTTTAGTATCATTATTACAAAACATGTTTTCATTTCATTACACATGTTATTCGCATTTTACCTAACTAACATTGAGTGAGAAGGGCTTTCTAACCGTATCAAACTTTTCATCTACACAAGGTTTACCCTTATACTTTGGTCCAAAAATTTAGGACATTCCAAGACTACCAAAATGAAAATTCATCTTGGGATTTTCCATAGTGTTTCCTTTTCACTTCCCATATTTTAAGTAGACTTTTTCTTGCCTTATCTTGTTCCCAACCCTTTTCCTTTTACCCTTGAACCAACATTGCTCACGAACCTAAAGTTAAAATTCCAATAGTTTGGTTTTTGGTTTTTAAATTTAATTTTAGGGTTAGGGTTTAGTTTTAAACTAAGGTTTAAGTCTCTTAAAGCCTAAGGGCAGGTTTTATGTTTAAAGTTTATATTTAGATTTATGTTTAGATTGTATGTTTTATGTTCAAGTGTAAGAATATAGTTATGGTTTAGGGTTTGATTTTAAGTTTCAATCAAGGTTCAAGTTTTATGGTCAAAATCGAGTTTTAAAGTTAGCATTAAATTTAGTTTTCAGATTTAGCTTTAATAATAGGTTTAATGGAAGTGTTTAAAGTTTAGGTTTGGGTTTTACATTTAGGATTTATTGTTAAGGTTAGGTTTTAGGTTTATGATTTAAGGTTTGCATTGATTTTAGGTATATGTTTTGGGTGTAATCCAGTGTTGTCCAACGGCTGGCCGCTAGCTGCAGCCGCCCGCAGTCGCAAATTGATTGCGGCCAGGATTTTGATCAGCGGGCAGCTGTAAGCGGCTGTGCGCCCACAACCGCCGAATACGACCACAGCCGATATAGAAAGACTACACCTTGTTTCGCAAAATGATTAAATAAATTAATGGTGAAAATTGGGAGCCGAATCTACATGTTGATGGTAGCAAAGAAAGAACCTAGAAGCGAACATGCGAATAGTGAGTTAGTGAGCGCAAACGAACAACAGGATGAGCGAACACATACCTAGACGTAACTTGACGTTGTGACGGACTGCGTACGGCACGGATAAGACACTGCGTACCCCCGCCAGGTCTCAATCTGAGTTTTGAGTCTAAGACATTGGACATGGAGTGCTTCGAGTCGTTTGATGACGCTAAGAAGAAGATATCCGTTGATTTGAGCAGCAAGAATCCACAATATCAGATGATTCCTTTTACGTCTTCGACTTAGCCATCGGACAACAAACTATGGGAGCGCATGGGTCAGGTGGTCGTGAAGGCCACTGGGCAGTGAGTGTGCTTCGATGTGCCAATGGAGTTGGATGGCAAGGCGAGGACCAAGAGGATGTACATGGTCGCCTGCATGAAGCCCACTTGCTTCACTATCTATGTATACAACTCCCATGATGGCATGTCATCAATGAGCGCCCATACTTGTTCCCGTGTGGTTGTTGTTGTTAGCTTTGGCAACATACACACTTGGGCGACCAAGAAAGGCGTGTCGACCGATCACGCCAAAGCCAGCATGACCAATTCTCTAGTCAACATGTGTGTGTATGACATTCGTCCGTTTGCGGTGGTGGAAGGCCCGGGATTCCATGATGTCATCCAAACAGCCCTAGACATCAGTTTTGCAAGCAAGACACTGCTTTTTGCCGATGACTTGCTGCAATCCCAACAAACAATCAAACGCAGGACCATGGACCGTTTTGAAAAGGGCATCGTCAAGCTCCAGGGCATCGTGCACAACCACTTTCAAGACAATGGGCGTGCCTCATTTTCCATTGACATTTGGACGGACGACGCCACGCAGATGGCGTACAGCGTTAACACCATGCACCTATTCGACGTCAATTTTATCATGCACGCCCGCGTTGTGTCCTATGATGAGTTTAGCGAAGGCATGAGTCACACCGCCGCAGCAATTCATAACGACTTTCTTAACAGTGTCCACCTGTTCATAATCTGGAAGGAGGAGAACGTGACGGTTCAGGCTGCGGACTGGCAAATGGTAGTCAAGTCGAATGCGGCGGGAAACAATAGGGGTGCGGAAGGTTTGTCGTCGCAGTTCGAATTGGACATGTGCTATTGCCATTGCATTTCCATCGTCATCAACTATGTGCTGCGGAAGCAAACGCGCCAAATGGACGACGTCAAGCAAGCTCCTATCTACCTCTTCTACGACGAGTCCCCATTTGTGTATGACACGATTGATGCTTCGAAGGAGCTGGTCACGTACATGAAGTAGACAAAATTGAACAAGCAGCTGAAGAACAAGATGAAGCAGGACGTGGCAACGCGCTTTGACGGTCTCCTCACCATGCTTCAGTATGTGTCCGCCGAGCTGGATGAATCCACCAAGTTGTTGAAAAAGAGGAAACAGGAGAACCGCGCCGAAAAGATCTTCGAGGAGTTGCTCGATGAACTTATTCGACTACTGCACTACTTCAAGCTAGCTAGCAAGTCCCTAGAGCCGTTCAATACACCAACTCTTCATCTCGTCAGCATGTGGCTGGCTAAATTGAAGGCACATCTTCAATCGCGAGATGAACCCGTCACCGTCAAGGGCGCCATCGACGAGAAGATGACCATTCCAGCTGACAGTGAAGACATTGCACCCATCAAGGTGCGCCTTCTCGAGCAGCTTGAAGAGAAATTATTTCTCAAGCCACTCCATGCCGCCGTTGCCTACCTGGATCCATTGCAAAAGAACCATCTGAAAGATTATGGCTTCACTCAAGAGCTGATCAACCAAGGCCTAGTTTACCTCAAGGACATTATGCGCAAGGTCGGCCCACCTAAGCCACCAGCGGCGTCCATGTCCGGTGGTATGTGACAGTGTCCACCAGTGGTTAAGAAGAACCTCGTTAAGAGGCCATGCACCGTCTTTGTCCACGCTGGTCCGAATCGAGACGACAGTGACGAGGAATTAGAGGACGACGCTAAGCCAATCGAGGAGTCCTAGTTCGAAGTTCGCATCGATCAGGAGTTGGCAAAATATCGCATGTTCAAGGCCTCCAAGAGTGACAAGGAGGTTCTGCTCCAGCCCAATACATGGAAAAAAGCCCGAAAAGATGGTGATGTTAAGCACGATGTCGGCCTATTACCATGGTGGTGAATAAAGTCCGACAAGTTTTCGATTCTCGTGCGTGCCGTACGTGCCATTTTGTGCATCCCCGCATCTAGTTCCATGTCGGAATGCACTTTCTCAAATGCCAGCAATACTCTAGCAACAAGCGCAGCGGGTTGCATCCAAGCACCCTCAATGCTCTTCTCTTTCTCCGTTCTAACCAGGACCTTGACCATAAATAAAGACGTTCAAGAATAAGATGGCTACGGCTCAAACATTGTGTTAATGGGCGGCTACCGTTGCGGCTGCCATATTGGCATGTGAATCGGGCGGTTGCGGCTGTAGCCGAGATTTCATCAAGACCAAAACAGCTCGGCTGCGGCTAGATGCCGCCGGATGCTTGAACAGCACTGGTGTAATCACACTAATAAGAGTCATAAAAAATGTAACTATTGTTTAATTCTTCATGTTTTCATGTCAAAAATTGCATTAATGTTACAAATTTTCAATGTTTATAATAAGAATATAAGTAAAATGGTCCTAATAGGTGATGAAACTACTCAGTAGGGGTTCGATTAGGGTCAAAATGTTAGGTGAACATTGAATTCATAGATTAATTTACATTGGTGCCAAAATTAGGACCAAATTCCTTTTTGCTCCAAAGGTGCTAAATGGAATTTGGTCCTAACTATAATGCTTGAGGCAAATCTTGAAACAAGTAGGCTTCTTTTGCTTGCCGTCACACCCTAAACAATCACATTAAATGCCAATTAAAACAATTTCATGTTGAATTTTGATGTTTGGTCAAGTCTTTTTGGGGCTTTATGGACAACAACAAAGTGAAGATGAGGGGGAAAAAGAAGGTGCCAACATAGCACAAAAAAAAGGTCGACTAAATGTGATGTTAAACATAATTCTAATATGTTATGGGAACATATTGAACAATTTTTACTGAATCTAATAAATATATTATATTAAAAATATTTATAAAACATCTTAACCCATGATTTTGTTGTTTTATCATTTTTTAAAACACTTGAAACATTTTTAAATGACATGAATATGCCACTTAAGAGTCGGCATAAACAACTTCTTCCTACACCTTGCAATCTACTTATGTGTGGGGTAAAGCTTAAGGTTGTGGATTAATTTGGAATATGGTCCATGTAAAGTGAAACTAAATGTGGATTTGTTTTTTTCCACATGTGAGCCTTTATTTTAATAAAGTGAATTGCCAAAGGTTTTATCAAGCATAAAGACTTTTGTTGATTTTTTTTTCAAAAGTCTCATGATGTTTGGTGGGTATCACATGAAAAAAAACCAAAAGAAAATTGTGGGGCATTAATAAAATAGAAAACCCATCACAATGGACAATCTACTTTTTAAAATGTTTTAGGAACAATGGATGAAAATATCCCATTATAGAGAACTATCTAATTACATTCAAAAAATTGTAGGTAGTTCTTTATGTTTAGGTTCATGATAACTATCATTTCGTGTTTTATGATGGGTGAAACCCATAGGTTGAGGACATACTCAAAATTCAAAACCAAACTTGATGATATCATACCACCCTAGGCCTTTATTTTGGGAACGCCCCCACATTGGGGTTTCACCCTACACAAATAGAATTGGGCTATGCTAGGATTTGAACCAATGTTAAGCGGATATCATACAAATATGATATCCATGAGTTCCAATTTTCAAAATAGGTTTTAAAATTGGGTTGGATCTTTTATTATTTTTTAATTTTCAATATTTGGCAAGGACATCAACATTTTTTAAATAAAAATAAAGATCAAATCTCAATCTTTTGGATACCTCGGAAAAATATTGGATATTCGAAGCAATTACCACAACCTAAAATTCAAAATCCAACAATTTTATTACAAAAAACCCATGTATAATAAGATGAAATTATAAATAATGTGTCCACAAGTTCAACTCACTCAAACTCACCATTATAATCTTTGGTTTCTTCTTCTATAAAAACATCAATTTCAATCAATTTTGTCAAATTAAAAGATGAATGCAACCTAACTTAACATTGTTAGGCCAATTTTATTTTCATAAATATTAACTTATCTAAATTACCTAATTATAAGTGACATTTCCTTAAGTATCCCCACCAAGAAAAATAAAATTAATGTACTTTTCATCAACTTGGTACATCTTAAACATTTGCAATTCACTATTCATTAATTCCTTAGTTGGTTCACTAATCCCAACAATCGTCTCAAAAATGTCAAGATTTAAATTTTAATCATTTAGTTGATTTGCCATAGATTTAGATTTTACCATAAGGTGTATAAATACATGATGGGATTTCAAAAACATTGGAAACAAATATTGTTTATCATAATTTTCCATAATGGAAACACCCTAGTGATGACATTCTTCATTTTGCACATTAAAAGTCTGTAAAATTTTTCATTATGCACCTTGTCAAAACATTCTTGACCCGCGAATGTTTACCAAATTACACTTGTTGATCTATAAAAAATTTTAAAATTCTTGCTTCTTTGGGCTTCCATAACATTCTCGCACCAAGAATGTCATAACTATGGGAAACACCTTGTTTTTTACTAATAAAAGAAAAAACCAATTGGGTTTCAATCTTGGGTCTAACATTAGATAACATGATTTGGAGCTTTTTTTGTTCATATTTTTTTTAGGATTGAAAGAAAAAAATCTAAAACCCCATGTACTTCATTTTTTATGTTATATGTAAAGACTAACAACTCCAAAACCGCACCAAAACCATCCTCCATTAGATTATTCATGGAGAATGCAATTCCATATTCTTCTTTAAGTTAACCAATGCCCATAGGATTGGTTTAACACACAAGCACTCACAACTAGAGAAAGAACATCAATGATGATTAAATGAGATAGGTGCCAAGTTAAAAGTGGAGGAACAAAACTAGTAATTTTCACTAATGTTTTCCAATGTTAAAAGAAAATGATTATTACCTTGAATTACAATTTTTTTAGAATAATATGATTTTATTTACATATATACAAGAACAATTCATTTATCAACAAAATAGTAATGTTGGAATTCACACAAATAAACAAAAAAACCAAAACCACAATGCATAAAAACAAAATTACCTTAGTTTTCACTAGAATGTTTGATTTTTTGGTTTCCAACCAACTTCAATGCAAGCCTTGTTCCAATCATGTTGACTTTTACTATATTTCTTTTGCTAAGTGATACATTTTTGGAAATGTTTTTAGGTAGACTTTATATAATCATATTTAAAGCCTTTACAAACTTTTTCATCTATGGTGGCCTATTAACATGCATTGGAAAAAACATGCCCAATTTAAAATGTCCCTTGAAAGCTCTTCCAAGCCCAAAACTTCACATTTCACAATTGACTTGAAAATGCTTGTCATTGTGTGCAAATTTGAACCTTCATTTTTTGCATATGTTATAATTGTATTCACCAAGTGATATGCATCCAAAAGATCATTAGTCAAGTTTTTTTGCCAATGTTTGTCCTCTGGTTCAATAGCTTCAAATAAGCTAAGAATTACATGCCTTAGCTTCCAATTAGATCCCCAAAAAATTATAACATTTAAACATCATGAAAACATTTGGACATCTAGATTTCACAATTGGCAATAAAAAAATGCCATTACTCAAGGAGAAGCAAAACATATGTTTGTTTGTTTTTTTCCACAAATGCAAGATCAAACCCTTTCCACAAATTGTAAAGGTAAATGGCTTTTCATTACCCAAAATGTAAGATCCTCCAAAACATTTTTTGCTCCACATCATTTTTTTAGAACAAAAGAATTAGATATGGAAAACCATATGCATTTGTTTTTTTTGTTAACATGTTTCTCCACACTTCCTTTCACTTCAATTTTGATTTCTTTCTTAATTGTTTTGAAAACTATTGAATGGTTTGCATCAACATGCTTTTGAAACATGTTATTCCATTGTATAATATGATATTAAACTTGGGTGCAAATACTCAGTCATGAGCCACACCCACCCATTTAGGTCATTACTTTTATTTAAATTTTAAATTGAATGTTTTTAGAAATTTATTTTTTTAATAATTTGAAATATTTAAGATGTTACTTATATTATGTGCTGAAGGTTACATTAAGAAATTTCCCAAAAAAATAGGTGGGTAAATATTAAAATTTGCCAAAAATAGTTGGGTATGAATTCTTTTACATTGCAAAAACATTGGTTACAACTATTTTTTAAATGTTTTTAAGTATTTTTTATTCATTATAGTGATTTCAAAATTTTAAGATATGTGTATCAATGTATTGAAAATAACATTGTATAGAAACTATTCCATTTGTAGTTTTCTTTTTTTACTTCTAAAATGGTTAGTACATAAAACTAAGTAATGGTTTCAACTACTTTAGTACATGCTTGCAAAATTACACCCACCTTTCCTTAATTTTGTTTTAGGATTTGTAAAGTACAACATACAATTTGAGGTGCATGAAGTGTAACTTTTGTATTATCCTTAACAACTCTAGAAAAAGTCCACATTCCAAATAAGAAGCATAACAAGAGAAGAAATTTGTAAGCAATGGCTATAAATCAACAAGGGAAGAAGGTGTAAACTCAATAGGATGATGAGGTTAGGTACATTTTCACTCCTATAAAGCACAATTATTATAATAATTTGAAAAATGTTTTGCTTTGGATAAGCTTTAAAGAGGAGGAGAAAACATGGGCGAATAAAATTAGTTTGGTAGGTTTGTTTGAGGTTGAATGGGAAGCTCCCCATCACAACATTCTAGTTGAATTTTTGAACAATTGGAAATTGGATTTGAACATAACAGAATCAAAGTTATGATGGGAAAAGAGTAGAGAATTATAAATAAACATTTGTTGACAAAGGTTTTTTAAAAATTGCCATACATGAGAGATAAAGGTAGACCAGATAAAGATGTTAAATGTTAGAGTAGCGTTGGCAGACATAGCTGATAGAGTCCTAGATATTTACAACACTAATGAAGGGCGGGTTGTAAAGAAGATGAGATTAAAGTATGTCAATATAATTGTTGCAATTTTTTCCATTATCTATTAGAACAATAAGGTGCAATATTTTAACAATAAATCTACCATGATGATCACCAAAGTAAATCATGGAAAATTTGTCAATTAGGCTTCAATTATGTATTCTCAATCGATTAGATGGGAAAAGTGTCAAAACAATATGATTGAGGGAACAACTAAAAGAGAGCCAAAAAATCATGTATGCCATTTTGCTATTATCCTAGAAGCTTTATTTCAAAAATGGTTTCCACTTCAAAGAGCAAAATCACAAGAAAAGAAATAAACAAAACAACCACAAAAGGATAGGAGGAGGAGACTTTGAAATAGAGGTTTATAAAAAACAAAAGACCTCTGAACATTGCACATATGTCTCCTAAAAAGGAAACATAACCAAAAAATAGTTTTGATGTCCTAGTCTAATGATGATCAAGAGATAGAAAATGCAAGAAAATACAATAATGAAAGTAGTGTTAAACATGCAACAAAATTGCTGAAGAAACAACAACAATAACATCAAAAACAAAAGGGGAAGTCAATATCTCTTAAGTCTAATCCAAGACCACATATCTCTCCAAAACTAGGGCATAGATCAGATGGGAAGAAACACCAGAGATGGCCCAAGAGGGAGCCAAAATTTCAAGCTTAACAAGAAGTACAGGAGCAGATACAAGATCTAGAACTAGATCCACCAAAAATGCAACAATTTGTTCCAATACCATGTAATAATGAAGGTATGTTACCTTTAAGACCAAGTTCAGCAACATGAACAAATATATTTGGAAAAACTTGGAATGCACACAAAAGTTTAGGTTTTTCAGGTACTAATTCTAGGGGATAAATTCCTAGGTTTCATACACCTAGGTTTGTGCAAGGGTTAGAAGTAGACTTAGATGAACATAGGAAAATTGCTAATATGTTTTAACATGTAATATAATATAATACCCAAATGACCAATATTTTGGTTAGACATTCTAATTTGGGAATCAGAAATAAGTAGATCATAGAAAAGAAAAATAAATTTATTCATAATTTACAAGGGGCTTTGGAGAAGGAGCAAAAGCTCAAAGCAAAGTTGTAGGTCAAAAAAATGAAATTAGTGAAATATTGGTAAAACTGCAAATAGCCAAATAGAATATTAACAACATGGAAAATCACAACAAGGATCTAGAGAACATCAAAGTAGAAAGGGATTCTTTACATGCAACTTTGATGCAAATTGATGCAAATTACTAGTAGTTGAAAACAAAAAAAGATATTTTAATTGTGGAACATAATAAACTTCAAAGAGATTATAGGTTTACAAAACATATTTTCTTGAAGTAGAAAAATGAATTAAAGGAGCTCAAAATGGACATTGGTAATGTATATCCAGCCAAGAATCAAATACAAAGGCAATATGACCAAAAACAGGCACATATGGACAAAAATCTGCAAAAGTAGATGGTTTTTAATGAAAATTTGTAGAAAGTTCTTAAGGAAACCCAAGGAATCAAGCCTTTTAATTATGACAGTGTCTTCAAAAAAAAAAAACTCAAGAAACAATGTATTTTGCTACATGTAAAATTCAAGGCATGGACAATGGAAAAAAAAAAATGTAGATTTGTGGTGGGATGTAGTGCATGATATAGTCTAGAAAGATATTTGGAAAGGTCTATAAAATGTATGAGAAAAATGAAAAGCTATACAAGCATATGATATCCCAAATGGAAAAGGTCAGACCACCATTTCAATATGAACCTTTAATCTTCATTCCAAAACTAGAAACCTTAAATGAAGAAGAAGAGAAAGGAAATATTAATGGTGCAGGACCATCAAGGACAATATTAGAAAAGGAAGACTAGCAGATCTTAAAGGAGGAAAGGATAGTTCCCAAAAGGAGGTTGATGGTATGATATATGCATCAAAACATATTCTAGATCCAATAAAATTTGTTTTATAGGAGGGTAATTTTCAAGAGTATGCATATACAGCCATGGAAATAGGAGAATAGATATAAACTAAGGAATATAGGACTCATGAAGTTCAACAAGATCAGATTGAATTTGCAATAAAGTTATAACAACATGAGCATATTCGGATTACATCAAATTTGTAGTCACAACAATAATTACAAATTACATCAAAGCTGCAATCATAAGAGCAAATAGTAACACATCACTAAACAAATGCATGGTTGTCAACATAGGGACAATAAGAAAAACAAGAAATTTTGTATACAATAGAGAATCATCCATTAGTTTAATATGAAATACAACATGCATAGACATATTAAACTATAGTAAAAGTAGATCTTATTGTAGTACATCAAGTTCAACACTGGATTTTTAACTCATAGGATTAGAAACGACATCAGATTTAGTTTTCTTAACATGTTTTGATTGAAAATTTTGGGATGGAATTCAGAGTATGAGTGGGGTAATGTTAACGGAGTAACTACTCACTATAATAGTTAGTTAGTATATTTTTACTTACCTAATTACTATTCTAGGAATTATTATCTAATTTACATAATTTTGTCGCTATTTAATTTGAATAAATCATAGGACTATATTTTTTATGATTATCTTTTGGGAAGAGAAAGAGATTAAAGATTGTAGAACATTGAGTTTTAATGGAGTATGAAACAAGAGTAATTTGTTTTTTTGGAAAAGCTTCAATTAAATAGCCAGATTTGTTGTTTTTGATTTTTTTTCATGTTGTCATGATTGGATTAAAGTTTTGAAACTAAATATGAATAGATTTGAATGAATAGATTTTATTAATATTAATTTTATGATATGCTTTAGTCTAAATTTAAATCATAACATAAGATAGGAATTTTGTATTTACCACCTTTAAATGGGTGGTTTATAGGTGATTTTTGATCCAACCATTCCACATTTATATCATCCATCATCATTTGCATTCTAATCTTCCAATGTCATCTTGACTTCATTGACACTAACTTCATATTGTTTTTTTGACCGCTGTAGGTATTTCCACTTTGTGATTTTTCAAAGGGTTGCCATATTTAAAATTCCAAAATTCCTTGAGATATGGAAAGTTCCAAAGACAAATAACACAATGTACAAGAAAGACACGTTGAAAGATTGGACATTTTCATATCTCTTAGATTGTGCTTGGTAATTTGAATGCCCAAAGGAAAACACTCCTGCATCAGAGTTTGAGATTTGGGAAAAACATGAACCAAGATTTCTTCAAGGACTTGGAGCCTTGGAAAAGGAAACACCAAACAAGAAAAGATTGGAGGGGGGCAAAAGGAGGAGAAAGAAACAAGTTTAGGAATTTGGATTAGAATGTAGGACAAAGAAGATGTTCCCATTCAATCCTAGAGAGAAGCAAAGCTTGGCTTGGCCGTGCCATGTCTTTTGGAAGTTCCAAAGACTTCCACTCATACCATCCCAACCAAGGTAGATGACACGACTTTAGACGTGATCCATGAGTTTCATTCTCCTCAACAAGAATGCCAAAGAAGACAACAAGAGCAAACTACCTTTGGTGTAGGAACATCAAATATTAGGAAGAGAATTCCATTGTTCATTCATTTGCTAATTCCTAATTTTGCACACTACTATTCAATTGTAAGGGTGATGAATGTCTCTTGGGCCTTAATTCTTGCATCTTAGAACCAAACTTGGGTGTGGCCACTTAAGCATTCAAGCATTATAGACTACATGAAGGAGGTATTTCTTTGCACAATTTGATGTTCTAATTTTGGATTAAGGGTTTTCAAGCAACTTTTGTTAGGACATGAATTTTTTTCCCCCAAGATTATATGTATTGCAAAAAGTTCCTAGGTTTCAACTTTCAGCATTGAAAGTTGAGGGCCAAGAACATTTGATTTTCGATTTCCAATTTATATCGTCGAAAGTTGAAGTCCAAGAACACTCACGTTTCGGTCTCCAACTTTCAACGTTGAAAGTTGAGGATTGAAAGCCCAATGCTTTGGGTCTTCAACTTTTAAAGCTAAAATCTAAATGTCAAAAGCCCAATGCTTTGGGTTTTCAACTTTCAACACCAAAAGTTGAATGCCAAAAGTTTAGTTCAACATTTTGCACAATTTTTTTTCCCTTTTTTATGTTAATTGGATTGATCTTGAATTTATTATACATTCATTTAGTCTAATCCTTCTTATATATGCTTGTGTTTTTCAAATGTCTTTTGCGAACAAGGTTGACCTTGTTCCAATAGAAGTACTGTCTAGTCTCCGATTGGGTAGTTGCAAGCTACGATGGCTTAAATGGAAAAATCAACACTAAAATGGAAAAATTGAAAATATCTTCATTATACATGTTAAAGGGGAAAAATATCAATCCAACAAAAAATGACAAAGATTAGGACTTTTGAAAAGAAGGCCCAAATCTAATCATTCAAAAGTCCATAGCTATTTGTTTGTTAAAATTTTTGGTATAATGTTTTTCAATCGATATATATATTTTCTATCAACTATCATATATTGAATCCCAATAAAAAAATATTGAAATGAAATCATAACAAAAAATGCATTTTAATGTTAACGCATAATGTAGATTATAGTCCATATGTCCACTTTAAAAGTTCATTACCATATGATTAATGTATGTTTATTGAATTTCACCCTATAATAAATATTTTAAATTCAAGTTGACAATCTTAATCCATAAATATTTTTGTCAAATTGATGATTTTACAATGTGTTTATGGTAATCGAATAAAATACATTTTGCAAAAAGTCCATAAGTTCATAAAATTGAGCCATCATAACTTGCATCTACCCAATTCTGCACATCTCTAAGTCGCTCCTTCATTCCTCCTTGGAATAGGTGAATGGATAATTTTATCGAATCCATTGTGGTTTTTGTAGACATGTTTTTGCTTGATAAAAGGGCCATCATTATTATGCATATAGATGCATCACAAAGTGGGGACCCCTTTGTATTAGTGCTATTTAAGTGCTTTCACAATAATTTTACAAGATGTCCAAGGTTTAGTGCTTTGTTCGTGTAAAATAGGCATTGAAACAATTTAGATTGTATTGATTTAATTTTGGTATTGTTTCAATGATAATTGATGTTACATCATATTTGCATTGTATTTATGTTGTTTGCCATGTTGTATTCACATTATGTCCATATTGTAATGATATTGCATTAGTATTATGATTGTATTGGATATGCATTTTTAGTTGTAAATGATACAATGTTGTTACAATATGGTTACAAACTCTATTATTGTATTGATTCTATATTGTATTCATGTTGTCTATATTTTGTATTTATGTTGTACTCATATTTTTTCAACATCGTATTTGCATTGCATGTGCATTGTTGAACATAGGGGATGCAATGTTGCAACAACATAGCTACAAACTAGATATTCAATATTGACTCAATGTTGTATTCTTGTTGTTTATGTTATAATCATACTTTCCCAACATTGTATTTGTATTGTTTGTGTGTTGTTGAAGGTAGGTGATGTAATGTTGCAACAACACAGTTGCAAATCACTGATCCATCAGTGGTACTATAAATCAATTTATAGTACCACTGATGGATCGGTGAATGATCAGTCTATAAACCAAAATGGATTGAAATTAAGCACTGCACCTATTTTCATGACTATTCATACCATGACTCCCTTCATAAAAGACATCAAGCTGAGTGTTATCAAGAACATCTTTGTTTTGAGCCAGAAGATCCACGAGTTCTCTATATCCCTTCCCCCAAACCATCTTGCCAAGATAATAAGCTCCCTTTGAGAATCTGGCCTTGCTGTTTTTGCTTTCATTTGCAAGCTGCTTTCCAATGTTCAGAAACTTAGGACTTACTCCGTGGACATTGTAAACTGATGATCTTGGTAGTGCTTGTGTTGCAGCTGACAGTCGTAACACTTGATCCATAAGAAAAACTTCAATATTTCAGATTTGATAGCTGCTTTGATCCTCTAAGTACCTTGATCATGAAAACATAAGAGAATAGAGAAGGAACATATTAGAATACCTTATTGCAGTAAATGCGAACCACCTAGTTGTTCACATGCTTTAGTAGGAAGGCTTGAAGCTTTCCATTTTTCTCTTGTTTCACATATTCCAGATAATTTGTGTGAACTATACCGACAATATGTTGGAATTTGTCAGTCCAGCGCTTTCTGTGGTAGTACCATGTCAAGTACTCAGGCTCCTCCAACACTGCAACGTCAGCCTCCTGATCAGGAATGAACTGTGAGATATCCCCAGCAGCCAAAATACTCCGTTTTTCTGTAGAAAACTGCACATCATGATGGACATTGGTGATCCAATGTGACAAAAACACAGATCGTGAAGAAACTCTAAACTTGAACACTGCAACAACTCACATTGACACAGACATAGCACCCTGATTAGAAAGGCAGTCATAGAATTCACCAGGGATATTACTGTTGTACCTTTCCAGGATAGAATGCAATCTTGAAATCTGGTCTGAACCCTACACGGTTTTCCAGCCAGCCCCGCACAAAAGTCTCTTGTTCTGCAGGAGAGTCAAATGTCATTCAGTTTGGGTAGACTTGCTCTTGGTCTTTCTTGCAATGCCATGGCACTAACAGTGTAACATTTTGCTGTCCAGATTTGGCCAAATAGGCTGCTCGTAACAAAGGATTAACTGATGTCCCTGTCATCCATGGTAAGCTTGTTGTGGTGACAATTGCAATGCTTCGACGAGAATCCACAGTGGCCTGTCTGGCAGGTGCAAGATCAGCCGAGAGTCCCCCCTTGTTGCGGTAGCCAGTGCCTTGTACCACATTGCCAATCCTGTGATCAAGGTCATTGAGGCCCTTACTAAATAAATCTCCAGCTAAAGCTTTTCCAACTAACCCAAGCTCTTTCCCCTTCACAGTTATAGTTGATGACAGTTGATCAACTTTGTGTTTACAGGACCTTAGCTTGTCACCAACTTTTGAGCCATTTGCAACAAAAGAAAAAAAATAGAGAACTATGTCCTCAAAACACTATGACTTTGGGTATCCAACATTTTGCCAAGAAAACTAACAGGGTTGTACTGAACGACAAGGATGTATGAAGATGGCGGATATATATATATATATATATATATATATATACCTTTCTTGAGACCAAGCTGACCAAACAATAATTCTGCATGCCCAGCAAACTTCTCCAAAAGCTCTGGCATGCTTAGAGGCATCATATCATTCTGATCCATCACCATCACATCCCTTTGCTTGCTCAGAACAAAACTCCTGGCATCATCAAAATGATGCCCTTGTGCAAGACTCATCAACACTTTGGAGGGAAGACCCCACAATAAAAGTAAAGAGCTCACAAGATTGTGCTTTTGAAGCTTGAGAGGACAAACAACAAGCAGGCGATGGATGTAGAAACAAGATTTTTGTTTCAAATTGCCAGCTTGGAAAAGTGAAGTGTACCTTATTTGAATCTTTTGGACTTGATATAAGCTTTTGCAACTAAGAAGATGGAAGTCTCATCTCTCTTCCCAAGTCATATCTAACACAGGAGTTCTATTGCAAAGCTCATGGAAAAAAATAAAAATCTTGTGTTTGCTGAATACTGCACACAGTAGATATATTAATTTCTTCATGACAAGCAAGCCCTTTGACAATAGAAAAAATTTCTCTCTGGAAAATTGATTTGACCAGAAAGATGATAGTATGGTACCAGATTCTTCTTCACATTTTCCAAGAATTCTACAGGAGGACTCTTGCTTATGGCTGTTGTTGTGGCTGTGGCTGTGGTGGTGTCAATCTCCTCCCCCAAGCTTCTATGGACAGTTCTCTTCACCTGTTGCAACGGTTCCCAATTAGATTCATTGTCTCCTCGTGTATTGAGCTTTCTCATTATTTTCCACTCTTGTTGTGATGAATCCTTCCTAACCAACATGCTTTTGTCTACTCCCCCCGAGACTTCGACCTTCATTGTCGTGTTTGTGGTGGAGGGCGGCTTATTTGGATTTCTTGAAAACATAGCTAGTCCTCCAACAAACGTGGAGGAGCCATTCCCTTTGGAGACGACGAGAAAGTTTTGGAGAGCAGAATCGAAGCCTTTGGTTGCATTGTTGAAAGAACGAGACGATTTCTTTAAGCTTTCCCATTCTTTGTCAATTGTAGCAGAGAGATGTATGAAGGACTATACCCTGGATTTCATAAGCTTCATATCCGATTGTGCGCTTCTTTGAGCTTCCGATATGCTCTTGGATATGAAAGACAATGCTCGTTCTCCTCCTCTTGCCACGCCATCATCTGTCTTTATTCCTTCCCACGGGACCATGAAAAGAATTTTGTTATCCTGCACTAAGAACTTCAATGCCAGAAAAAAATTCTCGCCACTCAAATAATCCTTCTTTAGTTTGTTCGTTTCTACACTCCACTACTGCAAGTAAGCCTCATAAAAATCAAAACAGTCACAGACAGACAGAGAGCGTCGAGAAAGAGAGAAGAAAAATAAGCGATGGACCACCGAACACAACGACGCGCAAGAAAAAACACACTCACAAACACGCGAGAATGAAATGAAATCCGAGAGAGAAAGAAGAGGACTCACCAAGGGAAAAAGAGGAACAAAACAAAAACAAAAACTCCTTTTTAAAAAAAATCCAGAAAACTATCGAAAATTTTTCACAAAAAACTACGTAACGGAGCACATTCAGATTGCCAACTCCTCAACTGTTCAGTAGAAAGAACAGATTAGAAAAGTAGCCTTGCAGCACGAGACCGGGGGCGAAGAAGAAGACGACAACATCTCCTCCTCCCCCAAGGCACGTGAGAGAAGAGAAGAAACAACCCAAGCCTGATTGCTTCGGAACCGAACGTGGTAGGTTTGGAAGCTATCTCCGAGCCTGAGGCATTCGAGATCCTAATACTCCAGGTGCCGATCAATCCATCCCGAACGGGACATAGATATTCGGCTTCTTCTTTTGATTTTTCGTAATAATAGTTTTTTAAACACAAAATTTGGCATAACTTGGGGGGGGGGGAGGAAAAATAGGTAGAATTGGGCAAATCTTTTGTCATTTGCCCATGAAAAACTACAAACTACCATCTTCATGGTTTTTTTGGAGTACACTTACAACAAACTGAAAAATCTCATTGGGCATTTCATTTTTCAAAATGCCCCATGTCATTTTTATAAAAAAAATCAATGAAACCTGATGAATATGATATCCACCGGGTTTCATGGTATTGAAATTCCACCTTTATGAAGGTTGTAATAACATCAATTCAATAGCTAATCAATTTGTGTTGTCTCAGCATTGACAAGATTTTATTCTTTGAATGTGTGTTGAAAAAATGTAAATTATGTCAAAACAATCCCAATGCTAACTCAATACATATTGTATCAATGACCATATTAGCATTGAATCTTCAACATATAGTCATCAATTTGATGACTTATTAATGTATGTTGTGCTAATGTTGGTTATGTTGGTCATATTTTTTTCATTGATTTAATATTGATAAGATGTTAAATGTTTTAGTATTATATCAATGCCATTTCAAGACATGTTGTTACAATGTCACTTTAACATCATATCAATGATTGATCAACATTGAATGTTGAACATATTGTTAAGGTGTTGTAAAAGCACTCATACAAAGAGAGGGCAAGTTTGTGATGTGACCTGCAAGTGTTAAAGGATATTCGTTCATTTTTGGAAACCTATCAATTGAAGGTTCGCATGAAATGGATTGTTGTGAACTCAAGCCCCCAAATGAGTAGCGAGGATCCATCTTCTTAGGTACCACGGATCTCACTTTATCCATATGTCTTTGCACTTTACATTCCCTATTAGTTAGGATTGACCAAAATTCTACCTTCTTGTAAACTCTTGTAAGTTGTGTCACCATTTTCATGAAGGATCCAACTCCAAGTGTCATGTTTTCTTTGGGGTTTTAGTTATTCGCCCCTTTTGCTAAGTTGGTCGAGAGGAGTATTAATCCTAAGGTTAAGGATGTCTTTTTAAAACTACACTCATGCGACTTTAATGACTAAATCCTAGACTAGATGCACTTTTAGGGTGGCAAAGGAGTTCCATTTGATCACATTACAGGCTCTCATTGATGTTTACTCATCACCAAATTTTGCAGTTGTGGACTTTAATTGTGGGACAAGTATTTGCATTCATCCCTTTCTAATTGTTTTAGATTCCAAGTTAATTCTACAATTTGATTTTTCTCTAATTTTTGTATTTGATTATTTTTACAAGGAATAGTTTTCATGTTTGTTGAGCATTGGGGAGGCCTAGTGATGACATTCTTCATTTTGCACATTAAAATTCTTTAAAATTCTTCATTTAGCACCTTGTCAAAACATTCTTGACCCGCAAATGTTTACCAAATTACACTGGTTGATCTATAAATTTTTAAAAAATTCTTGCTTCTTTGGGCTTCCATAACATTCTCGCACCAAGAATGTCATAACTATGTGGGGAGGCCAATCCTTGCATTCAAAGTTGATTCAAAGATCTTTGATGAAGTTTTGAAACCACTTCTGGATGTAGAATTAGGCAAGATTATTATTCAACTTGTTTTCAACCTTGATGACTATTCTCCCATCCAAAAAAAAGTCAAAATTAATTTTGATTGTGAATAAGTTTGGCCACATCTTTTTACTTACTAGTATGCAACTTTAATTTTTCAATGTTTTTAGCTCTTTTTAATGTTCTGGTTTTTGTTTATAGAGAGGCCACTGGATCAAGAAGACAAATGTGCCATTTTTTAATCATCTTGATTTTCCTTTAGAATCCCTGTCAAAACTTTACCTTGCCTTCATATGTTGATGCTTCTACACTTGCATTAGTGGACTTATGCTCCATCCCCCCATTTTTAGAACCTAGGACTTGTCACCATCTTGGTGTTGAAATATTCATTGATGATGAAGCTAAAGAAATTAGTGTTTAGGACATTTTTGGACTTTTTTTTTCCTTTGATCATATTTTGCTTGTATTAAATGGAGACGCAACTTTTCCATTCTCTCATCTTAGAGAACAACTCTTTTAGTCATTTTGCATGAGTTTTTCAAAATCTCTTTTCTTTTATGCATCTTATGCATCTAGCCTTTCTAAAAAAAATTTATATTCTTATAATTAAATTTTAAAGGGTTTGATTTTTTTATCAAACCACTATTCTACTAGTATACATTTGTAAGCTATTTGATTTGGAGACAACAAGGTGTGAGGAAGAATATATTTTATGCAATCTGAAAAGTTCTATTCACAACAATGAGAACTTGAAAAAGTTTCAAATATAACTTTCTTTTGCAATAGGTTCAGAGGTACTATGAAATTATTTATAGTAATGGACGAGTATTCCACTATTGTTAATGGATTGCTAAAGCAATATAATTTTCAATGCATATTTTTATTTTTATTCCACCACATTCTTTCAATACATTGTTTGTTTGTCCTTGAATTCTATAATATCATTTTTTGTAATGATTAGCATTTCATCTTCAACGAGATCGTTATCAAGTAGAGCATGTGATCTTTGGCCGACTTTAAAGGGTTCATCAACATTGTTATTTATCCCATGTTGTAATAATCTTTCTTGTGCATTCTTTGTTAGGATCAAATAAATGCTTTCATTAAATTGTTCTTTTAAGTCTTCTATGACATTCAATTTCTCATTTTGCAACATCTTCCTATGTGAATAGTGATCCTCCTTAAAAATAAAAATACTAGCATAAAAATTCTTATTATGTGGTTTCAAATTGTTTTTGAAAAAATTAATTTTTTTTCATCATTTTTTGGAATTGTGCTCCCTTTAATTTGCAAACTCGGATTTGAATTTTTTTCTTCCATTACATCATCTTCAAATTTGGTTTCATTCATGAATATTTCACATCTTTCATTTTGCATTAGTGATTTTCATTTTTGTTCAACCTTTTTATTTTTCACACGAATCTTCAACAAGGTCAAGCTTGGAAAAACTCAAACAAACAAGTGTCTTGCAAAGATTGAATATGGAGTGTGTTGTTGTTATAGATGGTGAAAAAAACTAATGCAAACATTTATACACAAGAATATTCATTTCATTCATTTTTCATCATATGGCAAAAATGATGTGCAATATAATGGTCTAATAAAAAACATTTTTGTTACAAATCTTGCAAAACAAAACACAAAAAAAATCAAACATCACACCAAATGCAAATTTCAAAAACACCAAAACAAAAATAAAATCAATTAGAAAAAAGATAAAAAACCCAAAACACAAATCAAAACATGAAATAAAAAGAAAAAAAGAAAAGAAAAAAAGTTATGTATAATAATACAATCATCAAAAATGGGTTCCAACTGTTAACTTTCAACCTACAAAATGCCAAAACATGGGATAATACAAGTTATAAACATGAAGAACATGGACACAATAATAGTGCAAAAAAAAGGCACAACATCAATGTGAAGGAAGAGCATGAACGTTATAATAATGCAAAGGAAAGACACAACATCAACACAAAAAAAGAACATGAACATAATATTAATGCAAAGGAATGGTTCAATTAAAATGCAAAAAGAACACAAACACAAAACAATGTCAAGGAAGGGCATTATACAAATGTGAAAAAAAAGTACAAATGTACGAACACAATAACAATGTAAGGGAAAAACACTAACATAACATCAACGAAAAAGAAAAGCACAATACTAATGCAAAGGAAAAACTTGAACATAGTAGCAAAGCGAAAAAAACATGAAAACCAACATCATAAGAATAAAAAACATAAACCCAATAATGCGAAAGAAGAGCACGAACCTAACAACATGCCCCAAAAAAAAAGGACATTATACAAAAACACATAAACCTAGCAAGAATGTGAATAAAAAATATGGATATAATAAACACAAAGAAAGAGCATAGCATCCAACAATAGTAATAATAAAAACCATAGACCTAACAATGCAAAGGAAGAACATGAACATAATGTTTAAAAAAAAACATGAACACAATAAAAATGAAAAGTGACCTAACAAATGTGTGAATGAAGAGAACACACACAACAAAATGAAGAAAAAACATAGGACCCAACAACAATAGGAATAAAAAGCAGTTACCTAATAGTTCAAAGGAAAAGCATAGACCTAGTAGCGCAAAGGAAAAGCATAGACCTAGTAGTGTGACAAAGAAAAACATAAACATAATGCAAATGAAAGCTTGTACCTAACTAGGGGTGAATGAAAGGCATGGACACAACAAACGTGAAAAAAAAACTTGAAACAAGAAAGAAATGCTTAAAACACAACAACAAGACCAAAAACAAAAGTGGGGCCCAAGTTGTCACTTGGGCCCCTTTAAAGTTCTAAGACTATGTGATGCTTGAGGTGGTTGCATTTGAGGTGGTGGTGGCCTGAAATTGTAAACTTGATTTTTTTTCTCAAACGTAACTACTGGTTACTTTTATTTGGATCCAGGTAGGGAACTACCGAAGTATGGTTACCATTTTGGTAGTTTGTTGTCAAATAATTAATTAAAATTTAAAATATTAACTTTGGCACTTGGTTTTTCAATTCTACAATTTTTGACAGTAACGGTTATTAAAAAAAAAAAAAAACAAGCTATTGTTAGAGTTATCGAACAGTTTAGTTTAGTGTGTCTGTATTGACTCAGTTGTAAGTCTTGGTCTTGCAAAGTTTGTGATTCAAACTTGAGAGTCAAAATTTTGATTTTATTAAAATTTTAGCACAAATAATAAATATGTTTTTAAAAGTTTGACAAAACTGAAAAATATTTTAATTTATGCCGAAATGGTAAAAGGTACTACGATATTATCTTTGCCTGGATTTCAAATTTGTGAGATTTGTATTTAAATCCAGATATTACATGGCCAGATCTCTAACTGTATGATATCCGGCTTAATATCCGCCCAACACTAATTTGACGGCTTGAAGACCAAATCCGTGGCATATGAGCGAGGTCTCGCACCTGGATTTGACGTCCCGGGTACCTGGATGGGACGTACCTCCGCACGTTGGACCTCCAAACCACGAACTCCCCGAGCTGCTACCCGGGCGCGGGCGGTCCGTTCTTGTCGCGTGCACTCAACGTCGGATTCTTCACAAGGCAGCATCTTCTTCTTCTTCTTCTTCTTCTTGTTGCCCTCGATTCTTCTTCTCTTGGGAACTTACTAGATGGCGACTGGAGCTCTGAATTTTGCCAACAAGTCTAAGGTTTTCAGATTGTGAATGAACTTCTTCACTTTGGTTTTGAGGTGTTCTTGTGTGGGTTTTTTTGGTCTCGGTTCCCGTCAACAGAAGAAAACAAACAAGCTAGCCTTTTTGGGCGTTTGGCGTTGAGTTTGTGTGTGTTTGTAAACTTTTTTCGTTGCATGGTGAATTCTGAGTTCTGTGCACTGTGAAAATAAGGAACCCCAACAATTTCACTTTTTGGAAGAGTCTCTTCCATAAGGTCTTGAAGAAGAAGAAGAAGAAGAAGTTTCAGAGTGCGAGGAACTGGAGAGAGGTGGGTGGTTTTCTTTGGGGTGAAAATGGGTGACTTCGTGAAGGCAGTGCTTGCTGTGGTGGTGCTGAGGTTGCTGCAGAGCGGTGTGAGTGTGGATGCCTGGGGAGCTGATGGTCACCATGCCACTTGCCTTCTTGCCGAGGTATATATCTGGATGCCTGTGCTTTTGTTTCCCCTTTTTTTCCCTGGGCATTTTTCTTTGCATCCTGTTGCCTTTGTTGCAGGTTTTACACAGCGTTAACTAACTTCGTATGGATCAAAACATGTGTCTTCATTACTGAACCAAGTCGTGGCACAGTAGTATCTTTACTTAATTGCTCGAAGACAGCTCAAAGATTTGTCAACATGTAAAACCTGTCTGTAAAGATGGAGAGGCATACACCAAACTTATTCAGTCAAGGATGCATTGCTTGTCTACTGAATTACTGAATGACATGAAAGGATTTTGTTTTTTTTGGTTGTTGTTGTAGCCATTGTTGGCACCAGCAACCCTAAAAGCAGTGAGGTCATTGCTTCCAGAATATGCAAAGGGGAGCCTAGCCAGCTTGTGTACATGGCCTGATGATATCAAATGGCAACACCAGTGGCGATGGACAAGCCCTCTTCACTATATTGACACCCCAGATTTCCTTTGCCGCTATAACTATCTGCGTACCCTTTCCAACCCTTACCTTCATAAGTCCTTTGCAACTTGATTCCATGCCTGCAGATTCTACCTATGATAGAACTGGAAAATAATTACATGGTCTGTTTCGTTTTGAAAGTCATGAGTTGCCAGTAACCACTAGTGTTTTGTTCTACAGGATATGTGAGATTTGTCATTGTTTGTTTTTTATGGTTAAGTTTTGGTTCTTGATTCTTTTGGATTATGTGCTCATCATAAAGTCAAATTCCTCAAGTTTTTGACCACTACCACAGATTGTTTTGTAGACCTCACAATGTTCATTTGGATTTCTGATATCCCTTTCCAGAGTATCAGTTATCCTAGAAACTGAGAATGATAATTGTGTTATGGTTTTCTTCTCATTTTTTGAAACCAAATTTTGTAGACTACAACCCCTGAACACTGAACTCCTTGTGTGTGTTTTTTTCTTTCTAGGTGACTGTCACAATGAGTATGGCGACAAGGATATGTGTGTATCAGGAGCAATCAACAATTTCACCTCTCAATTGACCTCTTTTCAATTGCCACTTGACCTTGCTGCTCCATATCTCATGACCAAACATGATCATCCAAATCACTGTATGTATTCCTAGTGCTTACTTCATATGCACAATGTTGTACTTATAATTGCCAAGGTTATGAAGGACACTGCAGTCCACTGAGAGGAGAGGTTTTTTCTAGTTTCTGGAGTAGCCTATGGTAGCTTTTACCACAATTATGTTGTCCCCTTGCTTCAAGAAATGTGACAAACTCAGGGTGCAGATTTTCTAGAACGTTTTGCCCTAAGTTTTGACATAACCAACTCCCACCACTGTTGGGAGCTGATTGAGTAGTAATGCAGCAAGTTGCTGTCATTTCCATGAAGGTGATGGTCTTATGCTTTGTTAGTCACAAGGTTATGACCACACCCATTCCTTGTGTTTGTTTTGGTGACAACCTATACAACATTGTTGGTAACCTTACCTTCTTGTGGGGGTTGGGAGGGGGGGATTATAAGCTTATGTACACCCACTGTTGGGAGCTGATGAACTTGGTGGGTAGTCATGGCAGCTCGTCACTGCCGTTTGTGATGAAGGTGATGGTCTGTCACTTTGTGAGTGACTCTCATGAGGTTATGACTGCACTCATTGTTGTGTTACCTTTAATTGTTGTTGTGGAGATTTCTCTGCAACTTCATCAAGCTTCTTGTGGGGGTTCGGAGGGGGGGAGTTTCTCTCTGCAATCAGCTTAGTATTGTGTGTATTAGTGAAATAGTGCCCTTTTACATGGCTCTATATTGATCTTTTCTTTTAGATTACTATATTGTAGTACGTCTCTGTGATATGGTGTAGTGCTTACCAATTGTTGTGGGATTGTGAATGGCAGATAATCTGACAGAGGCAACTCTTTTCTTGGCACATTTTGTGGGGGACATCCACCAGGTTCTCCTCACTATTGTGCTTGGTGTATCTTGGGTGTCTGGTTTAGCCTACTAATAATTTGATAATCCTTGTCATTGAATGTGAACAGCAATGCCAGATTTTTGTAGATTTGATATTCAGGTGTAGTCTGCTATGATTGCACAGTATCTTTTGCATAGGTTGTGTTTGTGTTGATACTGGTTTGTAACATACTGTTGCTACTAGGATTTTTTCATTTACATAGTTGCTATTGAGGTTTTACATCAACTTATTCACTTTTGCAGATCCCGTAGTCTTAGGAAATATTTCTCATTCAAATTAGGGCTTCTTTCTTTTCTTCTGCACGTCAAGCATGTAGCTCTAACCATTTGACTGAATCCAACAGCCATTACATGTGGGATTTACATCAGACGCAGGAGGCAACACTATTTCAGTGCACTGGTATAAACGCAAGTACAATCTGCACCATGTACGTATAGAGATCACTCTGGTCAGATAGTACTGTACAATGCTCAAGGTTACTCACAATTAACTTGAACCTTGTATAGCCAGGCTCAGTTCCCACTCTGTAGTGTTCATGCTGCCAGATGGACAATAAAGACAATCTGTTGTATTCGTGCAGATATGGGACAGCGAGTTGATTAACACAGCAAAGCAGCGATTCTACAACTCCAGTCTTAGTGTTATGGTTGATGCAATTCTTCTTAAAATTGGAGTATGCAGAAACTTTCCCAAGTGCTCCTTTTCATAGCCTGACTTCATCCCTGCCTCCCCCATTTGCTTTTCGTTGTTGCACATGTTTTCCACTTTGTTGTTTTCATTTTTGAAATGAATATTTGTTTTCCAGATTTAAGGCCTGCAATTTGTGACCAAATTTGGCTTCACAACAGGAGAATCAACAGTAAGAGCATTATGAAGGACTAATGGGCATTGATTGCAGGGTAAATGGGTGGGAGAGACCAAATCATGGGGTGCATGTGCTAACCATGGAATTTCGTGCCCTGATGTGTAAGTTGTTTCTTTGACTGGTTTCCATTTTTCCTCATTCTAGCTTGTTAGTATGCATGAAGGGACTCTTCTTCTTGACTTATAACCAATTTAATATATATGTAAATGATGCAGTGGACAAGAGAACATAAAACCTTAACAGAAAGACAAAAAGTACCATATGCAGCTCACCTCTTACTTTTGTCTGTGTAATGTACTCATGCTGATATTCTTTGGGCAAATGAAGCATGTGGTACAAGATCTGATCAAAATTCTACTGGTTTTTGCAGTTATGCGGCTGAAAGCATAAGTTTGGCATGTAAATATGCTTATCGGAATGCAACACCTGGATCTAGGCTAGCAGGTAATTGCTTCATACCTGCTGTCAATGCCTAAGAGGAAATCTAAATCTAAAGATAGAAGGAAGTCGGACATATAAGATTTCTTTATCAGGTGCTGCTGACATGTATGTCTTTGGGTGTGTGGATGTTATAATCTGCAGATGAATACTTTTTATCAAGATTGCCAATTGTGGAGAGGAGACTTGCCCAAGGTGGAGTTAGGCTTGCTTTCATCCTCAATCGTTTATTTGCTCAAACTTCTGACTCCCTAATCAATCAAAAGTGAGCTAAAGATTGGTTGAGAGATCCTTGATGGCCACTCTTCTTTATGAAATAATTGTGTATGTCATACATACACAATTGAACACAAGAAACTGCCTAGATATGTGTGTAAGTTACACGAATTAGCAGATCACACACCTGACGCGGCTGCATTGTGCCTTTGTTGCAATAGAAATCAAGGCATGATGCACAAGGTACAATATTAAATGAAGAACAGAATTCTCTTGTAATCATTGATTATTTTTCAAAAGATTGTGTGTTTGTGGCCGGGCATGGGAAAATAAAGGGCCATGTCCTCAACCAACACTCAGCTTCAAGGAGGTACCAGCATTAGCATGAATAATTTGTCCACAATTCACTGGTGGAAGGTCTGAAATGTACAATGCTTATTAACAAATGTACATGCCTTATTATTTCTTAACATCTCAAGAAATGTACTCAGCACTTGGAAGTTTCTTTTTCATTTTCCCACATATACATTTACTGCAATGACATGAGTTTCTCTGGGCTTTGGTTGTGTGTTGCTTGTGCATTGAGGTTTTTAAATCCAATAATTGGTGCTGAAAATAAAAAATCTCCATTGCATCTATAGATCAATGCACATACATCTTTTGATTAGTTGAAACAGCCCTGCACTTTGAAAGTTCGCAAAATGTTCCAATGAACAGCTTCACTATGAATTCATTGATATGTTTGATGCTTGATTACTTTCATGTACTTCATTTTAGCTTTTGAACTGCTGTTATAGCACTGCTTGTACCTGCACCACAGCATGTCAACTAGTTAGACTAATAAATTTGAGGAGGAGCAGGTGGACCTGGCAAAGGCAAATGAAGTCAGGAAGAGAAAGCACACCAGTTCGAAAGGAGATCCCCTTCTTACAGATAAACACAAAGTCACTCCTACTTATCCATGTAGATAATAGCAACAAAGGAACAGCACAAATTTGAAAAGGAGAAACAGGTGCGCCTGGCAAACAAAGTCAGGAAGAGAAATCACACTGGTTTGAAGGGAGATATGCTTCTTACAGATAAATACAAAGTTATTCCTACATCTATCCATGTAGATAATAGCAACAAAGAAATGCCAGGTTCTCTACCATGTTTACATCTCTATCAGATTGCAGAGAAAACTCCACAGGAATACTTTGAAGGTAACCATTGTCTTTGTTCCAACAAAAACCAAAAACTGACTTGACATGGTTCTCAGCCATGATCAACATAAGAGAGGGAATTGAAGAGCAAACACAACTGTGGCTTTGTCTTCAACTTGACAAAACCGAGGACTTTTGATATACATTCATTGAAGATTTCATGCACCCAAATTCCTTCCAAGGATTGAAGGAAGAGAGTTTGGGAATAGATAAGAGACTATCTAATCAATGTGAGAGGAGATGAAGAACAAAATATTGAGATCTGAAACCAAAACCCAAGACTCAAGGAAATTGATACTCATGTAGAGGTTGGAATTATGCAATTGAGATTTTCTGGGTGGACTCAAGACATTGATAAATTGCAAAGAGTGGTGAACTCAAGTACCCACCTTGTGAGGAGGAAGTTCATACAAATGTCATAACAAGTAACTTCTTTTCACATTGATATCATGCACAAAGTAGGTTGAGATGGCACAGATAATGACTAATGATCAATGTTCTAGAGGTTGGTACAATGCAAAGAAACCGATGCAAAAGCCAGAAAACTAATTAAATCCAGCAATCAAAGTTCTTACAGCTTTCTTGCTAGGTCAAATTATATATTTCTGGATTTCTCCTCCTTGGATGTCTGGGTGTTACAGAACCAAGCTGACCACAAGCCATTTTCTGATCATCCCCTCGGCTATGTCTGATGGAGACAACAATCCCTGAACTAGCAACTATATCTCTAAAAAGCAGAACATCTTCTAATGGAGTGGGTTCAAACAAAGAACCTGCATGCAAATTGAAGGTGATGAGATTAATCTTGCATGGGATTCCACACACCAAATCCACCAGCCGCTTTGCATCATCTGTTGAATCATTTACATTCTTCAAGAGCACATACTCAAAGAATACCTTTTCTCCTGGCCTGTGCGTGACAAGCTCCTCCCGCACACAATCAAGCAAATCCATCAATTTATACTTCCTGTTCACAGGCATAATTTGGTCCCTCACCTCATCTGTGGTTGCATTTAAGCTTACTGCAAGAGCACAATTTGAAGTTCGGCAAAATGTTCTAATCTGTGGCACAAGTCCTGAGGTTGAAATGGTTACTTTCCGTGGACTCAAGTGCAATCCCTGTCCGTTTGTCATAATCTCCGCAGCTCTAATCACATTATCAATATTCTGAAAAGGTTCTCCCATACCCATGAACACCACATTCGTCACTAACCCTAACCCTAATTCTTGGCTGCACATTCTTGCAGCAACCACAAGCTGCTCTACTATGTGAGCTGTACTGAGGTTTCCTTTCAAGCCCATTTTTGCGGTGTAACAAAACTGGCAGTTCATAGCACATCCTATCTGGCTCGAAACACAAACAGTGACGCGATTTCTAGGTCCTGGAATCAAAACAGTCTCAATCTGAGCACCGAATTCCTCAACAAGGAACACAAGCTTTCGTGTCCCATCTCTTGCGTGATGGATACCTTGCAGCACAAGAACCGGACCGAAGTCGGCATGCTTCTCCAGTACAGCTCGGAATTCTCTGTTCAGGCCTTGAATCTCGGAAGTCGATTGCGCCCACTTCCCATTTCCGTACAGCCATTTCCACAACATCACTGCTCTGCTCGGTTTCTGCCCTAGAGACTCTACCCATTCCTGAAGCTCCGGGAACGTCATATCCTTAAGATTCCTTTTCTTGGCCACCGCGATGTGGTGGAGGTCGGATGAAGGGGAAGAAGTGAAGAAAGTGGATGAGAGCTCATCGCGATTTGTATTCGTAAGCTCTGCATTTTCTTCTATTGCTAGAGACGAGGAACATATTGGTAAACATTGGGGAAATTTGGGTACCTTGATCACCCGTGAATTTGCAGATAAGAGAAGAGAGGAACCTCGAAATGTGTGAGCAGTAAGACGCACAGCGTTGCCCAGAATCCCTGCCGCCATCGCCACCATTTGCATGCAACGGCTGCTGCCGCGCTGCGTCGCTCTCCCCGACTCTTCCTGCAAAACCTGTGCACATCCAATCCACGTTTCATGGAAGTGGACCTGGTTTAGGACCTGAAACATCAGGTGATAAGTCGTGAGAGTCGAGGACCTGATTCAAGACCTGGGAAAATCAATCAGTTCCTAACCTTTGAGAATCGGGACTTGATTCAAGACCTGGAGAACCCAGACCTAAATCAGGACCTCATTCAAGACCTGGAGAACCCAGGTGGTAGCTTTAAGGATCCAGACCGGATTCAAGACCTGAATCAATCAGGTATCACCTTGAGAATCAGAACCTGTTTCAAGACCTGAATAAACTAGGGTTTTGAGTTATGACTTGAGAATCGGGACCTGATTCAAGACCTGAAAACTGAAGGGTTACTATTTGAGAAATTGGGAATGTGATTCCAGACTTGAAAAATTAGATGCATCGTACTAAGTAGTAACCTGAGAATTGGGGGATTGGGACCTGATTCGGGATGTGAAATTAGGGTTGGGTGAAAAGCGGAGGGCGTTCTGCTTTGTGTTCCATTCAGCGACGTGCAGAACCGCGTTTCTCTGGAGCGATATCGCCGCCGGAAGGCAGAAGAGGGCGCACAGTAGTTGCAGAAGCAGGCAAGATGGTAGCCGCCAAGAAGACCAAGAAGGCGCAGGAGAGTATCAACAACAGACTGGCTTTGGTCGTGAAGTCTGGGAAGTATACTCTCGGCTACGCCACCACCCTGAAGTCGCTGAGGGGCGGGAAGGGCAAACTTGTCATTATCGCCAACAACTGTCCGCCGCTCAGGAAATCCGAGATCGAGTATTATGCCATGCTTTCCAAGACTGGTGTGCATCACTACAGCGGGAACAACGTGGATCTCGGGACGGCTTGCGGGAAGTACTTCCGTGTCTGCTGCTTGAGTATTACTGACCCCGGCGACTCCGACATCATCCGCTCCATGCCTTCTGAATAGGTAGGTTTCGCTCTTTTTCCACCGATGTGTTTTTTCTTTAAGATGGACTTGAGGCTCTTTTTTTCGAAGCTCATAGATCTTGCATGGTGGCGTGGGTCGGGTGCAGCTCCGGGAAGATATGTAATTCATGACTATCATTAGAAGAAACTTTGATAATGCGTACAATCTGAGGGTTATGGAGTCTTGAAGAACCTATTCAACTTCATTGAATCTTTCATACCAATTCGTGATATTTCCTTCATGTTGCTTGATGATTCCTAAGTTTTCTTATTCTTCTTAATTTTCTTTCAGGATGATGGTAATGATGTGTGTTGAATTTGTGTGCCCAAGGTTGTTGCAACAGCTTTGGAGTGCTTCTTGTAGGTGGATCCAGACCAAGCTGGAAAAACGATGGAGCTGAGAATGATGATTATGAGGTTTGAGGGTGAATTTTTGGGATATGGGTTAGGTTTATTCTGACCTCTTGTAGTAAAATTTGGACTGCTATTGTTACTGTGCACAATCCTGGAGAATTTCAGTATTAATTATTTCTATTGCTTTATGCATGTACTGGACTGATCTGTTGGAAAGTTGGAGCTTTGCAAGCACTTTTAAGATTATAAGCTCTTAGTTTTTCTCTGCCTATTGTTCTTGTTATAGGCCTGGAATTTCAGCATTTGGAGTCTTCCAATTTTGTGTAGTCTTGTAAGTGGTGAGCTTTTTGAAGCCAACTTGATCCTTGTTCGTCCTGTCACTTATGTTTGTTACTTTCTGTTTATTCTTCTTGTTGCGTGTACTCTTTTTTTATTTGTTTTTGCCCTCTGTTTTGCTATATGTTTTTCCCTGCTTTGGTATTAGGTTCCAGCCAGTATCATGGCTGAGTCTTCCTGTTGCTGCCAGACTTGCAACAGAAACCCAGTATGCAGGCTAGTGGTTACACTGGCTGATACTCACTCTAGGTAGCTGATGAAGTCAGTATGTAAGTTGTGATACATAGATAAGTTGCTGTCATACATCTTACTGTTAATGGTCCTTTATCAAGTGATGGACTGTCACTATTGTTTGTACTGCTGGTTTTATTGTTCTTTGTTCAAGTTCTACCCTTCCATGTTTCTCTTCTTCCTGGTTCTTCAGTCGCTATCTGGAGTCTTTCTTTGACTCCAAAAGTTTTTCACATTGTCCTTTTTTAATCATGAGTATGGAGATTTCTTGATTCTCGTGACAGTTATTGTTTTCGATCTGGAATTTTGAATGTGATGGCTGGATCTCCTTTGGCAAGATTCCATGGTTGGCAAGCTATAAGTTTTACATGCATATGGCCAGTTTAGAACTGGACAACTATCGAGGGTGACATGAGGTGCTGTTATGCATGTTCTTACAATTTGGTTATATGAAGAGTGCAAGTTGAAGGCCCAGGCAAACCTGGGTAACCTCTTTGATGACAAGAACCCTAAAGGGAGTCAATTAGCACCAGTGTCAAGCTAGTTTTTGTTGAATCATTGTGCAGCTAAATTCTACTAGTCAAAGTGGTTGTAAGATTGCTGTTGCTCCTTTGGCAATTCCTTCTTGGAAGCTTTACATTTTCCTTCTGATCTTTCCTTTCCTCTTTCTCTTCCTTTTATTCCCTTATTTTTGGGTGTGATGCTGCTTTTTAAAAAATCCACACATTTTTTTGCCTTGGTTCTTTATAACTTCAAGTTATTTCTTGTGATACTTACAACCAAGATACAAGTGTCTAATACCCTATTGAATTTTCCGTTTCATGTGATGAACTAAAAGCCATGCTCACCTTTTGCTGTGGTAACAAGATTACCTCATATGCATAATAAAACAGGAATGGTGTATCCCCTCTTTGTCTGGTGCATCCAGCAGCTCCCCACCCACTCCATCATTGTACTTACAATAAAAGATCACAACTAGAATCTGTAAAATGTGATCAGCCTGCTTCACAATTACAGATGTAGAGCTCTTCATTCACCCAACATAAGTTGAGAGGAATTTGGAACTCGTCATTCCCATGTCCTTGACACCATTCTGCATGAAGTGAACCACTGTAGGTAGGACATCATCAAGCATGGTAGTCATTACTGTTTCTGTCCATCCCAGTGACTGTGCTGAAGCCCCACTCAAATCCATTTCCTTGCCCCAGAGCCTTTGTTGGAATTACAAACTACAAGACTATTTTTCCTGCCAAAGTCCTTGAGGGGAAAGATGATGTCCTAACTCACTCAAATAGGGAAAGATATAGGCATTGGGTGCAAACAGCAGACAAGACTGCTTCACCCATGTATGATAGATGCTTGCCTACAATTTCTATTGTTATGAATAAACACATAATATCTGAGCAGTGAACTCAGTAATAAAAAAAAGTTGTAAATCATATGTACTTAAGGGGAACAATTTATGACATTAATAAAAAACCTTTCTAAGAAGATTTGCAACTGCTCTTTAAAATTACTACTGTGGAGCATCTTTCTTATTTTAGAACAAATCCCAAAATGGACATTCCTCACAAATTCCTCTAATCGATTCCCATAGGATTTATAGAAGTTATCAAGTTCTGATGAGTAGTCGGTGTCTGACAAGCCGTTGTGAGTCCGTCCCTTGCAATGAAGAGCTTTAAAATAAAGAATTACTGTTGCTATTCTGATGCTGAATTGGGGATACTTCCCATCACCAAGAGAAAATGGAGTTGCACCATCCATTTCCCATGAGACAAGCTTTCTGAACATTGCAACCTCCATCTTTTTGGGTACCTGAAATATCTCACACAAGCACTTGAGGGTGAAGATTCCAGAGTATGTCAAGCTGTAACTTTTTGGCAACTGTGAGTATGTTGTCATTGGAATAGTGATTCCATGTTTGTGCAATCTTGATGATATTTGGCAAATGATTTGAGCTGTGCACTTGATGTTGGCCATTGTGTTGATTACCTCACTAGAAGCCCACAGAGCCTTGTGATCTAATTGCTTTAGTTGTCGGAACATTTGCGGATGATGTATCATTTGTCCTTTGAGATCTTCAGTTCTTTGAGATTTGATCATGCGGGTACTCTTCTTTAATGGGACTACAATGAAGTGATCTGGTAATGCTGGCACATTTGGGAACAAGAATTGCTGCTTGTCCAAAATGTTCCTTTGCAAATCCTCACCCGTTGGGTCTGAATCACTATCTGCAATTACTATCTGGATTGGAAGCTCATAGACTGACAAGGTTTTCTTCAACAAAAGAATCCATTTGCACTGGATATTTTCATAGATAGGGTGCAAAATCCACACAGCATGAATCCTATTGCTGCTGTTCAATGTATCCATCATGGGTTGTTGGCCCTGTTCATCATTATCATGATTCCAAACTTCCCACAACAACACTTTCCATTGTGCAAGCCATGATGACCAGGTCCAGCTTAAATTCCTCTCTTCCAAGAATTTGTTAATGCATTCCAGCTGCCTATTGTCACCCGTACCATTGCTTACATGAATGCACAGTGGAAGAGTGGGATGCTTCCACTCCCTGTTGATATCCATGGTCTCTGAACGCAGATCAAGGAGATCAGGTCCAAGACTGTCCAACACAGTGGGGTTCATCTTGCACAGTTGTGCCACGAATGTTGTCTCTGTGAGTAACTTTGTTGAACTACCTATCACAAGGACTCTGGTGACATGGTTTGTCTCAACTTCTGCAGCAGCAAGAAATGCTTGGTACATGGTCTTCCTTTCATACAGCTGTTTATCACAACATATCGCATTATACATTAGTGTTGGATGTTGTTGAATCAGGGCTGAGGCCATTATTAAAGAATTACTCGCAATGAGAGCTGTAAACTCAAGTTCTAGACCACAAGATCAAAGTACAGACTGGATGGAGACTCTATCCCAGACATACTATGTGGATGGAGGGCTGATAAAATTGGTGTCAAGTCAATTGCAATGGGCAATGCAGAAACTTCAACCAAGATAGTAGTACAATCGATCATTCCATCACACAAATTCAGACTCACAAATTTGTAAAGTTCAAGACAAGAGGAAGCAGTCAAGAAATGGGAAACCATGTGCACCTACCTCTGTGGCAGAAAGTGGATATTTCATTGCTTGAACCAGTTGCTCACCGCCTGGCAATGAGAAAAAACCATAGCACAAGTCAATCCCCAAGCATTCACTGTGCCTGTCATCATTCCAAAGGTCAAGTGAAGGAGTAGTTCCAATTGCTAGACTCCTCTAGTCACAAGGCAGCAAGTAGATTTCCATGGTAGGTGATAGAAGAAGTAGAGGTTTAGGAAGACGATGAGAAATGAAGAAGCATGAGAAGTTTGCAGCAACAGCAAACCCTGGAACAGGATTTTTGCAAGCCCTGAATGCTGCAACCCAACCATAGTTACTAGGGGGAGGCTTGCATTGAGAGGGGTTTCAAGAAGGAGCATCACAAACTGAATTGACCAATAAGGAGCTTAAAATCCTGAATCGTGCCAGCTTTAGATCGCACTGGCAATCTTGAAACTAGGACCTTGATTGTTGATACATGTTCATAACTTGAGATGATCAACAAATATTCAGGCAGAAACTGTGTACATACCAATCATGAGACTGGCTTTGACATGCCTGAGCTCTGCACAAATTTCTGAGAAATCTGGTCTCTTGCAAGCATCAGCATCCCAGCATCTGTGTATGAGGGACACAAGATATGGAGGCAGGGAATCTGGCAAGCTTGGTCTCAAGCCTGCATCTTTGATCCTCTTGCGTATATCAGTTCGCGGCTCACCCTGGAATGGGGATTTCCCTGTGAGAATTTCGGAGCACGTAACAGCGTAGCTGTAAACATCCGCCTTGAATGGGTGGTGTTTTTCGTTTGACCCTGGTTCAGAAGACTCGCCAACATGAGAAGAAGGATGCAGCTCGGGTGCCATCCATAGAGTTGTTCCCACCCGGGTTAGCGAAGAGGAAGTTGCACTCGCGGCTTTAATTTTTGCAAGACCGAAGTCTGTGACTTTGACGCGCAAATACCCCTTTTCGGCCATCGCCAAGTTGTCGACAGGATCAACCAGAATGTTGAGAGATTTGAGGTCGCGATGTACGATCCGTTTGTGATACAAGTACTGCATTCCTTCAGCGGTTTGAAGCATGATGTCCAATGCAACGTCAAGCTCAAATGGCTCCGATTGATCAGATCCCCGACTATGTATGCAGTCGTGGAGGTCTCCAGACATGAGCTCCATGATAAGTGAACTGTCGTCCTCTCGCTTTGGGGTGGAAACGCCAAACAACCGCACGATGTTGGGGTGAGAAAGACCTGCTAAGATTTCGGCCTCATGCGTGAAGGTCCCGTAAACTTTTTTCTTTGCGAAGCTTTGACCCAGCCAAAGCACTTCATACACAACTCCAGAAGCCCCCGCTCCACGTTTCTTCCCGGAGACGAGCTCTGTTGGTTCTATATTCGGCAGGAAGGCTCCATTCTTTTTGTTGTCAAAAGGAGGGGGCTCCAATTTCAACAGGTTTTGTACCAGCTTTCCTACTTGTTCGTCGGAAACTCCGCCACGCTGCTGCAACTCCAGTAGCCTTTTTCTTAAGATCCCATGATCTTCCAAAGCGGCCTTCTTCAACATACCACGGATCGCTTCCCTCTTACGCGCGCACTCGGCTGGGGTGAACCCTTCGATCATGTCGCGGTGAAGGTTGCTGGAAGTAGTATCGTTTCTCGCATCCGAGGCGACGATGCGGATCACGGCAGCACACCAGTCGAGTTCAAAAAAGAACTCGACAAAAGTTTGAGTTTTGTCTACAAGCTTTACTGCCGCATGGAGCCAGTCCTTGTTGCGGCAAGCTCGTAGAATTGCTTCGGCCTCCGTGGTCACCCGGTAAAGCTCCTCCAGGGCTCTTTTGCACTGCTGCTCGCAGAAGGGAATCCGCTCATCATCAGGTAGAGAACGGATATCACCGTGTACCTTTGCCAATATCTCCCCAAGCTTCTCCGTCAAGAGACGACACTGATTCTGGTTGACTTGCAGCGATTTCTTTTTTTTCAGGAGTCTCTTCACCTCATCCCACGAGAGCTGGAAGTAATTACTATTCGTCATGCCGATGACGTTCGAGCTCAAGTTCTAATCCCAAAAATGATTGAATTTTCTGATCTTCACTCCACGAGAGATACAAAGCACCTGAATTCTAGTCTCTCCAGCTCTGGAGTGTTCTCTTTCTTCATTCATCTGCAACTCAATATGGTCTTGCACACGCGAGTACGTAGTGCTAGAAACCTCGTCTGTGCAGCTTCATGTTCGTGTTCACAACCCAGACGTTCAAAAACATTACTTCGAAATACAACTCATCAAGTTTGAATCTGAAGAGCTGAAACATGAGCGGACCTTATGAAGCAATTCGCCAACAAACCAAAGCTCTAGACTTCTTCAGCTACAACAGACTATGAAACATGTATCCACGAAAAATCTCGAGCTTTTCCACACACAAAAATCTCACAGAAATAGAGACTAGGACAACTTGCACACGCAATAATTTGTTGAAATTCAATAGCCTATTGCTGTGTGATGGGTTACTGTACCTTAGCACGTTAAAGCCCAGTTTCCTGGTAAAAGGGTATGAGACAAAGTGTGACATTGGGAAACAACGTTGGAAACATATGGGAAGAAGGGGTGCTCCAGAGTGCATCCTTGGCTTTGTTGAGATATATTTTTTTAGCGCATTTTGGCTGTCTTAGAATTTGTGGCCTAGTTTAATTCCAGTGACGATATCTTTTTGGAAGAACTGGTACATGGGTGATATAGGTGGCCCAACATTCGGAAGGATTTAAAAATCTACATCGCAATACCTTTATCATTTCAGCATAAATTAAATAATTTTTTGTTTGGTCGAACTTTTGAAATTTTATTTACTAGTGGGTGCCTGTGACCTTCGGCCACTGTGAAGTCCCTCAGTTTCTTTAAACTTGGTTCATGTTTTAGCTTTTTTCAGAAACTTTTAACTTTTAACTTTTTTATTTTTATGTATTTTTATCTTTTATTATTATTTTGTATAATAAAAATAAAGTATTTCTTTTTCAGTTATATATATATATTTATTTGGATGCAAGTTTGAAGTTTGGAGAACGAAGACACCCCCCATTTTTTTTCAAGTAGGGTTTTTCTTATTTTTTACTCTTTATTTGGTTTTTTCATTTTTGGAGTTTTTTTTCTTTTAAAATTATTTTATTGTATTTCCCTTTCCTTGTTTCATTTGTTTCCAATCCTTTTTTATAGTTTTTGCATTTTTACTTTTTTTTTGGTTTATGTTTGTTTCATGTTTTTATTTTTTCTATTCTTATTTTGTCTATCTTCATTTTTTTCTATTTTTATGTATTTATGTATTTATTTTCTTTTTCAAAAAGATTTTAGTTTTTTTAATATGTTCTATAATGAAAATAATTAAAAAAAAATTGTATTTTTGTTTGATTAGATGCAAGTCCCCCCTGCCCTGCCCTGCCCTGTTTGTCACCACAGACAGGGAATTGGCTCCATAGGGAACGGGCAATGACTGGAATTCCAGGCACTGCCCACATAGACGGTTGCTGCCCACACAGATAGACACCAAACAGACACTGTTGCTTTAATATATAAGATTATTTGTGTTAAAGTTTTAATAAAAGCAGGCAACCCTTTAAAGATAGCAACTTAAAACTAAGGTAGTCTAAACACACTAAATTGTTCCATAAAATTGACAGGAGCCTTTTTATTATTTTGTATAATCATTACTTGTCAAAAAATTTCAGAATTAAAAATTCAATTGTGAAGTTAAGATTTAAGATTTAATTAATTATTTGACAGTCTGTTGCCAGAATGGTAAAGCTAGGATAGTATGGTCCCTCTCTGGACAGTTCCAAAAACCATTTTTATTGTATGGTTTCTCTCTGAAAGACTACTAAAGACAATACCATAGACAATTCCTATGGTATGGTTCTCCCTGGACATTTCAAAAATAACTATCTCATTTTCAAGCTTAACTATCTCATTTCTTTTTAACAATTACCTCTCTCCTTTCATAGGAACTACTTTCATCTTATAACTTCCTCCCTCCTTTTATCTACCCATGAACATGGATGCAATTATTTTTAAAAATGTGTCTTATCATGTCCATGAAGTGTATGTTAAAATTATATTAAATTTGACATTGACATAAATGATGTTGAATTATTGAAAACCATATGAAAACATTTAAGGACAAAAAGAATTGATTGTCATTAGTAGCGCATAGCAACACGAAGACCAAATTGTGTAGGGATATGAATTCAGAGGATCAAGTTTGGTCATTAAAGACAACATGTAAAATATATGTGAGGACATAATGTGATTCATATTAATTAGTTCATGGGTGCACTCACATTTTTTTGTTTTTCTTTGAAAGGACCACATTGATTGCATCACAAACTTATAATATCACAAAATTTTAATAAAATCAATGTGAAAATCATAAAACAATACGCAAAAATGACATGAAAAAAAGTATTATTTTTGTATAAATGATGTGTTTTATTTATTTATGATGTTTTGATGTCAAGTACACATGATTTATATTTTAATTAAATGTATGCAATTATCGTGATGTAATTTTGGATAAAAATATGCGATTTTTGTGTATTAAACATGAACGTCCACGCATGTCATTCAAAAAAAAAATTCATTTATTTGAATATTTGAAATATTGAATATGTTAAATATTATTCATATTAACTATAACACAAAATTCATGTGGTTTTTGTATGAACCTATGAAAATCGAATTTTGTATACATGAGAATTTCATCTCAACCTCCTTCGTGCATTGTATATATATGTGTGTGTGCATGCATTTCTTCTTAGTTGATTAGCTTATACCTTTGACTGGCTTTAGTCTTTTTGTTTAGTAGAATTTACTGGGTATTTACATCCTTACGACACCGTACGTCACGACACTACACGTCACGACACCTGCAAACACAATAGGAAAACCAAGAGGTGCTTGGCCCACCTTTGTCTCCTTCCCAGGAGCACATGCTTTTCAAGGAGATGGACCAGGTCTGGTGTATCGTCATGCTTCAGCCACTTGGGATGAACCAAGCCTAGAAGAAAGAGAAAGGGCTATGGGGTTCCAAGCTGGCATTACTAGTCACACTAAGGTGACTAAATTGGAGCGTAATGCTCTACTAGGGAGAGGCATGGACCTAAACTCCCTTACCTGGTTGTTGGTAACTTGTGTACTCTTTCAAATGTACACAACACCAACATTGATTCAATCAACTTGCAGTTCCAGCGATGCATCCACATGGCACCCCGACCAAGTACACTTGCCTATCTTCAACACTCTACATTTCATTCTTAATGTTGGGGGGGAGGAGGTACCATGTAATTTGACTCAAGTTATGTCCAATACACCTGGAGGTACATCAACTTCTGGAGAAACTATCACAACCCTCTACAAATCTACGCAATTGGATAATGGAGATTCCAATACACCAGGTTCTTCAAACACACTTTCCAACTCCATTCCATGTGTTTCCAACTACCCTTTCATTATGGGGAACCAGCTCACTAAGAAGGAGAAAGACCAAGTCACAAACTTGCTAATTAAGTATGAGAATATGTTTGCATTCTCAATGAAAGACTTAGGTAGGTGTAAGACCATGCAATTCTCTATAGACCTTACAGATGAGACACCTGTCTATCGAAGAAGGCATAGGTTGAGCAAACATGAATGGGAATTGGTAGATGAAAGATGCAAGGAGCTCCATGAGGCTGGTCTCATTCAGCCATCACGTTCTGATTTCGCAGCTGCTATAGTAATGCCAGCAAAAAAAGATTCAGCTGGATTATGGACTGAGAAAAGGATGTGCGGGGATTATAAGCCTTTGAACCTAGTTACACCTCAGGATAGGTACCCCATGCCCATCCCTGAAGAATTGTTTGATAGCATTGGAGATTCAAACATCTTCACAATTGTGGATCTGAGGCAGGGTTTCAACCAGATTGTGCTCGTTGCGAAGGATCGCAAGAAAACAACATTCCATGGAAGCAACAAGCTATGGGAATGGCTTGTGATGCCTTTTGGATTGAAGAATGCACCTATCTTCTTTCAACGAGTCATGGACCAGGTTCTCGAAGGGGCAGATTTCCTGAAGTGCTACATAGATGACGTCCTAGTGCATAGCAAAGGACTCATGCAACATTTGGCTCATCTTGAGGAGTTATTCAAGAGGCTCCACGAATCAACATGAAGATCCATCCTAAAAAGTGTGAGTTTGTTGTCACCTCAGTAATCTACCTTGGACATAGAATTTTACCAAATGGTATTATGGCTCATTGGGCCAAAGTAGTAGCCATTTTGGAGATGCCCAATCCTACTGATGTTCACACGTTGAGGAGCTTCATCGGACTATGTAATTATATGTCCAAGATTTTAGTACTATTGCTCATCCTCTCTATGCATTGTTAAAGAAGGATGTTGCTTGGACATGGAGTGATGAAGCTCAGGAAGCTTTCAACACACTCAAGGAAAAGCTTTCAGAGTTCCCCATTCTGAGAAGACCTGATTTCAACAAGGTTTTCATTCTACACACTGACTGGAGTGCTCTTGATATTGGAGCTATTCTTGGCCAACTTGATGAGGAAGGCAAGGAATATGTTATCGCCTATGCATCTCGAAGCAACAACAAGGCTGAGAGCAACTACTCCTCATACGAGGGGGAGTGCCTTGCTGTTGTATGGGCTGTCATACATTTTAGGTCCTATCTTTATGGCACCAATTTCACTTTATGTACCGACCACCAGCCTATCAAGTGGTTGATGACCAATGATAAGCTTTTTGGTAAGTTAGCTCGTTGGGCGCTTATACTTCAAGAATATGAGTTCAAGGTTATTCAACGACCTGGTATTACACATCAGAATGCGGATACCATGTCACAAAGACCCCTCACTACCTCTGAAGATTTTTCAGAAGCCAGGCAAGATTTTGACCGGATTCCAGCAGTACCTGTATCTGAGGCATCTAGTTATCTTGCACTACTGCAATGTAACCTGGTTGAGCATCCCATTCTTGATATATGGGAGGACTTGGACACTCTAAGGTTTCTTCAACATGGGGAATACCCTCTCCAAGTTACATCAAGTTAGTGAGATCGCATACAACAACGGTCTAAACGCTATTCATGGAGGGACAATCACCTCGTCCGATGCTTACCACAAGGCGACAGAGTGGTTCCACCACCCCATGAACGACCTGGTCTTATTCAAAAAGTACACTCGGAGCTTGGACATTTTGGAGTTAAGCGTACTTATAGCCTTCTCGCTCCTCATTACCATTGGAGAGGTATGTATGCTCAAGTCCGAAACATCATTGCTAGGTGTGAACAATGTGATAGAGTGAGAACTTCTTTCTCCTCTTGATAGCTCACGCTTTCTCCACTCCCTATTCAGGGCATGTTCTATCGTTGGTCATGTGATTTAGCTGGAGAGTTATCACAAACCTCTAGGGGTAATGTTTACATCATGATTATGATTGAACATTTTTCAAAGTGGATTGAGCTTGTTGCGTTACCGGACAAGTCATCACACAGCACTAGCCAAACCTTCTTACAACAGGTTCTAAGTAGGTTTGGGGCTTGTGCTGAGTGCCTTACTGATCAAGGATCAGAATTCAGGGGGGAATTCCAAGACCTACTTGACCATGCTCTCATTGACCATCGTCGGACCTCAAGAGATCATCCCCAAGCTGATGGCCTTGCAGAAAGGATGGTTCAAACATGCAAGAAAGGACTTCGAAAGATTTGCCTCACTAAGAACAAAGAGGATTGGGACCTGGCCCTCCCATACATCGCCATGGGTTACAGGATGTCCAAACACGCCTCTTTATCTCATTTCTCTCCTTACTTTTTGACTTTTTGGGAGACATCCCATTCCACCCTCTTCCATTGCTGCTCAAATGGACCAAGTTGTGGACTTGGACTCCCCAATCACTTGGGCTAGGGTCATTGCAGAAAGGGCTGCTCTATTCAGGAGGGTTATGCCCATGGCCATGGAAAACCTGTCCATTGCACAACATCGAGACACCTTACGGTATGCACACACACGAGGTGGCAATTACAAACCTAAGGTGAGACAATTTGATGTTGGTGATATTGTATATCTCCAGCGTCAACCAAATGATACTCTAGACACTTATTCCGGTTGCACTATCCTGAGGATTAAGGCGATCAAACCTTCAGGTGTGTTGGAGCTACAAGGAGCTAACGGACGCATAATTCGGGATTATTCCAAAAATTGTGCGCCCTGCCACCTGCCGAACTTGGATCCTACCATCATCACGTCAACTTGGATTCCTCCACTTGATTATCCATGTCAGGTATGTCAGAAGACGGACGATGCTGATCAAATGCTGCTTTGCGACAACTGTAATGGTGGATACCATCTTTTCTGCCTCAAGCCGGAGCTCACTCAAGTTCCCGTTGGCAATTGGTATTGTCCCTCATGTTCTCCTATAACACCTTGATTCGTACTCAGACCATGCCATGCTTTTCTCGGCTCAGGTCTGGGGGGGGATACATGAGAATTTCATCTCAACCTCCCTCGTGCATATTATATATATGTGTGTGTGCATGCATTTTTTCTTAGTTGATTAGCTTATACCTTTGACTGGCTTTAGTCTTTTTGTTTAGTAGAATTTACTGGGTATTTACATCCTTACGACACCGTACGTCATGACACTACACGTCACGACAACGCATGTCATTCAAAAAAAAAAATCATTTATTTGAATATTTGAAATATTGAATATGTTAAATATTATTCATATTAACTATAACACAAAATTCATGTGGTTTTTGTATGAACCTATGAAAATCGAATTTTGTATGAAATTTGTACAAACCTATGAAGCTTGATAAGTTTGTGATGTGGCCCATCACCAATGTTTTTGGAACATTTAACACTCCCCCAATAAAAACATTTTTTTGGACCCCAATTAACAAACTAGAAACAAATGTGCTCCCCTATCCTTTTCAATTTATATACATGGAGTTGAATTGGAAGCAAACCATATGGTCCATAAAACTAAAGCATTATTGGGAACATCTTGGGCAATCCCATGGGAACATGATGGGAACACATTGTGAATAAAGAAAAACAAAAAAATCCCACCCACCCTCTTTTGAAAAGAAAAAAATTGGACCCCCATGAATGCATGCTAAACTTTTCTTTGATTGCATGAAACTTTTATTTTCAAAACTATTTATCACCATTTTTTGCTTGGGCTATTGCCAGAGGCATATGGGTGTAGTCATGGTAACACATACCTCAACAAGTGTAACCAATGCTTGATGTTCCATGTTATTGAAAATGTAATTTAATTTCATGTTATAATTGTAGGATTTATTTATATGATAACATTCATGATATATCTTGGAAACTTGTGAATAAACTTAAAATTAATCAAATCAATAGAAAATATGAAAAAACATTAACAAAACATTGTAACCAATGTTTTTTTGCAATAAAAAGGCATGTTTAATAACTTTTTTTAATTATAAAAATGGCATATTTTGACAAATTTTTGATGCAAGCCTTATCAAAATACTATAAACTATTATTCTCATGATTTTAAAAGAATTTTTTCTAAAACTTTATGTGGACTATTCCAAGAATAAAGTAATCCCAAAAGGGTTGGTGTGGCTCATGTTATCCTGTTTGCACCCACAAACTATCCAAAGACATGGTAAAGATATTTGTAAAGTTGCCCAAACATGACAATGGAAGAAAACCTTGGCTTCAAGGTGTTACAAAAATTAAAAAAAAGCTAAAATTTGAAAATGCACAAATTTCAATGCATTTTTATGTCGCACCTCACGTTCACCTATTTGCATGTGTGAGAGATGTTCAAGCGTGAGTGAGTAGGTGTGTGAAAAAATTGTAAGAAATACCATATTGAAAAACTTTCATGGAGCCCTTGCAATAGTTCTTGTGAATTGTTTTTGGTAATTTAAAGCAAGTTTTTGATTTTTGAAGGTTTTGGTTTCAAGAGCTAAATTTGGTCTTTGGAGCTTTTTGTTTCAAGAACTTTTGGTTTCAAAATGTTTGGTAATTGGAAACATTTGGTTGTAGAAATTGTAGGTTTTGGGAGCTATAGGTTTTGATAAACTTTTAGTAAGCTTTCAAAACCTTTTGGTTTTGTAAGTGTTTGGTTTTGGGAGTTTTTGACAATTTTTTTATTTTGGAAGCTTTTAAAAGTTTTCAAGAGTTTTTGGATTTGGGAGTTTTCACCCAGTTTCAAAAGCAATCATGTGGAAAATGTGATTTGGAAGATGAATAGCATGGAGAGGAGAGGAGGAGGAAGCCAAAAAAGGGTCTAGTTGTTAATGGTGAGGATAAAAACAAATTCTTGGTTTTTTAGAGCCATGAGAATAGTAGCCCCAAATTGTGAAGATGATAACATTTTTATTGATTGTTCGAAGGATTTCAAAATATGCTAATCTTTCTTAGACTTGTGTGTGTGGTTCATATCAAAATAATATTCACAAGATTTATGTGATGATTTAAACCGTAGCTATCATTATGATAATTCAATACCTAAACAAAACTTGTTTGAAAGTTCCTTTCCAAACATCATCCCCATCCCATTATATTCAACTTGCATCTTTTAGTATCAATATGTAATCAAGTGGAATTTTTTGCCTCTTTTTGCAAATGCCATTGTCATATTTCCATAGTTACCCAAAGTACTTCCATGCTTTGGTAGCTCTAACTAGTAAACATGGCATGGTTCAAAATGGTAAGGTTCAATGTCCCTTGTAATGCGTTAGAAATAAAATCAACCATAGATTTTATTTGGCTTTAATTGCAAGTGTTGATATTTTCAAGTGCATTTGTGACGCATTCCAAAGCTCTTTGATAGACTCAAATATGAGTATGAAGTGAAAACATTGGAAGTGCAAGGAGTCAAGGCACGCTTTTTGGTTCGTAGCACCTCGGGTGTAAAGGGGCGTGTTGGAGCTTCGGGATGGGACTAGGAAGAATGGCAATCATTAACTATTCATATGGACCTACACAAAACCAAACAGAAGGTGGTTAGTGCATAATTGGAACACTTTTGGTGCTACAATGAGCCATGGGCAAACTCGGATTCACAAGACTCACTACAGCCCAAACTTGGGGGAAGCCACCACCTTCCCCTTTATAGTATACTTTGTGCCTCTCCACAAGGCCCACATCCAAATGACATTTTGTCTTGGGCCTCCCGAAATTCCCAAATTTGCGATTTTTGTGATTTTGGAACCCCATAACTTTGTGTGCAGACCTCCGATTGATTTAAGGTCTAAAGAAAAGTTATAGCCCTTGTTGAGAGCTTTCCAACGATATGTCGCACTCTATTTGCACACAAGGAAATCAGGTCGATTCCCAACTTTTAGTGGTCGGGAGTCAAATTGCCAATTTGACTCTTGGCCCTTCTCTTGGCCATAACTTGTGTTTCAGATGTCCAAATGGGTCATGCAAGCCCATTTTAATTATCTAAGTTTCAAGTGTTTTTCAATGGTATAAAAAACTCTTCAATCCATTGGGTTTTGACCTCTGAAATTGCTTTCTAAACATTCAGGAATCCATCAAGATTCTAACTCCCAAGGTGGAAGCCTCTTTGGGAGTGTGAGAGTTCATTCCTTCACACTTTCTTTCACTCCTGAGCTTCTTCTCTTGGCCCACAACCTTGCAAGCCCTTGTCTTGATCGCGAGCCCAAGGCTAGGGTTGCGACAATTTGGAATTTGGAATTCTGTGTTCAATGAGCATGTGGTTACACCTTGTTGACTTACCCCCCACCCCTTGTCTACCCTTCCTTTTTTATTCAAATTTTAAACCTATTGATAATTATCCTTGCTTGGGTTAAAAAACCCCATGATAGGAGCACAAATGATTCAACAAAAGATGGTGGTACCAAAAATTTCTAATTATTTTTCAATCAAAGTTTTGATTTGCACTTGAATTTCAATTTGGCTTTTGCATTTCAATTTTGATTGTGCATTTAAATATGATTATGGACCTCTCTAGGTTTTTTTAATTTTCTCATTTTCCTTCTTTAAATTTAAACTTCATTGGTTTTTTTCCTTTCAAACATCTTTATATTTTAGATTTATAACTTTTTTGGATGTTTTAAATGATGGATTTCTTTAACTCTCTTGACTTTTGATTGTGGTTTACTTAATTATGATTGGTTAGGGTTTAATTAGGTTTGGTTATTATTGATGAGGGTTTGACTAAGGTTTAATTAAGTTTAATTAGGATTGATAAAGGCATGGTTATGATTACATTAATTTTGATTAAATCTTATTAATATTGATTAAGGGTTGAAGTTAATTAAGGTTTGATGATGTCCAATTATAATTGATAATGATCTAGTTATGATTTGATTATTTTCTATTAAGAGTTATTAGGGTTTCATTAGGTTTAAATAAGGTCTAATTAAGTTTGGTTAGGTTTGAGTAAATCTATTTAGGTCTAAATGGGATTGATATCTATTTGATTAGGTTTTAATAAGGTTGTTTTTACTTGAGTTGGACTCTAAGTATGGTTTGATTAGGTTTATTTTCAGCCTTTGAATTTTGAGTAGGATTTTTATTCAATTTATTTTTATTTTAACATTTTGCATAAGATTTGATTAGTTTATTTTCAACCGTTAGACTTTGAGTAGGATTTAATTAAGCCTATTTTCAAGCTTTGGACTTTGAATATGATTTGATTAAGTTTATTTTACGTTTCAAGAGGTTAGAGTTATCCATAAAGTCACCATGTTTTCACCTTGTTTTTGGGCCTCCTCTTACCCCCTATCCCTTCTTTTAATGGGGTCATTCATGGTTAGGGTTCCAAAAAAAAGGAAAAGGACTTTAGAACATTTTCAAAGCTATTTGGTGGTAAAGTGAGTTTCATCATGTGTTTCCTTTTTATGATTTTATTGGGGGTGAAGCTCATAAAATCATAACTTTAGGACTTTAAAACTTTTTTTTCGACTTTGGAATTTGGAATTCTTTTTTATTTTTAAAATTTGAAAATTTGAAAACTTTCATATTCTAATTAAAAATAAATAAATTAGGATCCATCTTAAAATCTATAAAACTAATCATAAATATCACTATAATTCCATAAAGGCATAATTACATCAAAACAACGGTGCTATTCTCCAAAAAGAACCAGAGTAAATTGAGTTCTATCTTTAGATAAAGTATGATTAGGTTGGTAAGAAAATGTTTTATGTATCCTTTTTTTAATTATCTCCCCACCAATAAATAGACACAAATAAAAATAGGGGGCTGAAACTCCCACCTTGCTGATTTGCTTCTCCCATCCTCCCCCCCATACAACAACAGGGGTGAAATAGAAATTAGGACGCCCATCTTGTAATCGGACCGCTTGGTGGTGACACTATAGAGATGAGCGGCGGCATGCTGTCTGCACGCAGCTTTCAAGGCATCGACATTGTTGTAAGTGACCTCGGGAGGGGGGTTCATGGCGTGACGGTACAAGGAATGGGGGGGGAATCAGGGGTGAAGGGGTGGGAGATAAGGGGGGGGGGGGAAGGTGTGAGAAGCAAGTCAACAGGGTGAGAGGATCAGCAAACTAAATCACCAAAATGCTAATGCTGAGTAGTTGCTTCAAAGCCAAAATGATGTGTTTGAATAAAATGTCTTAGATATTGATGAATAACACATATGATATTTAAATTTTAAGTTTTTCTAGATTTTTTTCTAAGAAATTTTATGTGAATTTTCATTTGTGACCATAGGTATGGCAGGGTTTAATCTTGAGCCAATTTCCATGACACAAAAGAGTGATTGTAAGGTCTTCACCAATGAAAAACCTACAAAGGCTCCTTAGAAAGAAAAAAGGCCAAGTTCCATTGTACATTTTTTGCATTTGAATTACATGGATGCATTTTACCATCATCATTTTATGTTCTATAACAAACAAAAAATGTGACACATTTTATTTTAAACTAGTTTTGGAAATTTTTTTACAATGATTGCAAGTTTTAATTTTCAAATTCAACATTTTCTAAAGGAAAGTCTCAAGGATAGGTTGTAGGATACTTCGAAGGAATTGAAGACAAATACAACAAATGAAAAAGGTGTAGAAAGGGTTGTGTTGCAAAATGATGATGTTTTAGCACAATTCAAGACAATTGATGGTCATGCAACATACAATGTACTCAATAGGCTACTCCTTTGATAAATGGTACAACAAATCCTTTGTCTTATTCCTTTCATGGGCATAGCCCTAGCCCTATGTTTGATAAGATCTAGGGCCATCATTAAAACCTACTATTACATCTACAAGTACACCAATGGATAGGCCAATGACCGATCAAAATTTTGATTTCACAATTTAAGAGTTTTGCCACTATCACTAACAAATTGAAGGCCAATGTGAAGGATAGGGAGGTTTTGTTAAAACCAAAGATGAATGTTAACATAAAAAATAAAATAAAAATTTTAAGATGGTAATTTGAAGGCATCTAGAAATTGTGTAATGATTACAAATGTAGAATTCAAGGTTAAGGTTAAGGAGATACTAAATTTTTTTATAGTTGTCATCCCAATCATGGTCTGTTAGATCATTTAAATGATCATCAATAACTTCAAATGTCAAGTCTTGGTGATGCCTATGTAGGAACTTAATTACCTAGTAGGGTAACTACCTTGAACATATGGTTATACTTTTTTTGTGTGGAATCAACACATTTCATTAGACTTTTCAACTTGTAATCAACTCTAGGTGCTAACTAACATATTTCAATGTGACACATCACAAATATTTCACCCATGTAATTAGGGTCATCCAACAAATACTCAAAACATTCATCTATGTGCACAAAATATTATCACTAATTCTTGTGGATGTTTGATTAGTGCATCATGGTATGTGCCTTTGGGTATTTGAAATCCAAATAAATGAATAACACACAATGATTCGCCACCATTGTGCTCATTTAATACATTCTTTTCGCTCATGAAATTAACTTTTATGGGTGGGATTGTTCTAAAGCTTGTAAATCAATGAATCCAATGCAACCTTAAAATTACAAAATTTGCATAAATAACATTTGTCCCTCCTCGGTTATGGGAAATTGGAGCTTGGTAACAAATTATGAAAAAAATGATGCAAGATGCAATTAAAAATGGTCATCATTTATTACACTTTTGCTCCAAATCCAAAAGCCAAAGGAAAACATCATACTTAATAACATTACCATGTTTCATATATAGGATGAAGTTGAGCAAATGTTGTTCCAAGGACAATTTGGATGGTTGTTTGAAAATGTGATATTGTTCCCTTTTGGAGCTTGCATGATTAATAATGATTTGGACCACAAGTTGCACCAATTCCTCAAGCTCTTCCAAAAGGAAATTGATGAAGGTTTTAAACAAACTTACCATAGTTCACATGGTCACCATGATGTCTTGCACACTTATATTAGGTTTGATCAATTGCCTGCCTTTCTCCTCCAACTCCATTGGTGCAAAATATCCCCAAGTATTGATGTATGCAATTGCAACTTGTATTGGTATTTAATCTTTTGCTTCAACTTCATCAAGTAGTTTTTCCTTTGTTGTTTGAGGAACTCAATTTGCGATTCAAAAAAAATAAATTCACAAGCTTTTTTATAAAGAAAAAACAAATGAAATGATATTCACAAAACCCTAAAAAAATGTAGAGAAATGAAAGTTAAAAACCCCCAAAAAATATATTAAATGAAGTTCACAAAACCCAAAAATAAAGTCAAATGAAATGGACATGCAAAACCGTAAACCAAATTCAAGACAAAGGCAAATAAGATGATATGGCATTTGAAAATCTCCAGACTAGATATTGCCCTAGGTTGAAGGGAATCCAAAATGATAATGTGACCGAATAGCAGGTCACCCCAATAGTGTGAACACAACAAATCTTTAGGGTTTCATTTTTGTTTTATTCTTTTCATTAGCTATCACCTTTTTGCATTCTTGCGGTGGGAATATATCCATCACTACTACAAGGAATGCATGGGTAGGCTATTCTGTTTGTTTGTGTGTTATGGAGGACAAGAGTTGCATCGTGTGATGGATGGTGGAGGAAGCGACTACATTGAAGAAGGTTTGCGAAATGGATGGAGGAAGGTAAGCATAAGAGGTAGTTTGAAGGAGAAAGTTGGGGTTTTTTTTGGTATGTATTTTTCTTGTTTTTGAGTTTTCAAACTATTGAGCTAGTTGTTGACAAAACTCTGCTACGCCGATAACTTAGTAGAGTAATTGTTCAAATCAATGTAAAGCTAGATATGAGGGGTTGATGTTGAGGTATGATGAAAAATTGAGGAGTCTGAGCCGTAGAGCAAAGGGGCATATAGAAGTTTGGAAGCATCTGGGAATGGGGAGATTGAATTATAGTGCTGCAGATTTGTGTTATAGGCAACTGATAGAGAGAATACTAGACACCTTTAAGAGGTGTTCTTAGGGTGAGCAAAATGAGACAAACGAGATCAAGAGTGAAAAGGAAACTTGAAGAAAGAAGTCCATCGTACATTCTTACATAGGAATCTGTCCTACTGAGTGACTCTACATGAACCTGATATCTACTGTTCAAAGTCAAGTTCTGCAAAAGCATTTAAATTCAAGGGTCTCAAAGTTTTTAGGTCTTCAACTAAGAGAAGTGGAGGTACAACGCATTGTTGCATTCAGTGGGAAAATGGTTAGTGGCTCAACATGGACCGAGTGAACCTTAAGAGCTTTTAGCTCAAAGGCCATACCTTGATATAATCTTGATTCTTAATAATATGCATAGGAATTAAATAGTTAATAGTTCATGACCGTTAAGAAGATGCAAGCTGAAAATTCAGACATTTGTAACAGGTCTGCCAATTAAAAGACACGAGAATTGATTCTGTGAAAACCAGTGGATGTCAGTTGAAGCACTCATTGACACTGGAACATCAGAATTTCAAGGAGTGTTATGTGTTGTAGGGTGTCAGAAGATCTAATTTTGTTTAGATCGATTAGATGTAATCAGGCTTGCTATTTGTATTTTTCACTTTCTTTTTTGTAACAATTAAGCCTCTTCAACTCTGGCCATGCAAAACAGTTACAGGTCAAATAAAAAACCCCATGCACCACCAAAGTCCAAAATATTGGAGTGTCCATAAAAGTTAAAGTATCCTAATTTTAAGCCATCATTATTTTTCACCCAGCACTCACACAGAAAGTGACTTTCCGAACAACTAGGAAATAGTTAGAAAAATAAAAACAGGGTGTGATGTCCTTGGCCGACTTCACGGATATCTTTAACAGCCAAGCTTTTGCCGACCATTCTCACGTGACCAGCACGCTTGGAAGTTTTGCCGACCATTCTCACGTGACCAGCAAGCTTGGGGCCAGAGGGGAAAGGAAAACCGTGGCAATACATTAACAACCAATTGGGCTGTTTAACATTTTTCTCACCCACGCACTTGATTGTCAACTTTGGAATCCTCCAAATTCTGGAAGGATAACCATTAATTTGGGTCTTTCCAAGTTCCAGGGGTTTTCCTTTCAATTTTTTGATATCATGAATTTGGCCACAATTTTTTTTTAATAGCAAAATGAGTCAAATTTACACTTTTAAAACATAATAGTCCAAAAGTTTCCCAATTCTTTTGTTCAAAAAACGAGAAAATTTGTTAAAAAAACCTCTGATTTCAACAGGTTCATTTCTTTGCACGTTTGCGTGAATCAGAGTTTAATAGTCTCCAATCCAAGGATGTGGTCGGTTGCAAAAACACATATTTTCACACTGTAGCTTGTTGAAAACTGAGGAGATTGATTGTGAGCTCAGCCTCCTGTAGTTCTATGAAGGTTCTCATTCAACTTAGCTTTATAGTAATTCATATTTTGGGGCCTGGCAAGTATCACGAGCCTGACTCTGGTGCTCACTATACTCATTGGTCATCCCTTTTGAACTACTTATAAAGTCAATATAATGAGGATCATTACGCAAAACTAAGGATGAACTCTCCAAAATGATCATCATATTCTTTTTCTAACTATATTACAATTTACTCTAGTGATGATCACATAGATTAGGTGAAAGGTTATTTTCCTAATTAGGGCCTATCTATCAATGGACTACGTATCAAATAACCCATAGGGTACCTACTTACTTACTCATCTATCTATGTAAGACAAGGATGATAAAAAGCTTACATTGAAAGTTGCATAGGACCTACCTAAGGACTTAAGGATTATCTAGAGATTATTTAAGGATTACCAAGATACTTACTTAGGTTAATGGATACTTAAGGATTATTTAGGAAGTTACATAAGGCTTCCTAAGGTGCTATAAAAGCATTGCCTGAGTTAGGGAATATTTAAAGATTATTTAAGGAGCTACCCAAGTAATCTAAAAAAATATTTAAAGACCACAAATATCCATCTATCTAAGTTATGGGCTATTTAAAATAAAGATTATCAAAACTTTACTAGGAGATTACATAAGGACCTATTTAAGTCAGAGGATCCCTAAAGACTACCTAAGGACTTGTTTGAAAAATTACATAAAGGCTATGAGTCAGCCTTAGGTAACCACTAGGTAACCTTTTTTTGCATTGTGAATCAATATATTTCAATAACCCCATAAATAAATTTTTAATATGCCTTAACCTAAGAAATCTCTAACTAGTTTCACAAGTAGACTTTATGTGGTTCTTTAATTTGTCTTTAGGTATTACATAACCTAAGTAGGCCTTTAGGTGTCTCCCTAGGAGACCATTTAGGTAGTCCTTTAAGTAATCTCTAGTTATTGCATAACATAGGTAGACCTTAGATGTTTCCTTAGGTAACCTTCTAAAGTGGGTTGTATATAATCTCCTATGTAAACTTTTGATAATCTCTGGATAGCCCCCTAGGTAGGGGTTATGTAGCTCCTTAAATAAATTTTAAATTTTAAATAGTCTAGATAGTTGTCTCCTTGGATTCCTTAAGTAAATTTTAAAATAATTTTTAAGTATCCTATAACCTAGGTTGATCCCGAAGTGTCTCTTTAGATAGTCCTTAGATAAGTCTTAAATAATTATTAAATATCTCCTGACTTAAGAAATCCCTATCTAATCCCTTAGATAATCCCTTAGATATGCTTTGTGTAAAATCCTAAATCCTCTTCAGGTATCCAATAACATAAGAAAGACCCTAAGTAAACATGAAAATGCAAGTGAAACACCAAGACAAGAAGAAACATAACTTTTAAAAACATTTGCACATTGTGTGGTGCAACAGTCTAGAAATAGGAGGCTTCTAAGTTCAGATGCTATGGGTTAGAAATTACAGAAACTAACAGGATCACATGTAAAACACATGGGGGGAGGAGAGAGCGAGATTGTGAGCAGCAACCTTTTTTTTTTGCAAATTTCCATAAATTGGTGAAACTTTTTTTCAAAAAAATAATATGTTGTTCAATATTCCCTTCTTCTGAAAAAAATCACAAAAATCAATAAAAATGCCACGTTTTTACACATGATATAAAAGTAACCATGATATATAAGGATTTTAATAAAATTCTACTGTCATAGCTTGTCTATAGCAAAATGTGACAATCTCCTTGTGAATGATTGTCAATGTGGCAACATCACAAAATTGGAAAAAAAACACTGGCCCCCAAATTCTCTAATGGTGTGAAGTGTAGGATAAAGCCCCAGAGCAGAGGTTCTGAAAACAATGGGCATAGGATGACGACGCTGTAGTTGAATCCAGCCCCACATTCAGGCGATATCATCACCCCATGGGCTTTACCCATTGTAAAGCATTCAAGGGGAATGTTATTATGCACAAAAAGATGTGGAGATCACAAGCTGAAGGAGGGGGAGGGTTCCTACACCTACTCCTTAAGAGTGAGAGAGATCTTAGGCAGAGTAGGTGTAAGATCCCTCCTCTGGATATAACTAAATTCATGGGTATAACTAACAAGGTGCTCTTCACATACATTAGTAAATTTCTCTGAATGCTTGACCTCAATGAAATTCTCACAATCAGTCTTTTTTTTGGTGACACTAGAGATATTCATAAAGTCACCCTGTCTTTGGGCCTCCTTTTACTCCATAACACCTCTTTTAGTGGTATCCGTAAAGTAATGAAATGTCATTAAATCTAGTACGAAATGCTGAATCTTAGCATTTAGTGCACAAGGTTCGAGATGAATTATAGTAGCTGTACAGGTTAAGGAGCAATGAAAATCTATGTTGCGGCAGTGGAGCCGCTCAGGAAAAAAGAAAGACAGGGTGAAACTCAGGAACCATCAAAATTGATGATTTTCTGAGTTTCACCCTCCGTTGGATGCTAATGTACTTTTTTGCAGGTTTTTTTTTAATCTCACCCTGTGCATGACCAAACTCAGGGTACTGGTGCTGTCTTTTCCTGACTTTACAAATATATTTGCCAATTCAAAATTTTAGAGATTTTTTTTTTTTTTTTTCAAAAACAAGTCAAATAAGGAAAGATGTAGGTGCAATCAAACACACAAGACTGCTTAACCCACGTATGGTACATGCTTGCCTACAATTTCTATTTTTGATGAATAAACACATAACATCTAAGGAATTAACTCAGAAATCAAATAAACAAGGGAAAGGGGTTATAAAGGCATATGCATTAAGGGGAACAATTTAGGACATTCACAAAAAACCTCTCTAAGAAGATTTGCAATTGATTTTTAAGATTATGACTGTGGAGCATCCGTCTTATTTGAGGAGAAATCCCATAATGGGTATTCTCCGCAGATTTCTCAAATTGGATCCCATAGGCATCATAAAAGTTATCAAGTTCGGATGAGTAGTCAGTGTCTAAGAAGCCATTGCAAGTCCATCCCTTGCAATGAAGAGCTTTACAATAAAGAATTACAGCTGCTACTCTGATGCTGAAGTGGAGATACTTCCCATCAGCAATTGAAAATGGAGTTGCACCACTTTCACGTGATTCCCATGAGGCAAGCTTTCTGAACATTGCAATCTCCATCATTTTGGGTACCTGAAATATCTCACACAAGCACCTGAGGGTGAAGATTCCAGAGTATGTCAAGCTGTAACTTTTTGGCAACTGTGAGTATGTTGTCATTGGAATAGTGATTCCATGTTTGTGCAATCTTGATGATATTTGGCAAATGATTTGAGCTATGCACTCGATGTTGGCCATTGTGTTGATGACCTCACTAGAAGCCCATAGAGCCTTGTGATCTAATTGCTTTAGTTGTCGGAATCTTTGCGGATGATGTATCAAATTTTGTCCTTGCAGATCTTCAGTTTCTTGAGATTTAATCATGTGAGTACTCTTCTTCAATGGGACTACAATGAATTGATCTGGTAATGCTGGCACATTTGGGAACAAGAGCTCCTGCTTGTCCAAAAAGTTCCTTTGCAAATCCTCACCCGTTGGGTGTGAATCACTGTCTGCAATTACTATCTGGATTGGAAGCTCATAGACTGACAATGTTTTCTTCAACAAAAGAATCCATTTGCACTGGATACTTTCGTAGATAGGGTGCAAAATCCACACAGCATGAATCCTATTGCTGCTGTTCAATGTATCCATCATGGGTTGTCGGCCCTGTTCATTATCATGACTCCAAACTTCCCACAACAACATTTTCCATTTTGCAATCCATGATGACAAGGTCCAGCTTGAGTTCCTCTCTTTCAAGAATCTGTTAACGCCTTCTAGCTGCCCATTGTTGCCCATACCATTGCTTACATGAATGCACAGTGGAAGAGTGGGATGCCTCCACTCCCTGTTGATGTCCATGGTCTCTAGATCAAGGAGATCAGGTCCAAGACTGTCCAACACGGTGGGGTTCATCTTACACAGTTGTGCCATGAACATCTTTGACAGTAATTCTGTTGAATTCCCTATCACAAGGACTCTGGTGAAGGTGTCAGAAACATCATTTGTCTCAACTTCTGCAGCAGCAAGAAATGCTTGGTACATGGTCTTCCTTTCACGCACCTGTTTATCACAACATATGACATATACATCAGTCTTGGATGCTGTTGAATCAGGGCTAAGGCCATTATCAAGAATTACTAGCAATGAGATCAAGCTCAGTTCTTGACCACAATATCAAACTGCTGACTGGATGGAGACACTATTGCAGACACACTAGTTGGATGGAAGATTGATGTCGATTCTATTGCAGTGGGCAGATCAGCAACTTCAACCCAGACAACGCAGTACAATTGGTCATTCCATCACACAAACATGGACTCACAAATTTGTAAAGTTCAAGACAAGAGGAAGCTCAGTCAAGAAATGGGAAACAATGTGCACCTACCTCTGTAGCACAAGTTGGAGGATATTTCAGTACTTGAACCAGCTGCTTGCCCCCTGACCATGATAAACAATACCATAGCAAAAAGTCAATCCCCAAGCATTCAATGCACCTGTCATCATTCCAAAGGTCAAGTGAAGGAGTAGTTCCAATTGCTAGACTCCTCTAGTTAAAAGGCAGCAAAGAAGCAGAGACGTTTGGAATGCCAGCAAACCCTGGAAGAGGATTTTTGGAAGCATTGGGTGCTGCAGCCCAACCGTAGTTGCTTAGGGGAGGCTTGAGAGAGGTTTCGAGCATGAGCATCACAAACTGAAATGACCGGTAAGGAGCTTAAAATCCTGAATCACTAGCTAATGAGATCACGCCTGTGAAACTAGGACCTTGATTGTTGATGTTCACAACTTGAGATAGTCAAAAAATATTCAGGAGGAAATTGTGTACATACCAATCAGGAGACTGGCTTTGACATGCCTGAGCTCCGCACAAATTTCTGAGAAATCTGGTCTCTTACAAGTATCAGCATCCCAGCATCTGTGTATGAGGGACACAAGATATGGAGGCAGGGAATCTGGCAAGGTTGGTCTCAAGCCTGTATATTTGATCTTGTCAAGTAGACCAGTTAGCGGCTCACCCATGAATGGGTCGTTCCCTGTCAGAATTTCGGAGCACGTTATAGCGTAACTGTAAACATCCGCCTTGAATGGGTGGTGTTTTTTGTTTGGTCCTGGATGAGAAGACTCGCCGATATGAGAAGAAGTATGCAGCTCCGGTGCCATCCATCGAGTTGTGCCTACCTCGCTTTGCGCAGAGAAAGTTGCAGTCGCGGCTTTAATTTTTGCAAGACCGAAGTCTGTGACTTTGACGCGTAAATACCCTTTTTTGGCCATCGCCGAACTGTCGACAGGATCGACCAAAATGTTGGAAGATTTGAGGTCGCGATGCACGATCCTTTTCTGATACAAGTACTGCATTCCTTCAGCGATTTGAAGCATTATGTCCAATGCAACGTCAAGCTCAAATGGCTCCGATTGATCAGATCCCCGACTATGTATGCAGTCGTAAAGGTCTCCAGACATGAGCTCCATGATAAGTGAACTGCCGTCGTCTCGCTTTGGAGTGGAAACGCCAAACAACCGCACGATGTTGGGGTGAGAAAGACCTGCTAAGATTTCGGCCTCATGCGTGAAGGTCCCGTGAACTTTTTTCCTTGCGAAGCTTTGACCCAGCCAAAGCACTTCATACACAACTCCAGAAGCCCCCGCTCCACGTTTCTTCCCGGAGACGAGCTCTGTTGGTTCTATATTCGGCAGGAAGGCTCCATTCTTTTTGTTGTCAAAAGGAGGGGGCTCCAATTTCAACAGGTTTTCTACAAGCTTTCCTACTTGTTCGTCGGAAACTCCGCCACGCTGCTGCAACTCCAGTAGCCTTGTTCTCAAGATCCCATGATCTTCCAAAGCGGCGTTCTTCAACATACCACGGATCGCTTCCCTCTTACGTGCGCACTCGGCTGTGGTGAACCCTTCGATCATGTCGCGGTGAAGGTTGTTGGAAGTAGTATCGGTTATAGCATCGTAGGCGACGATGCTGATCACGGCAGCACACCAGTCGAGTTCAAAAAAGAACTCGACAAAAGTTTGAGTTTTGTCTACAAGCTTTACTGCCGCATGGAGCCAGTCCTTGTTGCGGCAAGCTTGTAGAATTGCTGCGGCCTCCGTGGTCACCCGGTAAAGCTCCTCCAGGGCTCCTTTGCACTGCTGCTCGCAGAAGGGAATCTGTTCATCATGAGGTAGAGAATGGATATCATCGCGTACCTTTGCCAATATCTCCCCAAGCTTCTCCGTCAAGAGACGACACTGATTCTGGTTGACTTGCAGCACTTTCTTTTTTTTCAGGAGTCTCTTCACCTCATCCGACGAGAGCTGGAAGTAATTACTATTCGTCATGCCGATGGCCTTGAAGCTCAAGATCTGTCGTCTCAAATTCTAATCCCAAAACTGATTGAATTTTCTTAACACCACTAGAGATGCAAAGAACATGAATTCTAGTCTCCCCAGCTCTGCAGCGTTCTCTTTCCGCACTCATCTGCAACTAAACATAGTCTTGCACACACGACTACGTACTACTAGAAACCTCGTCTGTGGAGCTTTATGTTCTTGTTCACAATCCATTCGTATTATCAAGAGCTGAAATATGAGCGGACCTCGTAAAGCAATTTTAAAACAATTGACCAAGTTCTAGACTTCTTAGCCTACACAACAGACTATGAAACATGCATCCACCGCACAAATCTCGAGCTTTTCGAGAGTCAAATCGCCAGGCAAATAGACGACAACAAACTTGCACACGCAAATCTGGTGCAAAGTGAGAGACTATGACTGCGTTATGGTCATTGTTTACTCTTCCTGAGCGCGTAACCAAGTTTTTCCTCGCCCGTTTCTTACAATGGGCACGCGGCCGGTAGCCGCAGGGATTAAATAAAATATATTACGCTACTTTCTGGACGACCGGCAGTAACGACCGTTTTAGCATTGTCCCCGAAGCTTTTCGGCATCTCCTAGAAGAACCCCACTCGCCACCCAGTCCCGCACTCCCGGTCCCCATGCCCTTCATCGGTAACTTGGAAGCCCGAAAATCTTGGGAACAATGATTATTAATTTGGGTCTTTCCCAGTTCCAGGGGTTTTCTTTTCAATTATGAAATATCATGAATTTGGCGGGTTTTTTCAAATTTTAGAAAGAATGAGTCAAATTTACACTGGAAGAACACAACAGTTCAAAATTGTCCCAATTTTTTTGCTAAAAAAACGAGAGAACTTATGGGGGGAGTGGGGTGGGAAACCACCAGTTCCAATTTCCAACAGGTTCCTTTCTTTGAAACTTTGCTGTATCATTAGTATTAAAAAATGAGCAAGGATGAAGGATTTGGTGGGTTGCAAGAACATGTATTTCCACTGTCCGTTGTTGAAAATTGAGGAGATTGACTGTGAGATGAATCCCCTGAAGCACGGCCAGAGTGAACCAGCCCCCATGACTGCACCAGTTGGCCGTTCTGTCCATAAGATGGGCTCGATGATTCACCTCTTTACCTTACGTTAACCAACATTCTACCATAGTCAATCTTTTTTGGATGTTGACCTTTGACCATTTTTTTCCGACCCTGACCTCTATACTACCCACCCACCTAGCTACTATGCTTACCTAAATCTTAGCCTTGCCTACTAACTAACAATTAATCCTTTACTTACCTTGGCAAAACTCTTATCTCTTTTTGGCTTAACCTATATTTCTTTTTGGCTAAACTTCTATCTCTTGGCAAAACCTATATTTCTTATTGGCTAAATTTTTATCTCTTGGTTAAACCTATATATTGTATTGGTTAACTTTTATTTCTTCGCTAAACTTATATTTTTTCTTGACTAAACTTTTATCTCTTGGCTAAACCTATATTTCTTCTTGGTTAAACTTATATTTCTTGACTAAACTTCTATCTCTTGGCTAAACCTATATATCTTACTAGTTAACTTCTATTTTTTGCCTAAATCTATATTTCTTAATGGCTGAACTTCTATCTCTTAGCTAAACCTATATTTCTTCTTAGTTAAACTTATATTTTTTGGTTAAACTTCTATTTCTTGGCTAAACCTATATTTCTTATTGGTTAAAATTATATTTCTTGGCTAAACTTATATGTTTTACTAGCTAAACTTCTCTCTTTTGGAAAAACCTATATATTTTGGCTAAACATATATTCTTTTTGGTTGAATTTATATTTTTTACTAAATTTATATCCCTCGGCAAAACCTATATTCTTTTTGGTTAAATTTATATTTCTTGATTAAACTTATGTCCTTTAGCAAAACCTATATGTCTTTTAAATTAAAATTATTTCTCTTGGTTGAACCTATATTTTTCTTGGTTAAATTTGTATATTTTGGCTAAACCTATTTTTTTCTTAGCTAAACTTATATCCCTTGGTAAAACCTATATATTTTCTTAGCTAGACTTCTATTTCTTGGCAAACTCTATATATTTTATTGGTTAAACTTCTACCTAATTCCTACTCCAAAATTAACCAAAAAAGTAGATACATTTTTTAGTAATGTCATTTTAATTATTTGCAAAAAATCTACTTATTAATTAAACCTACCTACCCACACCTCATTATATCTACCTATGCACTTGCAAATTATGGACTTCAATTGCAAAAAATATAATGTAAAATGTGGGTATTCCAACTACGAAAGTTTTTTTTGGCGACAGTCCTTTACTTCCACTTTGGACCATTTAATGCAAGATTTACTTAGTTTAATTAAGGAATAGGATTGATAAATGTAAAGTTAAAAAGACTTCAAACATTTATGAATATTTGCACAATTTCTAATACTAGTCAAAATCAATCCTAGGTTGGATTTTGGGTGGGAAATTCGGCAAAAATTTCACATATAAATACTTGCAACAAGATTCATTTTATCTCTTTTGAAGGTAAATGAAGAAAGTCTCAAGTTGAAGTGACCACACTAAAGGTAAGAGAATAAACTTTTATTTCATTCATTTAATTTTTTCTTTTCATTGTGTTTCAATTTTAATTCATCACTCATTCCTAAAAGATTATTTTGTATGGCATTTGTATATGTTTATAAAATTATTTTGTAAGACATTTTCCATTAAAAAAATTTAGGTTCACATATAAATTTTTGGGGTAATTAGTTTTAAACTATAAGGCTAATGTTTCCATTCATTATATTTTTAATTGATTAGTTTAAAATTCAAAACATAATTTTTATAAATGTTTTTAGTATTCCATTTGTAATTTTGTTTGTATAATCATTAGGTTGAGAACATTTATCATTAGGATTATTTAGGGTCATGAAATGTGTGTTGATTTATTAGGTTGTGTTTTCAAATCAAAATACAACTCCTTTGAATGTGATATCATCCTTTCACATCAACGATATAATTTTTTCTTAATCATTTTCTTATGTTTTCTTATTGTTTTGATCGTAATTTAAGGAAATCAATTTCCTTGGATGCTTTTAACACAATCATCAAATTCCACTAAAAATGTTCCATGTTTGATATATGGATTTAGCATTTTGGCCTCCCATAGATAGTGTGGATTTAGGGTCATAATGCCAATATTACATTTTGTCACCCATATATAGTGTGCATCTTTAAATTGTTATGCAAGTATTGCATTTCCCTTTCCCATATATAATGTGGATTAAAATCATCATGTGGGTATTGTAGTGCAGTTTGTTAAATATCATGTGGGTATTATATTTATATTATCCATAAATAATATGGATTTAAATTTTACAATTTTGACCATAGACCATATCATATGTTCTCCATACTTAACATTTAGGGTATTCTGTGCATGATTAAATAGGGTTTAGATGAGGGATACAAATTAAGTACTTAAAACAAGTACATTTGCATTAGTATTAAATATGATAATTAACATGTAATTCAACATATTGCAAATATAAAGTATTGGACATCAATATCAATTTATTATTTTTTCTTGTACAATCAGCTTAAGGTATAGTTTTAAATATGGGTCATGCTTCACAATCTCAATATATTGAGATGCAAAACCCAAAGATGTCACCTTTTAACAACATGGACTTGTCATGGAAAAAAAATGTTTGACATGGAGGGGAAGATATGATCGAAGTTGAGTGTGCATACATTTCACATGCATGAATTTTGGAATTTCTAAATGGTGAATGAAGCCATGAAGACTCCCCGATGGAATGCAACATTTGTAAACGAGTAACCTCACAAGAAAATGTAAAAATGCCAAGAATCCAAAACCACCTTGGCCATATTTGATATGATGTTCTATTATTCATTTATATTATATTGAACTTGTTTTTTAACCTCGTATTGTACCACACTTTAGGTCCTAAATTGATTTCACATTTTGTAGGTATGCATGTGGGTATGGGCTTGAAGATAATTGTGGAGACCCAAATCACCATCGATCCATTAAACGGGATTGTTTAGCTCAATTTTTTATTAAACAATTATACGCACGACCTAAGGTGGCAAAAATAATCTTCTATCATCGACCTCATATACGGATCAATGGTGAGCTTACACATGGTGAACATGACCTTGATTCCATTAAGTGACCATCTTTTTTTGCTCAACGAATGTCATAAGCCCTCAAGGACCACATTTGGACCTAATTGGGTTTAGGTTACACTGTTAAGCAAATATATGATAAGCATAAGGCAATATGGTGGGCTAGAAACAATGTAGGAGAAGGAATGACAAGGGATGATTTCATTAGACAACAAAACATTGCTTACTTAGATCACAAACACACAAAAAAGGAGTTAGTGTTTACACTAGAATTCAACCATTTTGTTTCGCACATGGGCATTTAGTCATCCAGATGATGTGTTTTATTTTCAAGATGCAAATGAAGATAATGGGATTCATGTCCCATTCACAATAGGGATACAAACCCCATTTTAATTACAAGCCATGGTTTCATTGGGTGATAATTGGGCAATCTCAATGGATGCCACCTTTGACACTAATGATGTGAAATTTCATTTGTTCACATTGATGGTGTTTGATGCACATCTCACTAGAGTGCTGGTCACATGGATCATTACAAACCACCAAACATGCAATGATTTGGTGGAATGATTAATTCTTTTGAAAATAACTTATAAAAAAAAACCCTAAATGGAACCCTTCATGTTTCATCATTAATGATGTTCTATAAAAATTATGAGCATTGCAGTGATTTTATTTTCATTCTACCTTTTTTTGACCTTTTATGTATATGCAGCCATTTAAAAATATTATCCCACATTCTCCATTTTAAATAATGTTACTAATTGAAATGATAATAAATTGGTATTTTATGCATGGTTAGGATTTTGTGGGGCAACGATCAAGTGCCCATTTACCTTTGCGCATGGCACATCTTAAATGTTTTGCGTTTACGTTTGATGGAAAAAATCAAAGACAATGAAGTGCATCATGCAATATTAAATGACTTTCACACCGTCATGTACATGCCCATTGAGCCAAGTGAAAGCATTGAAACCTTCATGACTCGTGGGAGAAACAAGGTCATTGAAAGCTTCACCCAACAATTACCTAGTGATTCATGGACTTGATATTTTTAGACCTATTATTTCCAAGTTGGTATGTGAATTAACTTTCAATCCATTATTGTTGTTACACCATTTTGTGCATATCCCAAAATATTCACTCTTTGAATTAAGGTAAAAACACCAATGGTGGACTTAGCAATCCCATGTGGACATTAAATGCAATACCCACATTAAAACCTTAATCCACACTATATGTGTGAGCACTAAATGTAATACTTGCATGACAATTTAAATATGCACATTGTATATGGGGGCAAAGTGCAATATTCACACTATGACCCTAATCCACACTATATGTGGGAGCCTTAAATGCAATACCTACATGACAATTTAAAGATGCACATTATATATGGGGGGAAAGTGCAATACCCACATTATGACCCTAATCCATACTATATATGGTAAAAGGAAATGTAATACCTACACGACAATTTATGGATGCACACTATATCTTGTTGTAGATCTGTGGATGGTGGGGCTTCGACAAGTGCCACATTCAAACTAAGACACACAAACATCAATTGAGTCTTACCATGGGGCATTGAAACATTGGTTATCTTTTGAAACAAAAGGGCTTCGAGGTTAACAAATTGATTGGTTAACGTGGAGACTCACGACAACGGTTGCAAGACACTACATGCACACAACTGAAATGAAGAAACATGGGTTCATAAACAATAAAGTTATGGAACGCATTGTGAAAAACGAGCGTTGAAAAGGCCACATTGATCCCTCACACCAATGTCACCCATGGGATAGATGATTCAAATGAAACTAGCCATGCATGGATGCTACAAAACCAACAACATCCAAATATGACATATAAGGTCCCACTTCATTTCACCAAGTATGCTTGTTGCACATGTGAATGGGCATTGCGTGGAAAGTTATGTAAACATCAAGTTGCCATTTTTCTTATGTGTACCGATCTCTTTAAAGAAAATATCATTCAATATTGTGGGACATGGTATGGATTTGATCGTGGAGGTTTTGCTGCCATGTTTGTACACCCTACTTATTTGCACATTTACGACAATGAATCTAATGATGAAGACACCGATGAAGATCACTTTGAAAAACCATGGGTTGTTGATATGTGTGAAATTATGAGACCTGATGATACCTCCCCCAATGTGGAAAAAAAAAAGATCACAACCTACCTTCAAGTTCATCCACCTCCACACAAAAAATGGTAGCTCGAATGGGTGACATAATGTAAGAAATCATCAATGAACTCAAAGAAGGTGGAGTTCAACTCATAGACCACACCACATCATTGTTGTGTGTTATTGCAATAGATGTATGAAGTATTTGCCTTTCCAAGGTGAATAAAGTCATGCATCCTAGCATGTTATTTCATTGTGTCAATGATGGTAATTCAATGCATCGGATGAAGGATTGGCATGAGACGATGTTAGAATATGGAAATATTCATAAGAAAAGGGCTCATGAGTAAATAAAACACAAATTTGTTTGTACCTATCCCCCATTTTAATTTTCCATTAATAAAATGTGCATCATATTACAATTGTGTCAAAAAATAGATTATTATGTGTTAATGAGTTGATTTTTGTATCATTGAATTATAGGGTTTGAAAGTTAGAGTTTCATTATTAAGGTTATATCATGCATATATTTAAAAACTCCCAAACAAGAATATTTCACTCAAACATTATATAAAGGTGGGTATTGCAAATCAATTATACAATAATCACCAAGTCAATATGTGAGTAATGTTTACCCATCTTTTTTCTTGTGGCATTTAATTGGTATTACATGCAGGTATTGCAAGGTTTAAGGTATATCATAGTTAAAGGTTAACGAGCACTAACACAAGTATTTCATATAATTCATATCTTTCATGGGTATTAATTATGTTAAATGAAGGTATTACAAATTCCCTACTCCTTCTAGAGGGGGAATTGACCACTTAATGCGGGTATTGTCCTACCTTTTTCATAAGAATGATGATTTGCTTTAGTTATAAATATCATTTGGATATTTCTTATTGTATTCGATCCATCAAATGTAGGTAATGCATTTGGTGAACGAAATCCCCCTAAGTAAACCTAGATTATAAAGGACTAAGTTTTTGCAATACTTGCATGATATATTTTTATTAACCAAAAGGGGGTTTTTGGTGAGGGTACACTATAAACTTATGTAGGTATAATGATAAGTTTACTATGGTAAATTGGTAATACATTACAGTAATAAAAGAAAAACCTTAACATTCATTATAAATGGTGTAGGTATTTGCAATTAAGGTTTGGAAAAATTAGGACATGCCCACAGATAATGCTTACACCTAAAGATGAAGGTATTGATAATTGGTTTATTTTTTTAAAATAGGTATTTTTTGGATACGTCCTATTGTTTTTATGCACTAAATGCAGGTATTACATTTAGTAAACAAGATGATCTTACATAACCTTAGATGATGATGGAATAGGTTTTTGCATTATGAAATCAAGGGGGGTTACATAACATAGATTTACCTAGGTATTACAATTTGGGATTTAACATAAGATGATAGGGTACGATATTACAAATTGAATATTTTAACCCTCATCATATAGACATTACAACCTAATGCATGCATAGGTTTAAATTTGAAAAATTAAACAAACCTATATAATGAACCTTAAAATGTTGAATTAAAACCTTTGCATGTAACAAAAAATCCTTACATTGACCTTAAATTAAATAAACACAAAAAGAATTAGTTGCATAACTTTAATGGTGGAATTTAACAATTTTTTTAAAATTAAGTGTTAAACTTAATTTTGGAATTATTTTTGCATAACCCTAAATTATGTACAGATTATCAACTTACGTTTTAGACCTAATTTGGGGGGGGACCCCAACCAATGGGAAGGTTTTTTTATCATTCATACCTTTGTCATGGAATCACTTTCATTCTCCTCTCTTTTAATGAAAAATAAATAAAAAATAGGAACCTCGTTAAATATATGTGTGTATGTGAATACATAAATTCACTTAAAAAATATTCCATGAAAATAATGTAAATGTTAGGAAAAGGGTTACTTTAAAATAATTGAAGACAAAAAGCTAGGCTTAATTTCCCTAAACCTAATGTCCCCCCTATTTATTTGTAACATATATTAGGCAAAATTTTAGATTAGGATAATGGAACATGAACATGAGTTGGTTGATATGTCGGTATTGCAATTTGAAACGTTGTATGGAAAACTCAACCATAAACAAGAAAAGATCTAAAGTTTGCAATACTTGCAAAGACAAACCGAATTATGCACCAAGGGGTCCTTTCATGAAAATGGGCAATGTAATTATATAAAAATATAAATTACATTTTTCATTAAGGTTATTGTGTGAATATTTCATGATAGGGATAATGAAGGTATTGCTTAAATGCTCTAGCATGGCCATAGAATGTGCTAACCCAATTAGATGAAGGTATTGTTCATTTGGTTTATAATAAATGTAATCCATTCATAATGGATGGGGGTATTATGTGCAACATGGCATAAGATTAACCCAAAATCTACAAATCCCAAAATTAGAGGTCAAAATTAAAACAAATGGACTGATACAAAAATGTTCAAGTAACCACATTATAAAAAGGATATTATATACCGCCCATGAATGATTTCGGAATCATGATACTTGGATATTACAACCATTTCTTTGACTCAGTTACATTTATTGGATTATAATGTCCAATTCTAAGCACCCCATGCAACTTTCAAACGCTTTGCATAAAAAACTATGCTTGCCTGAATTGTTTCAACAAGGTTCTTGTCCTTTTCAAGGCATGCCCATGCATTTTGTGGGATGAACCCCAGCCCCCATGCTAGAATCCCAATGATGCCCAACAAGATTTCAAAGCCTAACATACCAACAAAGGTCATTTAACTTGTTCCATTTATTGTGCTTAGGCTTAGAGTTCATCCCATTTTAACTTTGCTTTCTTTTTCACTCTATCAAAAGCCTTCTTTTCATTTCACTTTTGCCTTGCATGTGGGTTGCTTAAAACTTGAACATTCATAGCATGGTGATTTTGTTGCCTTGGTCCCCCAACACAAGTAGAAGGACGACCATATTTGCCTACCTCCATGTGAAGCCCATGTTTGTTGTCCAAATGTTGATGAAATAGCCATTTAGCCGCATAAGTGTCGGTACATCCATTGATCTTGCACTTCCACCTTGACCCTTCGTGCACCCAACCTGCATCTTCCATTGCATGATTTGGTAGTTTTTTTATTTGATCACTTGTTAACAAATAGGAGATCTACTCAAGTGCAAACATAAATCTTTATTGAAAGGAAACTACAACATAATGCTCACAACACAAAACACAACATCAAGAACTTTCTAAGGTTCTTGTCACAAGAAATACACAAACTTGTGTAATGAAGAAAAGAGAGGCAAACCATCAACACCAAGGTATTTAACTCAAAGACCAAACCACAAATAACCAAACTAAAATAAGTAATGAAAGTAATTCAACCTTGTGAAAGGTAACCTAGTTACTTTCCTACTCCAGTAACTAATGAAACCTAACTAGTTGAGCTTGAATTCTCAACACTCCCCCTCAAGCTCAAATCCATTTCTAGTACACCAAGCATTTTTCTATACTTCTTTAGCTTGTCTGTACCTAAAGCCTTTGTGAAAATGTCAGCAACTTGATCTTCGGTACTAACATGAATGAGGTCAATTTCTTTTGCTAGAACTTTTTCTCTAATAAAGTGGTAGTGCACCTCAATGTGCTTTGTCCTAGCATGATAGACCGGGTTTTTAGCAACTAGTATGCTACTAATGTTATCACAATAGATGACAACAGGAGCATCCACTGATTGTCCCAAATCTGAGAGTAGTTTTTGTAACCAAACTACTTCACATGCAACAATTGTTGCACCTCTGTATTCTGCTTCTGTGCTTGATAATGCAACTGTTGGTTGTTTTATTACTGTTCCAACTAACAGCACCACTTCCAAAAGAAAAACATGAAGCCACTAGTTGATCTTCTATCCGAACCATTGCCAACCCAATCAGCATCCATGTATCCATGTACTTGTAATTGACTATTGGCTTCATAAAAAATTCCACATTGCAAGGTATGTTTTATGTACCTCAGTATGCGCCTCACTGCATCCAAATGTGGCTTTCGTGGTGTTTGCATGAATTGACTCACCACTCCAACTGCATAACTCAAATCTGGCCTTGTGATGGTCATGTAAATCAAACTCCCCACTGTGCGTCTGTACATAGTGGTATCCTCCACGAGGTCTCTTTCATCTGCACTCAACTTCACATTTTGCTCCAATGGAATTGAAATGGGTTTACAACCCGTCATCCAATATTCGTACAATTTGTTCAAGGCATATTGCCTTTGTAGTAACCATATCCCTTTTAGGGAATGGATTACCTCAATGCCGAGGAAATAACGCAACTCTCCCAAATCCTTCATTTCAAACTTTTGCTTCAAAAGCTTCTTCAAATGAGAGATGTCTGCATTAGTATCTCCTGTGATAATCAAGTCATCAACATAGATGACTATGACTACAATCCCATGATCTGTTTTTTTCACATATAGTGAAAAATTTGCATTGGATGTTTGAAATCCACTTGTGACAAGATACTGACCTATCTTGTCTGACCAAGCTTTAGGTGCTTGCTTCAAGCCATACAAAGCTTTCTTCAACCTACAAACCAAATTAGGATGTGTTTGGTCCACATAACCTGGTGGTTGTTCCATGTACATTTCTTCCTATAAATCTCCATGAAGAAAAACATTTTTTACATCCATTTGATGTAAAGACCATCCTTTTGTTGTTGCCATAGCAATGATTGCTTTTACAGTTGTCATTTTGGCAACTGGACTATAGGTCTATTCATAGTCTATGCCATACGTTTGGGCATAACCTTTGGCAACCAATTTTGCTTTGTATTTGCTCACAGATCCATCTGCATTGTGTTTGACTTTGTACACCCATTTGCACCCAATTGCTTTCTTATCTTTTAGTAAAACTACCAATTCCCAAGTAGCATTCGCATCCAAAGCCGCCATCTCTTCATCCATGGCATTGTCCCACTTCGGATTTCCAACCGCTTGTTCAAAACAAGTGGGTTCAACCTCTTGTATAACTCTCATGTATGCGTAATGATGATCTATAAAGACATCATATGTGAGTCTTTGTACAGGGTACTTGACTCGTGTGGATCTTCGTACTCCAATGTTGTTGTCAGGTGTTTTCAAAGCTTTCTTGACCATCTGAGCTCTAAGAATAGTAACTGAGGTGATTCTTGATTCTTCACCCTCACTCTTCTCTGACTCACTTGATTCACCATCTACATGAGAATTTTTAAATGATGTTTGAGAACTACCATGTACAATGTTTGAAGATCTTAATCTTCCTTTCCATGGAGTGCTATTAGACCCACTAATTGAAGACTCTTGTGGTCCACTAATTAATTGTGATTCTTGTTTCACATTTGATGAAACATCACCATTTCTAGCTTCTCCATCTTCTACTACCTTCAATGGTGAGTACCAATTAGCCATCTCATCACACACAACATCTCTACTCACTTGCAACTTCCGAGTGGAAAGGCTAAAACATCTATATCCCTTTTGTTATGAGGAGTATCCAATGAAGATACATTTCTCAGCTTTTGGGTCTAGTTTTGATCTCTTCTCATCAGGAACATGCACGTATGCAATGCAGCGAAACACTCTGAGGTGTGAAACATCGGGTTTCTTACTTGTGAATTTTTTTTCAGGTGTCATGCCATGAACTGCCACTGTGGGTGTTCGATTCATGATGTAGACTGCAGTTGCTACCGCTTCAGCTCAAAAGTAATTTGGCAAATTCTTCTCATTCAACATGGCACATGTTATTTCTGCAATGTGCTTGTTTTTCCTTTCAGCAACTCCATTCTGTTGTGGGAAATAACTACATGAGTACTTCCTTTGAATTCCATGCTCTTCAAGTACTCACTGAATTCATTTGAAAAATACTCTCCCCCTCCATCGGACCTTAGGCACTTGATGCTCACACCTTTCTCCTTCTCCACCATTGCTTTGAAATTCAAAAAATGTTGAAACACTTCACCTTTGTGTTTCATGAAGTCGACCCACACCTTCCTTATGTGGTCATCAATGAAACTCACGTAGTACTTGCATCCTCCAATGGATTCTGTCTTCGTGGTCCACACATCTGAGTGGATCATTTCCAAAGGTTTAGAACTTACATGAGTTGTTTGAGCGAGGAATGGATGCCTAGCTTGCGTCCCTAATTGGCATGCTTCACAAACCTCTGACATCACCTCTTCTGCTCCAAATTTGGGAAGACCTCCAACAAGTTTTTGTTTCTCCATGAGCTTAAGATGTTGGAGATTAACATGGTCAACTTGCTTGTGCCAAATTCCAATGTCTCCAGCTCCTTTTCCATGTGTGAATAACATGGAATTCACCTCAGGCATGTTCACATCCAAGGTGAACATTCGTCCATTCCTTTCCCTTTTTGCAATCAATTTGCCTTAGTTCTTCATGTCTTCCACAAAACATCCATTTGGGTTGAATGTCACCTGTAAACCTCATTCCACCATCTGGCCTACAGAGACCAAATTTTTTGTTATGGTTGGAACATGAAGTACATCTTTCAGGTACTTTGTTTGCCCATCTTCCATGGACAATGGCACCTTCCCAATTTGTGGGATGGGATGTGTTGTGTCATCATCAGATTCCACAAACCCTGGTGTCTTCAAATCCTTTGCGTCTCTAAACCATTCTCCATGGCTAGTCATGTGGTTTGAGGCTCCAGAATCCACATACCAGACATTGTTGTCTGATACACCTCTTATCATTGAATTTGCCATGTGCTGCATCACAAACAGTTGCTCATCACCTTGATTGCTAGTTGATGCATAATTCCCTTGTTGCAACTTTCCATTTCGTGCATCATGCTCCCTTTGATAACAGTTCTTTGCCATGTGCCCAGGTTTCCCGCAGTAGTAGCAATTTGAATCGCTATTTGGTTGTTGACCTCGATGACTTCCACCACGACCTCCATGACTTCTTCGACTTCCTCTTCCTCCAAAGTTTCCTCGTCCACCTCCATGAGCTTGACCTTCATGTTGTTGATGTCCACCATGCAAGCTTCCGGGTCGACCTCGAAATGAGGTTTTACCACCTCTTCCTCTACCGCTATTGGTATTTGAGTAGAAAGCACTTTCTTGTGATCCTCCATTGGATGAAGTACCAACAATTCTCATCTCTTCACTTATAAGTAATGTTATTAAGTCTTGGAAGTTAGGAAATGTTTCTCAAACTACAATCGAGGTGCGAAACTGACTATAGTCTGTTCCAAGTCCATTTAAGGTCATGGCCACTAAATCTTCATCATCTACAGGGGCTCCTATAGATGCAAGAGCATCTGCAAGGTTTTTCACCTTTGTAAAATAGTCATTGATGTTCATCTTGTTTTTCTGTAGATTATAAAACTCTTGTTTGAGCTGCATTTTGTGAGCTTGTGTACTGGTGTTGTACATCTTCACCAATGTATCCCAAGCTTGCTTGGGTGATTTTGCATCTTGAATATGCACAATCATGAAATCAGACACACTCACAAAAAGCCAATACAAAACTTTCCTTGCTTTTTCATGCTAAGTTTTATTGGCTTGAATTTGTTGTTGTGTGGGGTTTTCTGGGAGAGGAGGTTCTTTCTCATCACCAGTTATGAATTCCCGGTAGCCTTTTCCCATCAAGAAATTTATAATCTTAAATTTCCACACTTGGAAATTGTTCTTGTCTAGTTTCTCAATTGCAATTTGAGAAAGACCGTCCGCCATCTCTCAAGGCACCACTCAATGTCTTCTTGGGGTTTCAAAATGATTTTAATTCCTTCCTTGGGTTTCTAGGGTTAGGATTAGGGTTTTCCTTCCTTAGGTTTCTAGGATTAGGGTTAGGGTTAGGGCTAAACAAGATAGACCTTGCATATATATTTATGTCTTGAATATTATCCGAAATTCTATACTATACATAGATTTTACGTATAGGTACGTATCTCGTATAATATTTTGTATGGTATTAAAAATATGATTACATACCACACTTTTGTACGAAGGTCTTGATAAGGTATTTGCGCTTCCCAATCTTCAAACTCCTTCCTTCAAGTTCTCCCAAGTTGTATTTGCTCCACTTCAAAACTTTGCTTTGATGTCTTCTCAAAACAAACTTCTGTCACAACAACTTTGCAAAACTACTTCACACACATATGACCTTGGATCGATCTAAAATTTTGATGAAACATAGAACACTATGTCCACTACCTTCTCTCAAAATTTTAGCTCATTTAACTTCATAAAGTGAGAGATCTTGCTACTTCCTTGAAGTCACCTCAAATTGGGACCTAAACACAAAATAACTTACAACTATTCTCAGCAACTCCAAAATCCTTGAGATTTTGGGAGACACATAAGATATATGTCTTTTATATTTGATCAAAATTTCAACTCTATTGATGATGACTACAAAGAGATATCACTTTCAAAAGAAACTGACTTCAAAATTGAGATTGAAACTTCAGATGCTTAAAGCTCTCTCAATACAAATCCAAATGACATGAAATATCTCTCACACATATATTCCTATGTGATCTATAAGATCCCAAAGCTGCAAATCCAACAAAGCTCAAACAGAGGAGATATGACCAAAAAACGAGATCTGGCACAGTGTTTTCAAAAGCTCATAACTCTCACAAAACATATCTTTTTCTTTTGAAAATTTGAGAATAGAAGCGTCCTATAGTCTTCTACAACCTCTCCAAGTGTCACTCCAAGATCTTTTCACAGTAGCTCTAGATCTAGCTTTAAAGATCTGACTTCCACAACTTTGATATGTTGATCTCCTCTCACCTCTTTTCTTTTCTTTTCTTTCTCTTCACATTCTTTCCTTTCCCCGTTTCTCTTTTGCACTTGACAAACTCCTATGATATTACTAGAGACTTTCAAGCTCTACTTCTAGAGACTTTCTAGCTCTAGATCTCTTTCAACTTTTTCACCAAACAACCTAAGCTCTGATACCATGTTAACAAATAGGAGATCTACTCAAGTGCAAACATAAATCTTTATTGAAAGGAAACTACAACATAATGCTCACAACACAAAACACAACATCAAGAACTCTCCAAGGTTCTTGTCACAAGAAATACACAAACTTGTGTGATGAAGAAAAGAAAGGCAAACCATCAACACTAAGGTATTTAACTAAAAGACCAAACCACAAATAACCAAACTAAAATAAGTAATGAAAGTAATTCAACCTTGTGAAAGTAACCTAGTTACTTTCCTACTCCAGTAACTAATGAAACCTGACTAGTTGAGCTTGAATTCTCAACATCAATTTCATGTGAAGCCACTAAAACCCCTGTAAAAACAACATTCAAAATCAAACCAAAAAATAATCCTTAAGAATGATGAAAGTATTACAAACAAGCTAACAATATAAACTTACAAAATATGAAGGTATTGCAAATAGACCAGCAAGAAAACCCTACACAATATGAAGGTATTGCAAATAAACTAGCAAGAGAACTCTAAAAATATGAAGGTATAACAAACTAGCAAATAAACATTAAATACAAGGAGGGCATTACAAATAGGCTAGCAATTAAAACCTTTAAACAATGAGGATATTACTTTGAAAAATTTGGGCAAAAAAATACCCCATCCCCATTCTCAAATAGAGAATGAAGATGGGGTTTAAGGTTTGGATTGGGATTTTTTATTTATAATGTGTTGCATCACATTCTTTTAAACCCTATCATTTGAAATATATCATTCATCATAACAAATTTACTTTTAAGAATAGGAGTGGGATTAAGGTTTACCTTCAAAAGTAGGAGTATAAATGTTTATTCTTTGTTCCACTTCAATTTCATTTTCATTTGCTACAACATTCACTTGTTGATTATCACGAGTCACCTTTCCTTGGCATTTAAGTTTTTTCCGAGGATGTGCCATCCTACAATAAAAGCATTCAAATCCTTAAACAACAATCAATCCAAAAAATAAAAACAAAAGCTTGAATCTCCCCAACAATAGCAATTGCCACCACTACCCAAGAACTTCAAACTCCTTTAAACAAACAATTGCAAAACATATGAAAAGGAATAGTAACTTATGTTTTCCAACTTGTGGCAACTTTTTTATGCAAAAACAAAAACTTGAAACAATAAGAGTTGCAAATTTAAATGTTCCCAATATCAATAATAATAAATATTTTTCATTATATTTAAAAGCTTAAAAGCCCTATACTTTAGAAGTTTTATTCTTTATTAAAATTAATTAATACAGTCAAATTATAAAATTCAATTACTATAACTATATTTTTCATTATAATCGAATTGAATTAATATAGAAATCATATTTATATTGATTAAATTTAATTTTTATTATAATTATTTGGCTATATTGATTAATTATTTACATGAATTTATTATAAATTAATTTTTATAAGTAGAATTTTTATTAATAATTACATTAAATCTTGGGCGTGACATGTGGCACCTTTGTTTACAACAACTTTAAAAAATAGTAGAAGACAATGACAAGCCTAGATCCCAGCTCATCGTCATCTTTTGAAATTGAGGAAAAAAATCAAAAGATGACAACGAGCCAATATGGACCACCACCCTTTCTCTAAATAAAATAGAGGAGTTTCTCCTATTTGAAAGAATCAAACTCAAAGCATAACACTACCTAGAGACTCTCTTTGCCTTTTTGGTCCTACATCACTTAGTGAAGTTTATGTTTTTATTGAAAGCCACCATAAGAAGTGCCATAGAATTCTTAAGAATTTCGACACCAAATCATATGAAAATAAGTAAAAAATTTCAAAGATCACCATAACATAATGGGCAAATACATTTTGCAAATCAGAGTATAAAAAAAAGATAAAAATATTCTAAGCAAAACATTGTAAGATTGTGTAAGCAATGCAAGAACTCAAGGCAATGTGGCCTCACCACAAAACAATAATTACAATGAACATGAGGCAACATGGCCTCACCACATGCTAGTACTTTTTAATAAAGCTCATGGCCTAGTGATGACATTCTTCATTTAGCACCTTGTCAAAACATTCTTGACTCGCGAATGTTTACCAAATTACACTGGTTGATCTATAAAATTCTATAAAATTCTTGCTTCTTTGGGCTTCCATAACATTCTTGCACCAAGAATGTCATAACTATGGCTCATGGCCTCCTAAAATACAAGAGTGAATTGTTCAGTGTATTGCATGCACCCATTTACAAAATCACTAGTTCAAGTATTCTCAAAATCTCTAAAAATTTGAAAAATTGTCAACTATATTGTGCCCATTTACAAATTGAATAAAATGAGTTTCCAACACACAAAAGAAACTCCAGCTAACATCACTAGTGTCGTTCCTTTTGGCCAAGAGCCTATCCAAATGTTGTATACTTCACTGCCCCTTTCCTCCTTACCTTTGCATTTGTCAGAGCTTGGTGACATCCCCACGTCCATGAAGGTACAATAATGATGCAACTAATCAACTCACATTTACCAAAAAACCCAAGAGATGACAATGAGTCGAGAGCCTTCTAGCTTGTCGTCATCTTCTACATTTAAAGAAAAAAACCAAGAGACAAAGCTCATCGTCGTCTTCTGCACCTAAGAAAAAAACAAGGAGATGACAATGGGTTAAGGAGGCTCACCGTTATTTGTTACACTTGAGAAAAAAAACAAAGAACTGATGACGAGCCAGGGAGGCTCGTTGTTATTTGCTACACTTGAAAAAAAAACAAAGAAATGACGACTAGCCAAAGAGGCTTGCCGTCATCTATTCATTGTCACTTCTTTGTTTATTTTCTCAGGTGTAGTAGATTATGACGAGCCTCCTAGCTTGTTGTCATCTTCTACATTTGACGAGGGAAAAAACAAAGAGATGACAACAAGCCAGGGAAGCTCACCATCATCTATTCGTCATCATTTCTTTGTTTTTTTTCTAACTTGGTGTAGCAAATGATGATGAGCCTCCTAGCTCATCATCATCTTCTACACTTGATGAGGGAACAAAACAAAGAGATGATGAGCTAGGGAGGCTCGCTATCATTTGCTACATTTGAAAAAAAAAGAAAACAAATGAGGACGAACCTCTGGCTTGTCGTCATCTTTTACACCTAATTTTTTTTTTAAAAAATGACAATGAGCCAAGAGGCTTGTTGTCATCTTCTGCACCTAAGAAAAAAACAAAGAAATGACGACAAGCGAGGGAAGCTCGCCGTCATCTACTACATTTGACTAAAAAAAAAGATGACGATGAGCCTATTAGCTCATTGTCATCTTCTACACTTGAGGAGGGAAAAAAACAAAGAGATGACGAAGAGCTAGGGAGGCTTGTTGTCATCTACTACATTTGAGAAAAAAAAACAGATGAGGATGAACCTCTAGCTTGTTAACATCTTTTACACCCGAAGAAATTTTTTTTAAAAAATGACGATGAGTTAGGAGGCTCATCATCATCTTCTGCACTTGACGAAAAACCAAGAGACTTGTTCTCTCCCTACATTTTTCAACTTACTTACCACAGATGCACGAGTTTTGGAGGATTGTTTTCCACAACACCACTTCAACAACATCTTCTGCATCACCGTTTCACCACCGCTTTTGCAACATTGTTTCAACACTACCTTTGCAACATTATCTTTTGCAACAACATTTCAACATTGCTTCTATAACACCATCTTCTGCAACACTACAATTCTTGAGTGGCAACAAAGTTTAGGGTTTTTGGTGGGTTGGGGGTAGGTAATTGGGGTTCGAAATGCTTGGGCAATCGAATAGATTTTTTTAATGGGAAGCCTTGAAGTAAGTGAGGGATTTGTTTTTTGATCCAACCTCAATGCCTGCAAATCCAATAATTGGGATGAACTTGAGTTCATCCCAAACAAAACTGGTGCAATCATGGGGGCTGAGTCACTTCGACCTTGAAGTACTTGGAAAGATTCCATCTTCTCAATAGGTAGGCTGTTATTTGCAAGGGGTATTAGCCCATGCCAAAAATGGTGATGAATGTTTTTGAAAAAACAAAATTCATGTAGGCAATAGGAAGGCCCAAGCATCCTCTCAAGGTGGCTTGTTTTTCTTCCTTTTAAGTTTGAGGGGGGGAGGGGAGGGGACAAGGATTTTTTCATTTTCCCTACTCCCAATTGTTCTCTTGGAGTTCCCAATGAGTTTTTATTAGGTTCTCAATGCATTCCTTAACATGTTTTCCATATGCTTTGGCAAATGTTGTCCTTCACTTGCATAGGTGGGCCAAAGGGGAGAAACTTTATACTTCAAAATATAACCTTCTTTTGTTTTGGGGAGTCTACATGGTTTCATTTTTTGGAGTGATGGGCTAATCAAATTGGCTTAATGGAACAAAACAAAATTGTACTTGCGAGGCACCTCATTTCAATAAATCATCTATTTTTCAAGAACATCTCCAACTATGTTCAGTAGGTAACTTTGCAAAAATATTTCACATAAATATTTAGATGTGAGAAAATAGTTTTAGTTTTTTTTTCCAAGCTTACCCATAAATTTAAAATTGGGATTACAAACAGGTGGCATATTATTAATAGTAGACCACCTGGACCAATCACTTTGATTGGGCATTTAGAAACAAGCACATGAGTCAAATCCTATTTCTTACACTCTTCTCTGACAGTTGTTATGTTTTGCCTTGCCCTTTACTAGCCTCAACAAACGTTTTGAAAGTGTTGAGCCACAACAGTAATGCCAAGCTAAATGTATGTTTTGAGTTTTTTTCACACAATTTTAATTTGGAAGGTCACATCCTAAGTAGCACTACAATTTGTTGGCTAGAGTAAACTAGCACTCGTTGAACACCAAATGTTGATTTTTTTCATGGGATGGGTTGCATTTTTTAATCTAGCCTCAATCATTCAACTTTTTTCAGTTTTTATCAATTAGGTTTTTTTCTAGGGTTGTTTTTTTCACAAACCTGACTTTCATACTACCTTCCCAATTAACTACCCTACTAACTTAGCTATCTTATTGACATAGATACCAAGATTTTTTTTAATCAAAATATAGAAAGTGCCAAAAATGTTTACTTCGAATTGGACAATGGAACATATTTTGTTATAAGAAAATTTTGAAGGGAAAAATTTCAAGTTATTTTTTTTTTAAAAAAATAACATTTTGGCAACTGAATGTTTTTCAATGAAACCTAACTGGCTATTTAGATTTCATAGCTATTATACATTTGGTGACTACCTCAATTCCCATTCAGCAATTTTGGCCATATTTAAATTGTGTTTGTTTAGCTGTTATAATGTAACAAATCTCCCTTGGGGGAATTAAACCCTGACCACAAAGGGTTTTGACCACTATTACAAAGGAGTCCTACACCCATAAAACCCTGAAATATCCCCTCCCAACTTTCAAACAACCAAGCCCAACACCCAAATCAAATCAACAAGCTTATTAACATACACAATTTTATAACTTCAACAAAAACCTCCAAAACTAAAAATCAAATTTACAATTGAACTTAATACATCATTGTCACCTCCTTCCAAATGCAATTGCATCATCATATGGGAAGTTAAACAATGTGAAAAATTTCAAATTAAACATCCTAACAGACAACTCCAAGTGGGTTGTTAACTAGTTTCTAAACTTATTTTTCATGAAAAAGAGAGATTGTTTAATGTTTTTTCATCCTCAATAGACCCCAACACCTAAACCATCATATTCTCCACCAATTTGTTCTACTCACTAAGTTTTTCACTCAAAATGGAAGAAGAATTAATCTTCATCCATAATCTGGTCACTAGATTCAACTTTGAATGTTCAGCCATTGCCCTTTTAGCATTATGGGACATAGTGAGCCTGAAACAAGAGGATTGCACATCAAAGATATGTGAATCCAAAAGAGGGGGTACCATAATCCCATCAATGGTCCTATGAACATCACAAAATGTAGATTCGATAACATTTAAATGTAAAAGGAATGATCTTTTTATAATAGTAGGATTTAACCAATATTGGAAGTACATGATTCTAAGAACCATCATGACTTCTTGCTTTGGAAACTACTGCTGCAACTCAAAAATTAAGGTTTGGGTTGCCTCAATGCAACAATTTTTCACAATAGTAGTAGTTCTACTAAAATCCTTTTCATGAACCTTCATCCAAAACCCATCAACTTGGTTTCGAATGTGGATAGCAAAGACATTTCCACCAATATTAAAACTAAGAAAAGTTTGGGGTTCAACGAAATATGAACATCACTAGATTGACAAAACATCATTGAACTACTATAATAACTTGGTGAGACCATCAAATAATGGATCATCAAAACTGGAAAATGGACCAATACAAAGGTGAAAAAAATCAACCTTGACAAGATTTTTGCATCCAAAATGTCCATGATAAACGCACCCCAACATTGGGCATATTTAATGACATAATGGACCACTTCCAAAATTGGCATAACGTATGGCAAACCTAGGATTACGTCTAAATCACACAACAATTCAAAGTTGACACAAGCAAATTTATTTTTCTCACAATTAGAATGCATCTTCACAACCAAAGACTTATAATGTGCTAATATATGTTTCAAAGGGCTCAACATGGAAATCCAATGAGTCTTCACATTCCTCAACAATCTTAGCCCTTTAGTTTTTAAAGTTTCTACAAGCTTAATGAACCCTACGAACTTTTTAAGGTTGTATGCAAAAAATGAATACAAAGATTACACATGAACTCAATGTGAGACACCAAAGGCAATTTGGACAAAACAATAACTTCTAGATTGGTTATATGTGTAATGTAATGCACACCAATAATAAAAAAAGGATAATACAATATTTCAATCAAGAAGTTACCCTGGTTTAATGTCCTTGGAACACAAAATTTCCATCACAACCAAGACATACCCACCATGAAGCAAGTTATTCAATTGAAACACCTTCGGATTGAAGTGATGTTATCCATTGTTGGTTGTTTTATGTAGTAACCTAGTTTGCACTCACAAAAAAATAGTCAGTAGTTTGCACAATAGCCCTCATTAGTAGATGTTTGGGTTTTACAACTATCGTTTGCAACTAAAAATCAGTTACATCTGACACATGCAATTATAAATTTAAGTAGTTGCCTAAAACAAGTTGCACATGACATTCAATTGCATGTGACACTACGTAGGCAACATGTATATATAGTATTAATATTCATGTTCATCCATACATACCAACCCAATTATAGTTGCACCTTATGTGCAACTCTTTTAGTAGCTAATCAAAATATTACACATGTTTAAAAATTGGACAACTAGCTTGTAGACATGTGTCACTATTTAATTATCTTTGTGTTTTCAAAATTAAAAATTCATTGGATTAATCTCAATCATTAAATTTTCTTCCACTAGGATGATGACATGTGGCACACCATGGAACATTCATTGACCATTTCACACATGTTCATTTTAGACACCAATTATATGATGACACGTGGCAATCAAGGCCCACCTATTTTTTATTTTAAAATATTAATTGATGAAATCTAAGTCGGCCGATTTATGGCTATTAAGATGTTGACACATGGTGCCTAGGTACGTAATTAATTATTAAACCCTATTAGGTAGGTACACTTACTTTGATTTGTAAATAGGTTGAAAAGTAGGTAGGCTTAGGCTATATAGGTAGGTTTAGAATAATTTGATTTTATTTTTAGGTTTCACCATTTCATAAAAATCAAGTTTTTTTATTCACTCATCCCCAATGGCACTTGTTAATTGTCTATTACATAGTTATTGCTTCTATTTATATACTAAGCCAAATAGAACTGGAAACCAAAGGATATGGCTTAAAAATTTCCATTGTAAACTTAATGAACCAGCTTAGTTGCACATTAGATGCAACTACTATATTAGGGTATACGAGCCAAGGGAAGGCTCTATTGCTTCTCATGTCCATAAAAAACTTGAAGACTCCTCTTGGCGCATCTAACACACTAAGAATCGTCAAAAACAAATTAAAAATGAGAAAGTTATGGCCCCCTAAAGTAAAGGGGGTCAATAACTAAAAAACAAAACCCATTAAACACTACAAAGGCCAACTCTTAAACACCCAATAAGTTCCTTTTATGTTTCTTTGTTGCTATTAGAGTTCCAATTGATTTGCAAAACTTCAGGTGGCATTCCTATAACACTTTAAATTGTTTAAAATGAATAGGAAATAAAAAAGTTATGAGCTTTGAAAGTAGGAGGGCTTTCAAAGAAAAAAATATGTTTTGCACCTTGGAAAGCTTTGTTTTTTTTTTCTTCTTGTTAATTTTTTATTATTCCTTTTGTTTTGCATTTTAAAGATGATTATAGGATTTTTTTAATAATTATGATTACTTAATGAAAATATGATTTTAATATTATAGTCTTACTTAAACTAGTAATTAACTTAAGATGTTTGTGTACTAGTAGGTTAATTAATGTAGCTTATTTACATTACATTTTAACATAAATAATAAATTTATGACTTACAATACTTATTAAGTATATATATATATATATATATATATAATTGATTATCATTATTATTTATTAAATTCTAATATTATCATATTAATTGATTTAATCTTTTTTTGTTTAGTCAAATTTACATTTTCTAAAAAAGATTCCAAATAAAATTTGAAAATTTGCAATACATATTTAGATTATGCTTTAATTTAAATTAATTTAATTTAACATAATTTAGTTTAGCTATAAATATTTTAGCCTAATTTAATTTAGCCGTAATTAGTTTGGCCTAATTTGATTTAACCATATTTATTTTATTTTAAATTTATTTAGCCATAATTAGTTTGGCCTAACTTAATTTAGACATCATTAATTTAACATAATTTAATCTAGCCATGGTTATTTTAACCTAAGTTAATTTAGGCTAACCTAAGTTAACATGGGTTTAACCTTAGTACTAGAGGTACATAATACTATTATATATAACCTATCTAGATATATTAAATATAATAATTTAAGTATGTATAAGTTTAGGCCATTATTTTTATGACATGTGTCCATGTTGTACACATTTAGTTGCATGTTAGATGCAAACACAACTATATGGCCCAAAAATTATACAATACCAAATTTGTAGTTACAAACATGATCAAAATAATTGCAAACGACAGCTAGTTGCATGCCAATTGCATAGTGACTAGTTACAACTGATAGGATTTCTAGTAGTGCCTAATGGATGTGAGGACAACATCATGCATTGCCTTAGCCATTTTCCACCCACTCCCATATGTCCAATGTTTTTTAGGGTTATTTTTTACTTTTAGGATGGAAAACAACTCTTGAGAATTTCACATTTGCACATTAGACTACCATGGCTCAAAAAGTGAAAATTCGTTGTAAACTATACAATTTTCTTTCTAGATGAAAGATGAACATCAAACTACAATTAATTTAGAATTGTTTCAATATGTCTACACACATAAAGCCTCTCCTTTTTTGCATGTAGATTCTTTATACCAATCCCCAACAACAATTCCAATAGAACCAACAATTGTTTTTTTCCAACCAACATGTTTATGCAAAGTATCCAACTTCGATGACGAGAACTTACCCTTTCCCTCAACATTTGAACATATCATGCATTTCACTAATAATATTTAAGAATCCTCTCCCAAAACCAATTATGCCTAAGGAAACTTGGTTGCCTAAGAATCTTGGAATATCTAAAACTTATCATTATACCTTTTAGGTTTCTTGGTTGGAATTTCATGCGCACTAGGATTGGAAGGCTAAAAAACATTTAAGAATGCAAGTGGAGGAGCATGAGATGTTGACGAGCTTGCCATGCTAGTATTTTACTAACCTTGACCCAAAAAAAAAAGTGGGTCCAAATTCTTTAAGGTGTACCAAAATCTTTCACAATGTCAGTTTTTTTAACTAGTTTTTTTTAACCATTTAAAGTCACATTTATGGATGATTATGATGGAATTTAAAATTGTAATGGTCTAAATTATAGTCCTTCTAAAATTTTTGACAACTTTTGATTCATTAATTTTTATGAGGATCAAAATATAGGGCAAAAAGGACTATAGTAAAGACTAGGCCCTTTTTGTCCTATATGGTACACCTTTAAGGATTTTCACCAAAGTTTGAATTGAAAATTTGCAAGAAGTTTCAATTGGTGCCATTATGACAAACAACTTGAACAAAGAAAACAAATTGAAGAATATTAAAAGCCAAAACATGCAAATGAATTGGAAACATGCATAGTCAAAAAATCAATTTCAAACTATAATATGAACCAAAAAAAGGAAAGAGGAGGTCAAAGCTATAATCATTGTGGATTACATAACTTCAAGAATCAAAAGTTCGGTTCTAGAGCTCAAATTCATCACCTTGAAGATTGAATGCTATGACCTTGATAGACGATTTCAAGAATTGTGTAGATTTTAAAAGAGTTGTAAAAGCCTTGAAAAAATTCCTTCAAGTTCATTGATTGCTCCATCCTCGTGAGTCGTGAGCAATGATTCTTGTAACAACAAGATCCTACCACCACTAAGTTTCTTTGCACAAGGCACATTGCACATTCAAAACAAGCAACAATATTCTCATGCCACCATTTCTAATAGTCCATTGTTTAAACTCTCCTCTTAAATTTTTTGATCATTAGTAATTTGGAGGAGCAATACTAAGTTAACCACTAAATCCTCAAAGCAATCCAACAAATTCAACGATCATATTTTATAATCTCCAAAAAGGGATGGTCAAGATTTAGTGATAAACAAAACGCTTAAAGTGCCCTACAGACGAAACTGAAAAACCCTAAAGGTGCAAATGGCACTGGATGTTTATAGTCAAACAACTTTTACCAATGATGCACAAAGATGGGAGATTGATGTTTTAGTGCACATGATGTCGTAGATGGGTTGTTTTAAACAAACTCCATTTATTTATTTATTTATTTATTTCCTTCGTATCAAATCACATGTGTGGATTGTGTGTTGCCTTTTGGTGATAAATTGTTAAGAAACAAAACCCTAATAGATATTTTATTAAGCTACATCTTGCCCTTACCTACCTATTGCCTTCTATTTTTTCATTGGTTAAATTTTTACTCTCTAAGCAAAATCTTTTATTTTTTCTTTGCTAAACCTTTTTTTTTTGAGAATTTAAAAATAATAATAATGGTTAAACCTCTATACATTTTTCAACAATTTATTTTTCCTTTGCAAAACTTTTATCTTTCCCTAGTTAAACTTTTATATATTGATTAACATAAATTTACTTCCAAGCTAAACATTAATTTTCAACATAACTTTTTAACTTTCTAGCTAAACATTTATTTATTAGCAAAGCCTCTTTATTTATTGGTTAACCTTTATTTGGGTGCAAACAAGTCAAATGAGCCAATGGCGTTGTTTTAGAAAAGGATTGGCAATTACATAATTGATTAACACAACAATGGACATTTCAAGACTCATATGTAAGTATTGTAGAGTTGGCCAAAAAAAATAGTGAAGATTTTGGGAACGCAATGTGAGTATTTTGCAAAATGTAGGTTACCAATTATTGAGTATTACATGGTTGGTAAAAAAATCCAATGAAAATCTGGGAGGTTGATGCAGGTATTACGGGGTGAAAACATTGTAGAATGCAATATGAAATACTCATAAACTTGACATTCAAAAATTGATTAAGATACCATTCACATATCATTGATTAACATAATACCAAATGGCATACATTAACCTCTCGTTTTAATGTACATGTAAACCTCATGCAAAATGCACCAAACCATAAGAATTGTGTGAAAAAAATGCAAACCAACAAGTCTCTATTATTACAAAAAGAAAAATAATGACATGTTATTCCTTCTTCACAAAAGGACCCTTTCTATGACCAGCCTCTTGATTTATAATATCATGAACTTGGTGATAAATTGTAATTACTTTGATTGCCTTTGTAACATGGTGATACGTGTACAATTGTTGGTGCTAAATGTGAAAACAAATTATGTTGATCACAAACTCATCCTCCATGGTTCTACACAATCTAATTTATAAATACAAACATGCATTAGTAAATTAAAGTTTCAAGGTTTTTCTTAAATTTTTTCAAAAAAAAGACACACACAAACATTAAAAAACAAAAGATATATAGAAAGAGAAGTAAGGAGAAAAAGAAGAATTTAAAGAAAAGAATCAATGAGGAATTGGAGCAAGGAGAAAGAGGAAAAAAAAACAGCAAGAAGAAAAAAATCAAGAACAAATAAAAGAAAAAACAACCAAGAAGAAAAAAAAAGGAAACCAAGACAGGAAACGTAAGTTGTGAGAATGGGGAAAAATAATGGCAATGAAAAAGTGGCAAATGTTTTTTTAAAAGTAAAACTTCATCCAACCAACGGAACCCACAACAAGTTCTGTTAGATTGGTGCATTGGTGGGTGCTGGTTCACTCCAGCCCAGTTAGTTGCTTTGTATGCTTTCTTTGTTTGTGAGGGGAGATCTCCTAAACTACAATGCACCCCACTGCATTCTTGGTACTGTTGCAAAGCCTTGGATGAGTAGGGGGTGCACAAGGCAATTTGTTCATGCAAGAATGATTGAATATTGAACAATTCGTTGAAAATTCAATAAAACAAAAAACTAATTTTTTGAGGGAAATTGGCACAAGCTATTGGTATTGCTAGAAAGATTTGATGAGAGAGATTTCTTGGAGGGGATTTCATAATTTTTAGACATAAGGTAAGGAAGATATTGAATTTTGAGTAATTTTTGTCATCAGAATTTTTATTTTTATTTTAAAAATCAAATTTGCATTCTATCATCAGGCCCATGTTTACACTTGGAACTGCTACACAATCATGTTCACACCAGTCTTGATCAGGTCTTACTTTGCAAGAGAACGTCTTGCCTTGATTTCAACTTTTGAAAAAAAATTGAGAGGGTCCCCATTCCACTTAAACGATTTAAAGTTTTGTTTTGAATTAACCTCCAGTCTAATTCCAGAGCAAGTTCTCTTTCAAGACTCTCAATTCCCATTCTTCTAAAAAATTCTTAAGTAGGTCTACTTCCAAACTGGATCCAGTTTTACCTATCTATATCCATATACCAAAACTGTTTTTTTTCTAATTACTTGCAGTCTACCATCAATAATGCGTCTAACCATATATCAACCACATGCCTGATTCTAACCCCCATCCCACCCCCAAATTACTATTCCAAAAAATCTACACTTCAATCATTTTCTCTAAACTAACAACACATCTCACCCCAATAAGAATTGCTTTCATTGAAATTAAGATTTTAAATTTAACTTTTAAGTTTCTTAAAACTTCAAAAGTTAAAACCTGTACAAAACAAGTTTTGGGGCCAGTTCTGGTACTAGCTGGAAGTTGATTTTCAATTCCAGTTCTGATCAATCTACACATAGGCCAACAATCTACAATTTGGCTCACACATTAGTGGTATTTAACAGTGTTGTGCCACTCTTTTGTTTTAAGAGAACGTCCAGTCCTAGGTTTGATAAGTTAAAAAACTTGAAGATTTTCCATGTGCAGGTTTGAGCCTGGTTTATCTCATTTTTAAACCTTTCAATTCTAATTCTACCACATTTTTTCAAATTCAAGAACCTTGGGGGCCTAGTTCAAAAATCAAGCCTGGTTCTACATACACATTACACACTGCTCTATAGTCGGGACCAAAGCTTATGAGAACAGTCAAATTTTCGAATGGACTTGCACTCTACCTCCCATCTTCAAATCATAGGTTTTGGAATGAGTTGACAGCCCCTAGGTGCAAGTACAGCCATAGCCATAGTGCTACCACTTTGGCCTTCAAATGACACCCAAGAACTCCTTTGCAAAACAACTCACACACCACTCGGCAGACAAACATATGCAAGGGGTGTCAATACTTGGAAGCATTGTCCAAACATCCAATAAGACTCATGCTCAAAACCCCACTGTCTATTTCCACCATATGTTGCCATCCTGCATTCTGGTCTTAGTTTCTCTATTGAAGTCTTGTGGAAAACCTTGAGCTCCTAAGCATCTCACTTCTGCACAAGTAGTCCATAGCCAATCATTGGGAGTTAAGAAAATCATAATAAATGTAAGTAGATATACTAATTTGATTGATTGATCTATTTATTGCCTGGCTGCATCAGTTTTGGAAACAGACCATTAGGTCTTGTAAGTGCCCTCCCAAAATGCAAAGAAACAGTTGCAGCAAAACATGGCATAGTACTTCTCTACACAAATTGTACACTCATAGGGCCATATGAGCTGTACTATGATCACAACATGAATCACCCATACGCATGACCCAGATAGTCCTGGGCTTTGGCTACCTGCATATTTTGTGAGCATTCTGCCAATGGACATGGCAAAAACCTCTCATGCAATTCCTGGGATGATGGATATACCTGATTATGAAGACAATATTGTTCAGCCAAATTTGGAGGGTTGTGAACAGCAGCAAACGCTTGAGTAGTGAAGTGTATGAGTGAACTCATCACTGCACTTCTCCTAAATCAACTTCTTGGTAGCAACTATTTCACCAGAAAGCAGGAAACTGCAGAACAAAAAAAGAAATTGACTTTCACAATTCACCTGCTGTGAAGGAGCATCTTACAATTCAAAACAGCAAAGTAAAATTCATAAGAAACTCACAATCATGACTTGTGTGCATGTTCCCTCATTGTGTCAATTACAAGGACAAGTTTTGAATCAAATTCAATGCTGCAAAATATTCTGTACAGAGGTCTGTTAAATTCCAATTCCACCTAAGAACACTTGAAATTTGGACTTCACAGCTTACAGAATTATGCAATTGATTTGTTGACAGAGCATCACCTTATTAATATCACAAAGATTGAAAAGAAGCCTCCAAAACTGTGAATACATACCAGTCAGCTGCAAATTGATCTGCCATAATTTGACAGAATCCAGCAACCTGCACCAAGCAAAGATTTTCATCTAACCTATCATTTATTCCCTGTTCAGAAGTGATGAATGAAAAACCTAGTAACCCTGATAGAGACTCTAACATTCTTGCAAGTACTCATCCTACAGCCAAGACAACAGTATCCTTGTACAACTGCTTATATATGCTGGAAAAAGTATGGATTTGGCAACAGATCCCTCTTGCACACAGCTACAACCCAGGACCAAAAGCCACCGAGTGCAGGACATAAATCTGGGGTAGAAAATGAGCTAGTGTACCTTTACTCTGTAAAACTTTGTTATTAGGAAATGATGGAGCAATCCCTGAGAATAATCTCAAGAGTCTGCATTTAGCAACAGCTTTTCAAGGTAAGTGCCTGCTGGTTGTTCAAGAGCTCCAAAAGTTGACAACCAGAAATTTGACGAGATATCTCCTCACATCCTATGAAACAAACATCCAGAAATTCATGTCACCTCAGCATGAACATATTGACAGTAGAGGAGGTCATCCAATATAACAAAAGAATCAAATATGGTACTAGTTGCAGATGCAAACAGAAAATGTAGAACCCTAACCCTAACCCTAACCTGCTAAGTAACAAACAGAAAAAACTATATGTATGGGATTGCAGACAAAACTCCACAACAATTCTTTAACAGTAACCACTTCTGTCATTTCCAACAAAACCAATTTTACTAACATGAGAAGAACAAACATGGCTTTAAACTTAGGTGCCCATTGCTTCACAATGTCAAAAACCCTCTCTAGAACCCTACCTCACTTTCTGTTGTGGTAACAAGATTACCTCAAATGCATAACAAGAGGGGGATGGTGCATCCCCTGTTTGTTTGGCACATCCAGCAACTCCTGCAGTGCTCCACCATTGCACATATGATTGAAGATCACTGATAGGATTTGTACAATGTGATCAGCCTGCTTTGCAATTACAGATGTAGAGGTCTTCATCCTCCCAACATTGGTTGAGAGAAGCTCAAATGTTGTTGTCGACATTGTCCTCGTCACCATTCTGCATGAAGTGAACCACTGGAGGTAGGACCTAATCAAGCATGGCAGTGACTAGTTCTCCCAGTCCCAGTGATTCTACTGAAGCCCCATTCAGATCCATTTCCTGGCTACATCCCAGAACCTTTGTTGCTATTCCAAACTACAAGACTCTTTTTCATGCCAATGTCCTCAAGGGAAGTTGCTGTTGGAACTCATTCAAATAGGAAAAGATGTAGGTGTTGCATGCAAGCAACAGACAAGATTACTCTTACCTACAACTTCTAATATTTTACAAATAAACACATAGTATCTATGTTGTTAACCAGAAATCAAATAAACAATGGAGGGGATGTAAGGCATATGTACTTAAGGGGAACAATTCAGGACATTAACAAAAAACCTTTCTAAGGAGATTTGCAACTGCTTTTCAAGATTACTACTGTGGAGCATCTTTCTTATTTGAGAAGGAATCCCAAAATGAGCATTCTTTGCAAATTCCTCAAATTGATGCCCATAGGCATCATAGAAGTTATCAAGTTCAGATGAGTAGTTGGTGTGTGAGAAGTCATTGTGGGTCCATCCCTTGCAGTGAAGAGCTTTACAATAAAGAATCACAGCTGCTACTCTGATGCTGAAGTGGAGATACTTCCCATCAGCAATTGAAAATGGAGTTGTACCACTTTCACGTGATTCCCATGAGGCAAGCTTTCTGGACATTGCAATCTCCATCATTTTGGGTACCTGAAATATCTCACACAAGCACCTGAGGGTGAAGATGCCAGATTGTGCCAAGCTATAACTCTTTGGCAACGTGGTGTATGGTGTGATTGGAATATTCATTCCATGTTTGCCCAGTTTTGCTGCTATTTTGCATATGATTTGAGCTGAGTGCTCAATGTTGACCTTTGCGTTGATTACCTCACTGGAAGCCCATAGATCCTTGTGATCTAATCGCTGTAGTTGTCGGATCATTTGCAGATCTTTGGTAATCATGTTGTCACTGCTCAGACTCCTCTTCAATGGGAGTACTATAAAATGGTCTGGTAATGCTTGCACATTTGGGAAGAGGAAACCACGCTGGTCTGAAGAGTTCCTTTGCAAAAGTCTCTCACCTGTCAGGTCTGTATCACTGCTTGTAATCACTTCCTGGATTGGAAGCTCATAGACTGACAATATCTGCTTCAAGGAATGTATTGATTTGGAATAGATACTTTCATCCACAGAGTACAAAATCCACACAGCATGGATCCTGTTGCTCCTGTTCAATGTGTCCATGGGTTGTTGGCCATGCTCATGATGGTCCCAATCTTTCCTCAACGACACTGCCCATTTTGGAAACCATGATGAGAAGGTCCAGCTTGCATTCCTCTCTCTCAAAAATTTGTTAATGCTTTCCAGCTGCCCACTGTCACCAATACCGTTGCTTACATGGATGCAAAGTGGAAGAGCAGGATGCTTCCACTCCTTGTTGATGTCCATGGCCTCTGAATCCAGATCAAGGAGATTGGGTCCGATACTGCCCGACACATTTTGGTGCATATTGTAAAGTTCTGCCATGAAGGTTGTCTTTGAGAGTGACTTTGGAGGACTCCCTAGTATCACCAGGACTCTGATGAAGGTCTCAGAGACATGATCACTCTCAACTGCTCCAGCAGCAAGAAATGCTTCGTGCATGGTCCTCCTTTTATGCTGCTGTTTATCCCAAACACCTCACAATACACATCAGTGTTGGATCTTGTTGAATTAGGCTAAGGCCATTATTGAAGATAGACTAGCAATGAGATCAAGCTCAGTAGACAACAACATCAGACCACAACTTTCAGATGATTGAACATTGTGAGGTAAGTAGCATTGAAGGCATTTACTACTGTTTATATTTGCCCTTGTCAATTTCCTTGTATACAGACTAGCTTAGCAACAAAAGCCCCAACTCCTCAAAAACTGTTGAGTTCGAGACAAGAGGAAGCAATCAAGAAATGGAAAACACATGCACCTCCATAGGAGAAACTGATAGAGGAGACTGTAGTGCTTGAACCAGCTGCTCGCCCCCTGGCCATCATAAACAAACCCAAAGCACAAGTCAATCCCCAAGGACTCCATGCAGGTCCTGTTATCATTTGAAAGGTCTTGAAGGAGTAGTTCCAGTTGCTCCTACCAGTACTTACAAGGCAACAAATACAAATTTCCATGGTGGGCGACAGAAGAAGTAGAAACAGGAAGATGATGAGAAATGAAGAAGAATAGAAGTCTGAAATGGCAGCAAACTCTGGAACAGGACATTGCCAAATCTTGAGTACTGCAGCAGGCCTGCAACCGAAGTTACTTGAGGAGGCTTGACAGGGTTTTAAGCATGGGCATCACAAACTGAATTGGCAAGAAGCTTAAAGGTCCTGAATCAGGTTGGAAGCACACTAGTAAGAGCTGTGATCCAACCAGGACCTTGATTGTTGATGTTCATAACTTGAGACATCTGATCAAGAAGTCAGGGGTGGAAATTGTGTACATACCAACCATGAGACTGGCTTTGAGATTCCTGAGCTCCACACAAATTTCTGAGAATTTTGGTCTCTTGCTAGCTTCAGCATCCCAGCATCTCTGCATGAGGGACACAAGACATGGAGGCACCGAAGCAGGCAATTTTGGCCTCAAGCCCTCTTTGACCCTCTCACGTAGATTACTTAGCCTCTCCTGCAATTCGTGGAATGGCGAATCCCCTGTGAGAATTTCGGAGCACGTAATAGCGAAGCTATACACATCCACCATGAATGGGTAACGTAATTCTTGTGGCGTCGGCTCAGAAGACTCGCGTTGATCAGAAGAAGTAAGCAGCTCAGGAGCCATCCATCGCGTTGTTCCCACGTTCTGGGTTTGCAAAGAGTAAGTTGCACTCGCGGCTTTGATTTTCGCTAGACCGAAGTCTGCGACTTTGACGCGTAAATAGCCTTTTCCGGAGCAGTCGACAGGATCGACCAAAATGTTGGAAGATTTGAGGTCGCGATGTACGATTTTTTTGTCATGTAAGTACTGCATTCCTTCAGCAATTTGCAGCATGATGTCCACTGCAATGTCAAGCTCAAATGGCAGCGTTTCATCACACCGCGGATCATTCATGTATTTGTGAAGGTCTCCAGACATGAGTTCCATGACGAGATTGCAGCTGTGTCGCTTGCTGGTGAAAAAGCCAAACACCCGCACGATCTGAGGGTGAGAGAGACCTGCTGAGATTTCGGTTTCATGCGTGACGATCCCGTCAATAGTTTTCACGGCGACTTTTTGACCTAGCCAACTCGCTGCAAACACATCACAAAAACCTCCCATTCCGATTTGTCTGAAGGACTTCAACTGTGCTGATTCTATACTCGGCAACTTCAAGCTGGCTCCTTTCTTCTCATTTGAATCAAAAGTCGAAGATTCCTGAGCAGGATCCAATTCCAACATGTTTGCTATAAGCTGCTGCTCTTGTTCATCCTCATTTCTTCTGCCACACTCCTCCAATAGCCTTGTCCTCAAGCTCCTGTGATCTTCCACAACAGCCTCCTTCAACATATCGCGGATCGCTTTCATCTTACTTTCGCACTCTTCCACGGTACTGAACCCTTCGATCATGATCTTGCGCCGAAGATTGCTTGAAGAAGTATCGGTTGTAGCATCCGAGGTGACGATGTGGATCACGGCAGCACACCACTCCAGTCGAAAAAAAGAAGCGGCAAAGCTTTCAGTGTTAATTAGTAGCTTGACTGCCGCAATATTGAGCTGGTCCTTGTTGCAGCAAGCTCGTACGAGTTCCTCTGCCTCCCTGGTCACGCGGTAAAGCTCCTGGAGAGCTCCTTTGCATTGCTGCTTGCAGAAGAGAGATTGTTTCCATGGAAGTAGAGAATGGATATCAGCGTATACAGTCTTCAATGTCTCCTCAAGCTTCTCCGTCAAGAGACGACACTGATTCTGGTTGACTTGCACCGATTTCTTTTTTTTCCGCAGTTTCTTCACCTCATCCCGCGAGAGCTGGAAGTAATTAATATCCGCCATTGACACTTTCAATCTCAAGATCTGCCGCCTCAAGTGCTATTCCCAAAAACTGATTGGATTCTCTGATCTTCACTCCACTAGATATGCAAAGAACGTGAATTCTCTCCCTGCCTCTGCAGCATTCTCTTTGTGTATTCATTTGCAACCCAATATGTTCTTGCACGCACGAGTACTTACTGCTAGAAGCCTAACCTCGACATCTCTTCTCCATCTTCAGGTCCTTGTTCAACCGATACGTTCAAACAAACCCTAACGAAATACAAGCTTCATCACTTGTGCAACATGAACGGACCTCACCAAGTACTTTGACCACAATTGACCAAAGTCCTAAACTTCTTGGCCTACAACAGACTATGAAGCATATGCATCCACGGCACAAAGACTGAAGATTTTTAACACACAAATCTCACGCAAATTGAAGACAAACTTGCACACGCAATCTGTTGAAATCCGCCAGACCACTCATCCTGAGCGCGTGAAACGCTAGATTGTCGTGCAAACCATATGAGATAAAGTGCGGTGCTACTTATTGGAAACAACTTTGGGAACATCTGGGAAATTTGAGGAACGAGGGTTTGTTTTAAGGATGTTGTGATGTAGCCAAAGTGATGGTCATCCATAAAATAATTTAGCCAAATTTCTCTTCATTCTACAAATGAAAGTGGAAGAAAAAACGAAATCCTTCTATTTTCTTGGCTACCTACTGAAACTGATCATAAGAATCTGACGAATTGAAGGGGGGGGGGGGGGGGGGAATTTGGGTCATTTTTTCCACGAAAAATTCTTTGTATAGATTAAAATCATATTTTTCAGGTCCAGGTAAAAAAAACACAGTGAGGACCATTGTTGAGAACTTTACATTGGAAACATATTGGGAACAGTCATGTTATTGTAACATTTGAACACAATGTATTGGGAACACATTTGTATATCGAAATCGAAAGTCTCCCCAAAGTCTCCCTCCTCCTTTGCTCACCCCTCCCTACAGACTGCCTCCCCCAGGAAAATCAACTGGGCCTCTGGAGCGCATCCTGCCTCAGCTAGGCTGTGTCAGAGTTGCTTTCCTTGGCTATTTTTCTCACCATTGTTGGCAATGTCTACCGAATGATAGGGACTAGGGACATGAAATTGTGGGGACACAGATTTGTCTCTAAAGACAGAATGGAAGTAGCCGAGTATTTCCCTCTTTTCTCACAATTCGGCGCAAGGCCCCGGGTTGTTGGGAAACAAGTGGCAATTCTTTCTGTACTATCAGCAATTAGAGACCCTTGTCCTATTTAACTTTTTCCTCCCACGCACTCCCCACGAAGTACCCCGCACCTTAATTGTCAACTATGTGGAATCTGCAAAATTTTGGAACAATGATTAATTTGGGTCTTTCCAAGTTCCAGGGGTTTTCTTTTCACTCTTCTGATAGGGTAGACCGGCCCATCACCGATCGCCTGCCTATGACCAAACACTTACTTATATCTTCATCATATGTGCTTCATTTTGAGTGATTTACAATGTTATGGGAGCGCTACCTCAAGCTCTAGAGAAAAGGATTAATGAAAAAATAACAAGAAGAAAATTAAGATTCCAACGTACAAAAAGTTTTTTTTTTTCTCTTTTTTCCTTTCCTTCAACCCCTCCTACTTTCAAACCTCATAACTTTTTCTTTTTTTATTCATTTAAAATGATTTAAAATGCTATAGGAGTGCTACCTGAAATTTTACAAATCACCTTTAAACTCTAATAACAACAGAGCAGCATACCCAAAAAAATTTGAATGTTCTGGAATTGACCTTTCTAATGTTCAGTGGTTTGTATTTTTTGAGTTCTTGACCCCTTTACATGAGGGGCTATAACTTTCTCATTTCTAATCCATTTTTGACAATTGTAAGTGTGTTAGATGCATCAAGAGAAGGGGTTCAAATTTGGTTGGGATACCATAAACAATGGAGCCCTCCTCTTGGATCCAGCCTGCCATTGTTTGGTCACCAACCAGTCTACCCTATCATGAATTTGATGAATGTTTTCAAAACAATTAGCAAGAATAAGTCAATTTTTCACTAAAAAAACACAGATGTTCAAAATTAGTTTTCAAAATTTTTTGGAAAATTTGTATCCATTGATTCCAAAAGGTTCCTTTCTTTGCAAGTTTGCTGGAATCAGCCTTTAATAATTTCTCATCCGAGGATGTGGTGGATTGCAAGAATACGTATTTCCACACTGTCAGCTTGTTGAAAACCTAGGAGAATGATTATGACGTCAACCTCTTGAATTACTAGGAAAGTTTCTACTTTCTAAGTTCTCACTCCCAACTATTTGTGGCCAGGATGAACCAGCACCTACACCGATACCTCCACATTCTTGAGTAAGGTAGAGGCACCCAAAACCATGTCCTAGAATGGTCTTTCGTCGCCACTTGGTGTGAGGGCGGTAAAATAAGGTGTATCACATTGTCACAATTTTATGTGCCCTTGAGCACAACTCTTTGTACTGACATGGTCAATAAAGGATATAACTTTTTCTAAAAATTTGCATTTATAAGGATGATTATTAAATTGATTTTGTATATATTATATGGACATTCCATAACACATTTATATTGGTTTTAAATGGCATTAGTGTTCCTTTTTACTTATTGCAGGGCTCCATGAAAAAACTTTTTTTTGGGCACAAATTCGCAAGACAATGATGGGTTTTGGCCATCCATTTGCTAGGATGAAAAATCTCACCGGCTAGCTAGCACAGGTACACACATCAACTAACATTAGGGTTTTGCTAGATGATGAGCATCTAGTTGTCCATTCTGCATGCCGATATTCCTAAGGGCTTCATGTCACTTCATGATTTTGATGATGTTTAGCAACTAGTCACTAATAGTTACTAGGTTGTAATAAATACTTAATGTCTAGGTAGGAAATAGGTATTAAGTACTAGGTATTAAGAATTGTGTGATCATTGACTCATTAATGAGTGGTCACTAAAACCTTAATGTAAATAAGGAGCCAATGACCAAACATTCAAAGCCCAAAACCCTAAACTCATGCAAAGGCTCACATCTTGCATCTCACAAGGGTTGATTCCCAAGTCCCAACTCTCAATGTGTTTTCTTTTCATCTTACCTTGTTCAATGTCAACAATTGCAAGTTGTAACTCACAACATTCAAAATTCATCACTCAAGGATGAACATTTAAGTCATCTAAAATACAATGGGTATGAAAGTCATTGATGAACATTAAACAAAGATTTGAAAGATCTTCATCTTAGTTCTAAGATGCAAATTGAAAGTTTGCAATGACTTAAAAATTATTTGTTGCATTGATCTATTGTCTACATAGTACGAATTGACGAATGATGAAATTGCACAATGCAAATTTTTTGAATTGGTTATCATTGGCATGAGCAAGTTTGATCAACAAAGTTTGAACATGAAAAGGGCCTAGGTTAGATCAATAAAGTTTGAATAAGGGGCCTAAGTTTGATTTCTGAAACTTGTACATGAATGGGGCCTTGGCTTTAACAATGAAGCTTGAATGTGAATAGGGCACAAGTTTGATCAATGAAACTTGATGGTGCTTGTGTTTGATCCTTGAATCCCAACCAACGAGTCTTGCTGTTGGAATGTTGGGACTCAAGAATTGAGATCCAATGGTGCTCAATTTTTAAACACTCACCACTCCACCTTGAAATACAAGAGTTCAAATATTGCCATCTGAATGTTTTTTTCTTTGTGTGCATTGTGTATTCAACATTGAACTAATGAATTTTCCATGCTTGTGCTTCAAGAATTGAAATTTGAATTCATTTAAAATTTGAATTTAAAATTGTGTGTGATTTTATCATTCTAAAATTTATGTTTGATTTTGTCATTTTGGAATCTGTGTGTGATTTTGTCACATTTTATGTTAACTTTTGAATGTTAACTAAATTGGAATCTATTGATCCCCATCTAGAGTTTAGATTGCCTCTCCTCTAGTATTTACATGGCACAAAAACTAAAACCTCCCCTCAATTTCAATTTCAAATCTATTTTTGAAAAAACAATCATTTTGTTAAATTCGTAGCCTAAAGAAGCAAAGTCTAGTGCACAAGGAGAAAAGCATAATGCTTACAACCTTAAACATGGACCTAATCATGTTGTTGTTGAGATCCAAAATGACCCAAATTTTCATGTTTTTGTCACCTCATACTCAAAATCCAAGCCCTAATGATATTATTCCTAAACAATAGATGCTTTAGAAAGTTTAACCAAAGAAAAACCTAAAAAACCCCAACATATGTAATGACAAAGTTCTAAGTTTGAGAAAATGCCATGGACTAAAGTTTTTTTTTATGCAACTACAAATCTATCAATTGTGAAATGTAATTACTAAAAGGAATTATGACCTTTGTAACCAAGAAATCTATGATTATAAGTCCTAAATGACTACATGTATGACATTAGTCATAAATTATTACTTTGAATATTATGTGTAAAATGTCATAGTCATATTAATGGGGCATGTGACTAGTAAATGATGAGGTCGGAACAAGATGGAAGGTGTCAATTTTCATCATTTTTATTTCATCTATATGGCAAAATGACATGGACGTCCAATTGTCATTATAATGTTTTAAAAATGACTACAAGTCATTTGATATGAACCTAAACAACCTTAAACACCCCATCTACCTATGTACTACCTATTTACCAACCCAACCACCCAACTATTAACCTACCTACTTACCACCTACCTATCATTTACCTACCTACCTACCTATTTACCTACCCACTCACCTACCTACCTACCTACTTACCTATTCGTTTACTTACCCACCCATGCACCTACCCACGCACCCATCCCCACCCACCCACACACCAACTTACCTATCTATTTACCCACCACCTAAATGCCAACCCATCCATGCACCCACTTACTTACCTACCCATTCACCCACCTACCTACCTTGTCAACCTACCTATTTACCTATCATTTTACAACTCGCTACCTACCTCATAATCTTATAGTGATATGGAATAAACTTGACCAAAATTGAACATGTTTTGATGTTGTAATCCATTGGTAAGGACTTGATTTATCATTGTAAAGGTGAAGGGTCCAATTTTTTATATTTACAACCTATGTGCATTCTTAAAAGGCTAGGGTAAGTAAACTAAACTTAGATATTTAGGTAGGTAGGTTACATAAGTTACGTGGGTCAAATTCCATAGCCTAAACTATTACCTACCTACCTACTTGCTTATTAAAACTTATTTTTCATAACAATCAAAAATAAAATAAAAATTAGGTACAAATTAAAATAATCAAATGGCCCAATGTCTAGGCCAATCATGTTTTAGTCTTTCATTATATGACACCTTAGCATTAAATATGGCATGTCCTTTATGACTTATCCTTAATGACTATAGGATGAAAAATGCCATGTCAAACATTGAATGATTGCTTGTCCTTTGCTACTTGTCCATTACAACTAAAGGCCTTTAGGTATACAATGTTTGATATGACTATAAAATTGCCATATATGTAGCCATAGATTTAAAATTTTCTTCTAGTATATAAAGTTTACATAAAAATAGAAAGAAAATAGAAGCTACTAGTCCCAAAATGGGATTTACTTGAAAACATGTGAGGAAGATAAATAATGAAGAAGGGGTTAAGATTTTTATAATAATTTCAGATGGTTGGGACTAATCTGAACTGATAAATTTTGCATACGACGAAAAATGCCTATTATTCAACAATTAATCAAGAATTGAAGACAATCAGTAGAAAATTGAACAAAATTTTTAGCTCTCCGAGGATGTCCTCAGTGTAAAGGAATATAAACTAGGGTGTATATGCGACTCATTTGGATTAGAAACTTAAAAATAATAAATAGGGATCAGTATGGCGGAATAATTTTTTTGTTATGGTAGAGTCTTGACTTATCAATTACCTATATGGTAAATGAAATTTATGGTTCCCATCAGTGCGAATCTAATTATCTTGATGTGGGTTGAAAGAAGCAATTTTTCAATGGTATTGGTGGGTCATCGATTTGTTAAGCGAGAAAAAAAAAAGATGCAACGAATTTTAAGAAGAAAAATGAATTATATCAATGTAAAAACGAATTGATAAGGTCAAATGTCTAGCAAACCCTCGAAATAACGTGTCGTTACTGGATCGAGAAGTCTTTCATTACATATAGTGAGACCTTTTATTTGGTAGATAAAACAAAGCTATAGATTGGAAATTATACAAATAACCGATGACATTTTTAGGCTCTAGCATACAGTAAGGACCTCACACATCGAGGTAGGAACCATAGAAATGATGGAATCTATTTTTTATTATTTAAGGTCCCATTCCTTACTAGGAGGGTTTTCAACCCATAAGAAATAATGGCTAGGAAGGTTGCAGCAGCAAAAGCTAGTGGAATCCTTACTTTTTACATCAAAAAAGTTGATCAAATCTTATTATTTCAAATAGATTGAACTCTCTTTATCTATTATATATTCATATATACATAAATATATGGTTATGCCTCTTTCCTTCATCGAAGAAAATAACAGTGATTTAAACAATCTATTTTTTTACTTATTGAAACCCTATTATTCCAAATTCTCATTCCAGAAGTAAATATAATAAAATAGATGTTTTTATTATTTTTATTCAGTGTTCGAATTATTATTCCAAAAATAAATATAATAAAATAGATATTTTTATTATTTTAATTCAGTGACGAAATAAAAACAAAATGAGAAAAATATTATATTTGTGGATAACCCCTACTTGGCTCGAAAGAAAAAGAAAGGAGAAAACATAGAATTTTTTTTTAAAATTTTTTATTAAAATTATTTAGTAATTTGCAAGAGTAGATATCAATGACTAAAGTTACACGTAGGTATGTAGCTCGAAAACGACAAAGATTTATTTTTACACTTATATAGGATTTCGGGGAGCCCATTTGAAATTATTTTGAATTGCTAATTAGCAAGGAATGAAGGCTCTAGCTTCCTCTCATTGAAATAGAAGTAAGCAAAAAATATATTTTCGCCATTTATGGATTGTTTGAATCATTGCGGTAGCTCAAGGTAGTGGAATTTCCTACAACAAATTAGTACGAGATTTGTATCAAAACCAAGTGCTCCTAAATCGCAAAATACTTGCACAAATGGCTATATTAGATAATGATTGCTTCTTTACAATTATGAAACAAACCAATAAATACAGGTAAATTGGAGGTACGAAAATAATTTCCTCGGAGTATAATCACTTCGGGGAAGTCAAGTCCAAAAGGTTTTCTTTCTTATGAAATGAAAAATATATTAAATTAATCTTACTTATTATTAGTAGTAATAGAATAAAAGATCGAATCAATTTTCATTATTGAGAAAAGGTAGTAAGGCTAGAACTTGAGCTTGTCTAATAGCAATAGTCATTAAGCGTTGTTGTTTTGAAGTCAATCTATTCATTCATCTAGATAGGATTCTTCCTTGTTTGCTAATAAATCTGCGAAGCAAATTTATATTTTTATAATCAATTACTTCACCCGATCTAATTGGTGGCAAATGTCTACGAGAAGATCGTTTATTAAACTAGTTCATGCTTAATTTTTCAAAATTATTTTTTGGAATTACAGAAGTATATGCATGTACAAACTTTGGGTAAGCTTCCTTAAGTGCCTTGGGTTTTCTTCTGTAGTTTGTCCCATCCACCTTATGTTCATCAAACATGGTTTATACATCCTTCTACAAAATGTCATGTATTAGGTTCCACCAATCATCAATGTTTGATGCACCTAGTTCCATGGACTTCTACTTTGTCTAAAGGATGGTATTTTGTATGAACAAGTTGTCATACTTTCTAAGCTAATGTTTGGAAAGATATGGCTCCATGTTTTTTAGTTGGTCCATAGCTACTTTTACGTGCTTGACATCATGTTGCATAAATTATGTATTGAATGATTACCTAAATCTACTCCTTTGCTAGTATTGCCTCATTCTTCATATGCATAAAAATTTGAATATCCTATTTGAGGTTCACTATCCCCAAATCATATCATCATATCCTTTTACAATATGCTCCAAATTGTTGTTATTTCTCTATAATTCTACAAATTTTGTTTCAAATTCATCTGCTTGCTTCTTCAAGGTCCAATACTTTATTCTTCCATTTACTGAATCTACTTTAGTGGATCTCTTTCATCTTTTGTACTCTCCATAGATTGTAGCTACTACTCCATAATACTCTTCTTTTGATCGTGGAAAGTGAAAAAATTTCAAAATTTTGGTCATTTATTTTCCTAAAAAAACCATGCACCAACCATTCAACCCTTTCACCAACTCTTCAAATGTAATGGTGTTCTTTCAAAAGATCTTTCCGTTCCAAAATAAGTTACAACAAACAAACTACGAACAACAAAAATGCATAATTATTCATGCACCTTTGCTATTTACAAACTTTTCATGAAAACATTCCCATTGGAAGAGTTAGTTGTTGCCATTCCATGAGCAAGAAACATTGCATCTGCTTGTCAAACCTAGAGCCAAGTTGATGCAAGGAAATGAAGAAACCTTTTGAAACCTTAAGTTGTGTAAAGATGTTGACAACATAAGGTTGTGTGTCAAAGGTTGTGTAAGGAGGTTAGGTGTAAATCATGGTGATTTGTCCTAACTTGTCACACAATCTAAAATCATCCAACAAATGTTTTATTCACATCAAGATCTTAGCAACAAGAATTTAGGATGCCAAGTGCATGGTTCACAAAAGTAAGTTAAGGTCGAAATTAAGTTAGGCTACGACAAAATTTCAAAAATTCATAACTAATTACACCAATGTCCAAAAATTATAGTTCCACTTACTATAAGTTTTGAATTCTCTTGTATTTCTTGCAAAATTAGTTTCAAAGCATATATGTATATAGTACTGCAAAATTGCTTATTCTCACAGTTCTGGGTGCCTCTACCCTAAGGGACCTTACAAGGTCTGATTGACCTGGGAAGTGTTAGATTTGGACTTGGAGACTCCTAATCTGGGTTTTCTTTTCACTTTCCTCTTTTTTCCCCAGTTGTGTGATGTAGCCAACCTGGTGATCATCCACAAGACCATTTAGCCAAATTTGGTTATAAACCAGATATGGAATAAAATTTTAAGAACTGTTTTATGTTTTTCATTGATGCTGGAACCTGTTGCAGAAATCTGGCAATTTTTTTCTAAATCAAAATCTGGCAAATTAGGGCAAATTTCAAGAATATCCTTTGGATATGTCCAAAAGCATATTTTTCAGGTTAAAAACGCAAAAAAAATCTCCAAAACACAAACTGACCCTAATTTAGTTTCAAGGTGGGATATTTAAGATGTTTAGAGGCACCCCAAAATTCTTTTAGGTTTTTACCAATATTCACCATTACACAGTTTGGTGGGTTACAACTGGAGGTTCCAGCTCCAGTTAGTAAAAACCAAACCAAAAATGGATGGATCTGATTTTTGGAACTGGTTCTAGAACGAAAACCAAAACCCCTTTTTTTCCAAGAATTGAACCCAGAATCAGATAAGGAGAGAGAGGTGGGCTTTTACCAAGGAAATATGCTAAACACTCCCTCGGTCCCCGCATCCTTGCTGTTCCACACAGGGTTCTAGGCATGCAGTGAATCAGCACTCACCAGTGCAGCATCAAGGATGGATGATATGTGATCAGGAAACAGTTTTCTATTGGGTTCCAGTTCCCAAGCTAACCATGATGTTTCCCATATGTACTCCGTTTTCTTCATTCTTGTCCAGGGTAAGACTCTGCTGTCTGAAGCCTCAGTTCCAAAGGCTAGCACCTTGACGGCAAGGCGTTCCCCTGGCGTAACAAATACGGATCTTGGAGAGCTGCAATCAATCTAGATGAACTGTCACTCTTCCCTGCGAGAAGTATGCGCCCCCACATCCGCCCCCCGCGCCCTGCCCCAAGAAATCACATAGAGCCTCCCTGGAGCAGGAATTTGCACTGGGGATGTCCTCCAAATAACCAAGGGAATTTTGGGGCCAAGGTTGTTGCAATGCTATTGAAATACCAACGAATCATGACAATTGGTAGTTATCTCACCTTGGCTGTTGCATTCACTTGTTCTGTGGGTATGTTCTTGTTGGAAAAAGAGCAATGCAAAATGGACCATCAACATCTGAAATTTTGGGAGCATTCTTCAACATGAGTGAGAAATTTTGAAAACATCAAAACATGGAAACTCCACTATGGGAGCATATGAACAAGAAACACAAGTAGAAATTGCAAAGGATGGCATCTTCAAAGACAATAACCTTAGGTCAAATGAAGGCATTGGGTTCAAACCAAATGAGAATTTTAAGAATTATGATGTTGGGTAGGCAAGAATTTTTTAAACCATCTTAAAATAATCTCATTTGAATATATTACGAGAACAAGTTATTCACAAGTTATTGGGTGTGAAATTTTGTATTCCAGGGTAATAAATCAATTCATGGCATATATTATAGGGCGTGAATCGACTATTAATTTGAAATTTCTTGTATTATTAAATTCAAATAAGATGTTTACACATAGGAATGTGCAACCCTACTGAATTGTAAGGTGCACTGACTGGCTAAGCTCACACTAGTGGGCTACCTGCAACTTTACCCTGCAGAATTGTAAAGAGTTCACCCATTTCTGAGTCTGCCCATTCCGTGATAAGTAAACAATTTTGATATCAGATTCTGTCACATTATAGACATCTTTAAATGGCAGAAATTTCTCATCCAAGGTGACTTTACTTGTTGATTCATTACATGTCCTTTTCTATGTCTATAATTTAACATAATGGTCAGCTATTCCTTTCAATGTTTATATTTTAACATAATCATCAGTTATCCATTTCCAAAATTGACACTATACTCCAAAATTGATTATGTAACATAATAGTCTGGCTACCACCTATTCTTCCGGGTTCGGTGGTGGTCGGCTCACACTATTGCACTAGCCAGCCACTTTACCCAGCAGAATTAGGCAGTAGCTCGACCATTATCGAATACATTGAAGGTAGGGCTAGCTTTTTTAGGCCTTGCTTTAGACTTTAAAGTGTTGAAGAATTAGGCCCCTTGTTTTTCATTGTGTGGTTGCTTGTTTTTGTGACCTTCCAAAGTGTTCCTATGTTCCTGGAGCCTTCCCTTCCCAATCAAAGTGGCTATTAATGGCATATTTTGCGAGGTCTGTTGCTACCAAGCTTGCACACTAGCATGCTCAACCTGTGACAGCTTACCTAGGGGAATGCGGGCCAGCTCGCTGGTACGTATCTAGTCTTTGAGTTTCGTGCAAGTCCTTTTTTGTAAGATTCTTTTTCAATGTGGTACAACACTCATCTGCTAGTCAACTAGAAAACTTTGTGCGAAGTTCCCATCAAATTGCAACAAGATCCAAATTTGCCATCGCAAGATTCCTTCATTTCTAAAAATGATTTGTCATATCTAAACTTTTTTTGGGCCTTTGTCGTCAGAATTTTATCTTAGGCTGAAACAAGTAGAAAAATAGTAGGAGGATCCTTCAAATTCTTTTACTTTCAGACTTTGAAGTAGCAAAATTGTGACCTAAAATTTTGGAAAAGAAAACTCTCCTACTGGTTTCACTTTTGGTTCTCCCAAGTCCACTTGTGATGGCTAAGTCCAACACTAAGAGTGTTGAGTGACGTAATTAAGTGGTGAGAAAAGGACTATTTCATTGCATTGACTTGAATGCTGCTAGACCAAGAACTTTATTACTAACTAAAGATTCATTTAATTTCTAAGTTTTGAATTTTGAGTTTTGAATCAAGTAGTGAGAAATGACTTTAGGTGATGAGAGCGGATCTTTACTATTGCTAGGTCAAGGAGTACTTAGTAAAACTTTGAGTGCTAAAACAAGGACTCATGATACAAATTGAAAATCATATCACCATAGATTTTGAACACTAATAAAGGGAGACTTGTTTGATAACACGTTTTGCATTTTAAGTCAATGACCTCCAAATCATTAATCAAAGACAAACATAGCATGGACTAGACAAAAGTTGTGAACAATGCTTGGATTATATTTTGTTACCTCCTCACACTAACTACTCATTTGCATTCTATGACATTAGTATGCTGAAATGCCCAACAATAAATCCAACAAAGAAACACAATTTTTTTGTATTATCAAATTTATGGGTACTTTTCAAGGTAATCATAATTGTGTTTTTGTATTGTTGGTTTTTTGTTGGTTTGATAGCTTGTTTTGTCCTTGTTTTGTCTCTCTCAATACTTTTGTTTTCGTCTTCTTCATATACCTATCTCCCTCTTATGCGCTTGCTTGCACATAAAGAAAAGCTTTGCACATTACTTGTGACATTGGGCAAAATACATGTGCATTTTGAGCATTTTCACAAGATTCTAATGCAAATTACATGTTTAAAGTGTCTTTTTCAAGTTGAAAGCAAGTAAAAGGCTTGCGAAGGAAAACACAAGTTTGAGAATTAACAAAGGTCAATGAAAGTGCAACATTTATTCAAACAAAAAGAAAGGTGTTTGGAAATCAAAGGGATGGCAGGTTAAGATTCTTAACAAGTACATTCCCACTTTGGAAATGTTTGAAATAGGATCTAAGAAATCAAATATCTTTCAATTTATATGTTTTAAGTCCTTCGGAATGAGCAATTGTTGAGCATGTATACGGTTTTAGATGTATCCTTTATGTTAGTGACAAACTTATTTACACTTCATGAAAGTTTAAAACCTTTCATTTACATCCAAGTACATGTAAATGCTTAGCATTGGCCATATACATACAAAACTATGTAAATCTATTTTAAGCCATGTAAAACCATGCAAGTGTAAATTCATGTAAATCAATGCAAATATGTGTAAATCTATGTAAATTCATGATGGCATCCAATCTCTATATGACCTTGTAGAAAATAGGAATCAAAGAACCAACTTGTGATAGCCTACCTCTTTCAATTGATTTTTCCCCATGATACCTATTAGGAACTATCATGTGGAAATAAATTAAAATTTTATGTCAATGCCTTATGTCAAATAATGCCCTTGAAATGAGACATTCTAAAACTAAACATCCCTTCAATTTCACCTTGGGCATGTGTTTATTTCAAAAGTTCACCCACTCCTAAAGCATTATCTCACTTTTTCTTCACAATTTGTTGTTTCATCACCCTCCTTACTTATAAAAATGCCCCAAACTAAAGAACAAAAACAAAAAAATCTAACAAGAAACAACCAAAGGGAAAAAAAAACCCACAAATGGGTGATAGGGGAGAAATAAAATAAGCAAATGTGTAGGAATGTTTTTTAAAACCAAAAGGGAGGAAGAAGAAGAAAGTAAGGATAATAAAATGTAATGGGGTTCATGTATAAGTTGCAAATAAATAACGAGGTGAGAACTGTGGGGAATGGAGGGTTTATTTTCCTTCCCCGCACACAACCCCGCCAAATCATACCTGCCAAATAAATTCACATGGGGCAGTGTCATTGTAAATGAAAAACATGCCTTCTCTTTCTTGATATAAGACTATTTCCCAAACTTTGAACCATTTGAAGATTTGAAAATAAAAAATCCAATCCAACCCACACTTTCAAAGTGTAATTTGGAAGGGCAAATCATGTTCAATTTAAAAAATTGGCATGATGTCAAAAGACTTTGAACATAAGGTGTAAGAAAATGGTCCAAGGGAAGTGACTTCATTTTCTCTCAAATTTTCTACAAAGAAATAAGATGTCCAACTTATATATATGTGTGTATATCATTTAATTATCATTGGATATAAAAATATATCTAAAATATACAAATAATAATCTCCTTTAGAAATTGGTATCACATCTGCATTTCCATTTTATTTTTGTAAGAGTTATGAAGATCCAAAAATATGTTGACATTAAAATATGTTAATTTGAAAATAAAGGACTTTAAGATATTCAAGTTGTTTTTCATTTCAATGCAATCCCCATGGGACATAAAAAAATATTATAAGGAGGGTAATGAAAATTTTACAAATTGACCAAACAATAATAATTTACCAAATTCAAAATTGTTTTGAAACTAATGAATTTTGCATGAATTTAATTTGTTTAGTTCAAATTGATATACATGCAAGTTGAAATGCTTATGGTTTTTATGGGTGTTCCAATTGGTCACAATTTTTTATTGCAATTGTTATCAACTTTTCCACAAAGGAAAGAGGCAAGAAGGGGGAGGGGATGATCAATCAATAAGGGGGGGGGGGAGGGGGGGGGGGGGGTATATTAAAAGTGGCACCATCTTGGAAGTGTTGTCTTTAGCTTGTCAACAATGTCCACTTGCATTTATGTGATTCGTTTCTTCCATTCATCATGCAAAGAACTCCTACCCTCAAAATATTGCATACCAAAATTAACTAAATAATTTTAAAACTAAAAATAATGTGGTCAAAAGTAAGTAGGTCAAGGTTGAAGACCAAACTACAATGGATGTCATAGTTCAAACAATAGCAATAGTTACACATGTGGTTAGAGTATAACAAATTTTTAACTTTAAGGTTTGGATGTGAATGTGGATAAATTTTAGGGTTTTAAGGAGGAACATTTTCTCCTACTTTCGACCAGGGGTTTGACCCACAATAGCGATGGGGATAATGAAAAAGGATGATGGATGCGGTGGTGTTTATGGCTTTTATGTTTTAATGTCATTTTCTTTTATTTGGGATGAATGAGCTGGAGTGGATGTTGTTGGACACTGGTTGAACGTGAGGTGTGGAACTGCCAAGCAAGGTGGAGTTGGCGGAATTAATGTTGGGAGGTTAATCATAATAGAGAAGGTCTTATGGTGACCTTGAAAGGTTGTGGTGTGGCAAATAAAACAGAAGGTAGAAAAGTTTCTAGATAGAATTTACAACATGATTTTTTTTCTTCGAGTTTTGCAAATTTGGTTTGGAATGTAGGAGGGATGGTGGGAGATAAGTGGGATTTTTCTCTCTGTTTTTGGTAGGGAAATGAATAAGAGAAGGCTAAATTAGCTATTGAAAAGTTATGAATAATACACCATGTACTTTTGTAGATAAAAATTTAGTCTAAGATGTGGATTAAGGATTGATGACGAGGGGCATGATGAAAATCTTAAAGGTTTCAAAAATTGTCTATCATCTTTTCAACTTGTGTGTGTCATATTTATTTGTGTGTGAATGTTGTTGAACTGCATATCACAAGAGAACACCCTAATCATTGGGAACTTTGAAAAATAATCACATTCCGTCAAATTTTATAATGTGGATCCAAAAAAAGGGTTGTGGTTCTCTATCAAACTTGTGAAGTAGTCTGTGGGGAGTTAAAGTGTGTTGGTTTTTGTGCATTGTCAATTTGTGGGGTGGTGTTCTGAGTATTTTTTGGTTTATGCAATCTATTTGTACTCAAGGGTCTATATCACAAAGTGTAATTTGGGACTTGGGTTCTTGAATTTTAATGTTGTTATGGGGGCGTATATGGTTTGAAGTAATTGAAAAGAGCTAGGAAAATTAATGGGTTCAAGAGAGAAAGATCAAAAAGATCTAATCCGTTAGAGACCTCAAGCTTTTCATTCTAGATTACAATAGGAATTTAGGTGGCTTTTGGCTCAAAGTCAGTGGATAATTCTGAGATAGGCTCTACAATTTAATGTATATGTTCATGGTTCTGATTATTGTGTGCCCTTTTTTTTTGTCACAAGAGACTTTCAACACGTATGGTAATGACTATTAGTAGCTTGGACTAGAGAAAAATAAAATATATCACTAGAAACATCACCACGACCATAAATATTAAAAATACTCCTTGAAAGGTACTAACTAAAATAATGGAATATAATTCATAACTTTTGATTACATTCTACACTTACCATTTGAATTTACCTATTGAAAGAAATTAATGGGCATAGAACCAATGATCTACAAATCAATGAAATTTAAAACCCACAACCAACTAGGAAATATAAAAATGAACATGTGAATGTGCAAAAAAAAAATCGAGTAAGCTACATTGGCTTTTGCCACCACCAGCAACATTAGCCTGGTTTTGCTTGGTTTAACAAATGGGAAGAAACAAAGGACAATTCTCAATTGTTTTCATGTTCTTATCATTAATTTTAGTCATTTGATATGTTAATGGTTTTGTTCAAATGATTAACACATATTACCTATGAAACAAATGAAATATATATATATATCATTATTATGTATTATTGTTATATTGAAACAATATCTTTATAGCACCCATCATCCCCCAAACATATCTCACATCATTGTTACAAAGGATTAACAATTCACATTATAAACTAAAAATTACTTGGGATGTTTTGAAAGTTATAATGTAAATTTTGATAAAGCCAACCCCAACTTTTTCACATGGCAAATTTGTAATAGAAATTGGATTGTAGAATCAATTTTATTAACATCGGTATTGGTATCTTTTAGACAAAAGAAGATTAATCTAGTGCTTACCAAATTATCAATTTATGACAAATACTTCATAAAAAGAATTATCATATTCCCCAACCCTCCACTTCAAATGATGCAACATCCAACTTGAATAAAAGAAATGTTTTCATAGATCTCTCAAGTTTTGGATTGTCAATATACATTTGAACAATCATATATCAAAAAACAAAATGCTTCAAGACATAGATTGAAACTTTTTTTTTTTTTTAAATTCATTTCCTCTAAGGTTCTTTTAGAGCCAAAAACCATGCATGCAAATGTTGGGTTTTCGTGCATCAGAAAAGGAGGACAATCAAATCCAACTCCAAAAGACATTGAACAATAACTAACAAAAACATCACATTAAAATGCTTGTTCAAAGAACACCATAGAAAAAAGACATATATTCCTCCTTGTAGTTAGACAAAACAATGGAAAAAAAAATCCAAACACAAAATAAAAGTTTTCTTTTACTTCATGTTGAATCCAAATAGTTGTAGAAAAATTTAAAGCGATTTGTCAAAGTGAAAGATGATCAAAAAATTATGTTGTAATGACAAGACAAAAAAATAGAAATGAAAGAAAAACCAAAAGAAGAATAACTATTTTCTAAGTTTTTCTTTAGTCTTGCAATTTTTTAAGTTTCCTTGTTGTAAAAGATTAAATTTTTTTGGGTGGTGTCTATTGGAAAGTTAAAAGGTTCAAATGTGTTGATTTTGGTGGATTCAAGGTTATCAAAATGGATGTGGAAAAACATGATAAAATATATACAAAAAATAATGTAAGCAACAAAATACTAAGGTCCTTAAATAAAAGGATTAACAAGTAGATGATTTTATGGGAATAATGTTATTTTTTGGGTACATTATTTTTTAACTCTTGTTTGCATGGACTTCAAAAGCTAAATTGTTATAATCGTGTTTTTTTAAGTTATTTGCAAGTACTTGAACTGGACCTAAAACTTGTGACAGATTGAAAAATAAAGTTTAAGTACTTGAAACTAGGTGAAATATTTTTGCAAATATTTGGTTTTTTTCAAGCACCTCAATAGTGGTGTGGTAAACATTCTAATATAATTTTTCTGGTGAATGGAATTTGTTTCATAGCTAAAATCATCCCCCAACCCCTAAAAAATGACATAATTTTTGGGGATACTTTTGGGGTACTTTTTCAAGTCCAAATGATATGACATAAATTGCTTTGAAAAGCTAGAGGGATGCTAGAGATGCCCATGAAAAAACTAAAAGTTTTGTTTGCTTTGAAATGTTAGAAGAAGGCTAAAAGTTTGAAATTTTGTTTTTTGGTGTTTTCAAGTACAAAACAAGGTAACAAGTATGTACAAAACATCTTGTTTGCACCCTATGATGTGCCCATTTTGCATTAGATGTCACATTAACATTCATCCTAACATGTTGGTTTCATTCGTTAAGATGAATGCAAGCAAATTTTCATTATCACTAAAGCTACCCCTAAACACATGGTGATCAAACATGGATTCCATTGCCACATTAGTGATGATTGAAAATTTTCAATTATCACCACAATTAATTTTAATAATTGTGGCAATCAAATCCCTTTTTGGTCACCATAGGTTCAAAGTTCGAAACTTTTTGATCGCCATTATGAAAGTGACTAAAAAGTTTTAGTTGCAAAACCTATAGCAATCAAAACTATTTAGTCGCCATTCTTGGGGCAATCAAAACTATTCAATTGCCATTCTCAAAGCAATTGAAACTATAAATGGTTGCCATTCTTGGGGTGACCAAATCTTTTCAATTGCCATTTACGTAGCTACTAAATTGTTTTGATCACCAAATTGTGTTAAGTAATAAAAACTAAAGCATGCATTCCAAACTCATTTTTTCCTTTGAAGTGTGCGGGCTTTGTGTTGTTTAACAAACAACAATTACTGTACCTGTCGAGGGAGGGGTGAAACTTTTATGGGTATTTGAAGTTTTCATCATATTTCATTTGTAATTGATGTTAAATTTCATTATGTAGCCCTTAAGGTGGAATCCAACTACATTATAATATAACAATCATTTAATCAAATCTATTGTTCTTGTGTTTTTTCAATGAAGGGTAGGTAGATTGTGTGGGATCCATGCTACTTGATGACCTTGGACAAGTCGAGCAAGGTGGAATGTAAATTTCACAACATTGTCATGTTGTACAACAAGGACAAAATGTTCCTCCATTTGGGCTATTCACATGATGGCAATGGGCAAATTAGTGTTGTGATGTGTTTAAAGGCATGAACACAAGTGAAGGCATTATTTTCTAGTTGTGAAGGAATTATCCTTTGAGCACTAGACAACATGTTTGTACCAACCCTTCATGGGTCAATAAAAATTGTGGCCATTGAAATGCCAAACCTTTCAATGGAAGGAGAATTTGTTTCAATGTCTCAAGTGAAAGGGGCTCAAATTGCCACCCTATTTGCAAATTGCCACCCTATTTGCAAATAGCACAAAAGGTCCTAATACATCCATACAATTGGACTCCACCTAAATAATGTTATTGAATGTAACCATTGATTAATATGAAATTTGGTGTAGTTTGTATGAATGGTCAAAAATGACATGTGGTGAACCTATTGATTTAATAAAACCAAATTTTATCAAGGAATCATGTTGTCATGTGTGATTATATTTGAAATGTGTGTGATATTGAGCTTTCTATTCATATTATGATTCTTCATTCTACACATTTTAAATGCATAAACAAATAACATGCATTTCATCATTTCATGTCCTTAAGCTTTTCATTTTTTTGGTTTGGAGATTTTTATTAAAATTATAATGGAACAAATTTTTTTTTAAATGATTGAAACTCCACTTCAATTTTTTTTTTTTTTTAAAAAGAAATTCTCCAAACCTTTTGAAAAAGAATGACATTTGGCCCCAAGAAAAACATTGGATGATCATTAGAAGGAAAACAAATATTTTTGATTGGTCTTTATGACTAAATTTTAGTCACAAGTGGCATTTTGTGACTAAAATCTTTTTAATCGCCTAAGGCAAGTTGCATGGGATAAATTAGTTGTAAATGACAAAAGGTATTGGATGAAAGAAAAACTCAACAAATACAAATTCATCTTTAATTCCATTGTATACGTATTGTCACATTCGACTAAAATGCACCTATTTTGGTCACAATTGAGAACAAATCATGTGTTACCATGTGTCCCAATCCTTGATTATTTATAATAATATTATTATTATTATTTTGAAAAAACCTAAAACATTTAATTCAAATGCTTGAATAATATCATATTATGACACGTGGTCTCATGTAAATACGCCACATGGCATTAAAAATAATTAATTTTTTAATATTAATATTAGGTTGGTAGGTACCTAGGTGGGTAAATAAGTAGGTGCTTACAAATGTAAGCTACATACCTACCTACCTACTTAAATGAAAAGGTAGGTAGGTAGGTTCTACCTTCCTAGGTTAAATACTTACTCATATAGGTAGGTACATAAGTCAACTTAGGTGGGTAGGTTAAACAAAGTACCTACCTAAGTAGCTAAATAAGTAGGTTAAGGAGGTAAATACTTTAAAATTGTGCATAATTTGTTTTTTTGTTTTGGGTTGAGCCTTTTGATTTGCTCATCCCATGTGCACAATTTTTTTCATGTGAATTTGGATGACCACATCCCCTTGTTTATATAATGTTCAAAATAGGAATGGAGAATAAACAATATGTGATATGTTTTGAAGTTACAACTTCTTCACAAACTAAGTTGTAATTTCAAAACTTTCTTCATGCCTTATTTTTCTAATTTTTAGATTTCTAAACAATTCAGTACATGGTTCATTAGATAATTAAATAATTATTTGATTAATACTGATTAAAATTACATATATTTAAACTATAAATTATACATCACAACTATTCAATATTCATTATACATTACTTAAATAAGTAATAACTTCTTAATATGTAACAAATTAACTATTTAGTTATTCACAACTTATTAATACATAACTCATAGATAATTAAATAACTAAATATTTTAAAACATTTTATTAATTAAAAAAATCTGATCAAATTATATATATTATAATTAATGTAAATTTCATTTAATGAATATAATTTTGAAATAAATATTTAAAATATTTATTTTAAACCTTAAATAATGAACTAACAATTGCTATTAGAAAGTGAATTCTTACACGAATTTTTAAAAAAATAATGTTCAACTACTTACATTACTTACTATATAATTACATTTGTTGTCCTAGAAATTATTATAGGTCAAGTAATTGTTTTCTCTTGGTAATTATCAATTGTAAAATAGAATAATTTGTTAAACCTAACATTCATTTTCATAATTACAGTAAAAATAATATAAAATATTTATTATAAATGATTAATCACATAATTTTAAAAACTAAAAAATACATAATAATTTGTCAACTTAAAATCATTAAAATAATTATGTTCAATTAAAAAATAATTATGCACATATTGATGAATTCTTATTTGAAGTAATTACAATGATTTTGAAGTATCATAACATTAATTACTTTAATCAATTTCTATTTATATAAAAATATAAATTATATAATATACAAATTTATGTTATAACAGTAATTATTAGTGTAACTTATAATTAATAAAAATAATCATTTATAATTATTTATAAAAGTGTATTATGAATAACATTAGTAGAAAAAACCCTTAAAAGTCAATCGATAATTTTCAGAATTAAAATAGTAATTTAAGATTCAAAACTAGTAATTCAGAATTCAAATATCAAATTTGAAATCAATTAATGTTTAATATAAATAACAAATCTTAGAATTGAAATGTCAATTTTCAGACTCAAATAATAATATTCAAAAGTAAAATGTCCATTTTTAGACTCAATTAAGAATTTTCTGAATTGAAATATTAATTTCGAGAATCCAAAATAATTTGGAATAAAAATTTCAACTTTCAAGTCGAATAATTTCTTAAAATTTAAATTTAAAAATTCAGAATTTAAATATCAAATTTTGAGTTCAAGTTAAAGTAATTAAGATGAAAATGTCAATTTTTAGACACGATTCATTTTTTGAATTGAAATACTAATTTTTAGATTTGAAAATAATAATTTAGAATTCGAATGTCAATTGTTAGTTCAAATAAGTTTTTTGAATTTAAATATCAAATGTCAGAACTGAAATGTTAGTTTTCAAATTCAAATAACAATATTTAAAATTGAAATGTCTAGTTTTAAACTAATTTAATAAATTTCAGAGTTGAAGTATTAATTTTGGGAATTCAAAATAATAATTCAGAATTGAAATTTCAGGCTCAAATCAAATGCTTTTTAAAATTTAAATGAAAAATTTTCAGAGTTGAAATAGTTATTTCATATTCAAATAAAAATGCTAAAAATTAAAATTTTCATTGTTATAATCAATTAATAGATTTCTGAATTGAAATACCATTTTTTGGATTTGAAAATAATAATTTAGAATTCAAATGTCAATTTTTATTTCAATTAAGCTTTTTGAATTTAAATAAAAACTTCATATTCAAATTTCATATTTCAATAATGTGTTTAAACAATTGAAATCGCAAGTTTTAAATTCAAATATTTTAATAAATAGACAAATAACATACTTTAAAAGCAAATATAAATAAATAATAGTTTTCAGAATTGAAAGATATTTTTTCAGATCAAATGTTTTTTTTAAAAATTAATTTAGAGGTAAAATATCAAGTTTGAGATTTTAATAGTTTTATTTAAACTCAAAAAATAAAATAAATTGGAAATTTTATGTTTAGAATTAAAATACTAAATTTTTAATTCAAATAAGAATTTTCGAAGTGAAATATCAAATTTGAGATTTGAATAACAAACTTCAAAGGTTGAATATAAATTTTTAGATTCATTATATGAACAATACACATACATATGCATATTATATATATAGAATTTTAGTACATACATTAAAATACACCCCTATGTCATTGTAGAATACCTTTAAGATGCAACTACTTTGATGACTATTACAACTAATAGGACATATAAACCTATCAATGGATGAAAATAAACATAAATTTGATCTAACCAATAGGATGAAGTTTCCAATAATTGCATCGTAATTTTGAGAATGACCAAAATAGTTGAAATTTTTTCTTGTAATTGCAAATAGTCCCAAATCTAGTTGCAAACAACTACAAGTTGCATGTAGTCATAAATGGAATGGTTACATTTTGGCTAATTTCTACTAGTGTGAAAAACTTTAAAACCCATTTTGTTTATTGCCAAAGTATAATCAACAATCATTATGTTGTAATAGAAAAATTGATGATTGAAAAAAATATGTTAAAAACTAAAATTGGTGGTGACCAAAAATGTGGCAACTAAAACCTTGTCAACAAAAAAAGTTGTGGTGACAAAAACTTTGGTGATAAAAAAATTGTGGCAACCGAAATAGGTACTAATAAAAAGTTTTTATGGTGACCAAAAATGTTGACAACAAAAAAATTTGTGGCAACCAAAAGTGGTGGCAACCTAAATAGGTTGGAATCGAAAAGTCCTGACTATGGTGATTGAAAGGCATTTTTGTTGCCACAAGGTGCATGGGTATCAAAACAGGTCCAATTTCATTCGCTTTTATCCCTACCTTGGGTAGCCCAATATGGGCTTTGACCTAGGTTGACCCTATCTTGATCTGATGTTGAGCTACATCTTTGTCCAAATAGACACCTCACATCATGATGAATGCCCAAACATTATGACAACCCTAGGTGGATTATGTTTCAAAAATTGAAAGGTAAACTACTATTTGATGCAAAAACACTCATGTTTTAATGAATTTTTTATTATTCCGTTACTTAAATTACCCAATTTCATTTTGAAGAATAGTTGTAAGAAAATGCAACAATAGTAATTTAGTCTATAAAGGAATAAGTAGGAATATGTATACATGTTAATGTTAACAAATGATCACTCCATCATAATAGAATGGGTAGCCAAGCCATTAAGGATTGATGAAATGAAATTAAGGCTCAAGCCTTAAAATAAGTTCAACCAAGTCAATCATTTATCACAACAAAAAAACCTTTCATGTTATGAAGATGGGTGGTGTTTGTTCATTTCATTACCATGTTATGGAAATGGTATTTAGATGTTTGGTACTGTCCTTTTTTTATATTGATTGAATGCACTGCCTTCCACATCTTCTAATTGATCATGAATTTTTACATTGTTTATCATTATTTTTTTCACTCATGATATATTCCTTGAGTATTTTGATTTTTTTAACAATGATTTGTGTGAACTTGTGCAAGTGAGGTAGAATGAAGCACTTGCCTTTTTTTGCATATTTCTTGTAAATGTTTTTTCAATTATGGGTTTCTTACCACTTTGACTTATGGTGTGTTCATTTAATTTTCCATTTTATTTTATTTGTTTCAGTACTTGATTTGAGGTTATAATAAAATGGTATTTGGGCTTCCTTGTACCTTCATGAACACTTTATGAAGGGAGTTCGAGAGAAGGTATCATATGTTAGTTGTAGGTCTCAATAAATTTTTATGGAGCTTGAAATGTATGTATGTACATTTTTTTCCATGAAGGTGGAAAATTGTTAATGTACATAAATTTAGTATTGGCTTTAAGAGATCCATCACAATCAACACAATGTAAACATGAATGGTTGAAAAATGTAATGTTTATTGTGATTGCATTGATATAATGCAACAAAACAATCCAAATATGAGAAATCAACATGGTCATCAATTTCCATGAATCCAAAACGATTCATGGATGGTATGCTCTCATACCCACCCATTTTTTCCCCATTTTTTATTTGGTTTAGGGTTTTTTGAAATGCCCATGATAATTGTGGGACCAATAAGGCCAAATTTGTGTTGATTATAGTTTTTCTTTAATTAGAACGTCACCACATTTATACCCACCAACATGTGTAGAATGTAATAAAGGCAATAATAATCTATTATCAAGTGTATGAGATGGGCAATGTAGATTATAATTTTAAATTAAAGAATCTTCATTTGGATAAGGAAATTTGGGCATAAGCACCATAAATTGTACATACTTGTTACCTTGTCAATGCTAAATGAAAGTAGATATAAAAGAGTAATAAAACCCATCAAAAAATAATTCTACATTGAATGTTTTTAATTAAATTATCAAAGAACACATATTATTCATTATTTTGTATTTATTTTCAACTTTTAAATTGTTTCAACTAGTTTTTTTTGTCTACTTGTTTGAAATATAAGAAGGTTTGAAGTCTTCTTTTTGTAGTGAAGGACTAGTGTAAAGTATGTGATAAGTAAATTTTAACAAGTAGACCAAAATTATCCCATTAATGAATTTACCACCCAGCAAATAGGGTTTTTTTTGTTTTTTTTTTTTTTTTTGCCCCTATTTTTTTGGAAATAAAATTTTATTGTAATAATAAAGGTGCAAGAGGGTTTTCAATCATAATTCCATTCATTTTTAAACTACTTGTTTAGTTTTATAGCATGATACAAGGTAAAGTTAAAGACACTAGTTTTTGTGTCTACTTTACCATGTTTGTACTTAATTATGTGTGGGTAAGATTGTATGTAGTGGAAATTTTTTACATAGTTTTATAAACATTGCAATTTCCATCCACCTATCGTGTGCATAAAAGCTAAGGCTTGCATTTGAAAACATCACCTCCTATGACATTTGGATATATGTAAAGCAATTTTGATTTTTGATAAACATTTTCATAGGCTTAAAACCATCTTCCACTGTTCCATTATAATTTCACATCTACATTGCTAAAATTTTAAGTTTTAAAGTAATACTTACATAATGTCTTGTCAAATCCCCACGATGAAGGGGAAAGTTTGCAATATGTACATACGTGTCACAAACTAAAATTTGATTTATTGAGGTTTTAATTACCATCTTTCCACGTGCCAATTTGAGCTAATGCAAGTATTGCATTTTGGGACTATGGTTTCAACTAACAATCATGAACCAAAACTAGGTCATTTTCATTAAAATCCATGTGTAAATATTACAAAAAAAACCCACTAATTTAATGTAATACCTACATGAGTCACAAAAATAAATGTTGGTTTTAGGAACCCTAACCATTTTGAGCATGGTGGTTTAAGGTTGATGCAAATATTGCATTTTTAGATTGGGTTGTCACTTAATTACCTTTAACTAGGACTGGGTGGTTTTCATAGGTCCCCATGTGCAAGTATTGCATTTTTGCATTGGTTTGTTACCCAATTACTTTTAACTAGGACCAACTAATGATTTCAATCGGTCCCATGCACAAATATTGCATTCTTGGATTAAGTCATCACCCAATTACTTTCAACAAGGACCAAGTGGTTTTCATAAATCTGCATTTGTGGGTATTGGATCATCACCCAATTGCATTTAACCAAAATTGATGATCTTTCATAGGTCCTTGTGTGCAAGTATTGCATCATACAAAGCCATTTTAAGAACACAATGCCTACATCCCAAGGTAGACCATACAAATGGAAGGGTGAAAGTACATTAATGTGTAACATTTTTAGGCACATGTGGAAGTCCATAATTGCTTAAATTAACATTGTGAAAGAAGGATACTTTGAATCATAGAAGTCATTTTATAAATTATCATTATAAATTTACAATAAATATTTTTTCAACCCTAGATTACTTTTGGTTATCAAAATCCTTCTAAAAAGTCCTCCTTGGTATCAATTTTACCACATCATATTATGTTTGAATTCATTATTCACTAAAAAAACATTATATGAAGGTGCATGGAATCCATATTTATTGATTATGGAATGTTATAAGTTTTTGGGTACTCCTTTGAAAGCTCATTATGTCATGGCTATTCAAAAACTAACCATGAAATTCATACAATGCAATTATGTTATATATAACATTGTCATGTTGAGTTGTTAATGGTGAAAAATAAACCTATGTTGGTTAAAACACCATGGATGTTAATAGATGGTAGTTGCCATCAAATGGCAAAATAATCTTAAGAGAATTCTAGAGTGAAAGTGTTTTTTAATGGTATTACTTTTAGTAGAACAAACTACCTTCATGGGATAGAAAAATCAAAAGTTAATTCTAGGAAAAACTTTAATAAAAGTAATATTATTAATATTATTAAAAATAATATCCTAGTCTAGTTCATTTAGAAGGGCATCCTAGTCATTATTTTGTTATTAATAATAAATATCTCTTATTTAGTAAGAGGTGAAACCATCAAGTTAATTAATGAAAGTGAATAAAGGATGGATGGATTTCCTTTAACTAGGATGTGTGGAAGGGATTAGAATAAGGAGATTTAAGAGCATAAGGACTCCACTTTTGTGTGGTGAATATCTTTCTTGGGTTCTTTATATATCTCTTGAAGCGGGAAGAGGAAATCATATTAGATATTGTTAGAGATGGTATTCGATATTGAAGCTTTTAGATCTTTCCCTTGGGAAATAGCATGTTTTTGGCATTAGAAATAAAGATGGAAATATGGAAGTATATTATACTTTGATTCTTATAATGGAAGATGGTTGAAAATATATCATATAATTTTTATTTTGTTCTACTTGGAGGATATTAGATAGGGGGGGAGGTAATACACATTAAGATTGCATAATGTTTTGTTATGTTTTAAATGATATTTTTTTGTTTCTTCTACAAAAACAATAGGATATCGTCTCTTTGTTTTTATCTATAAAATAAAAAATACCTTTTGCCATACGACAGTAGTTGCCATTAGAAGGTAACAACAACAAGGTAGAGATGAAATTTGGGGTTTGTAGGGAAGGTACCATTGCTACAAATAGTAAGCAACAACCACAAAAGGTCTACATGTAGTGCAAACAAAAGGCATCAATTATAAAGGGTCTGTAAATGCTACAAATGGTAAGCAATAACTATTAGAGGTTTGTAGGCAGTTGGGAGTCTTCTTTAAGTCTGCAAATGATGATATGTGCATGATGATAGTTGTTGCATGGTGATAACTATTACAATCCATGGTAGTTGCTACAAGATGGTAAGCAAACAATAAACAAGTTTTATTTTCATGTGTTTTCATATTTTTTCTTATTCCTTTTTTTATTTGGTAACCTTTTTTCTTGATGGTAATTAAGTTGTTGAATTCCACGAATTTAACATGAGTCCTTTATCATTTTAGTCAATTATATTTAATCACATGGCCAATTCCAAATCCCAAGATCTTGCAAAAATTTCCTTATGACAATAGTTTATGGACAATGCAATGTGCTTTCATTTCAAAAATAAAAGAGTTTTATAACAACTAATTATGCAATCAGGTTTTTTATTTACAATTTTTTTGTTATTACATACTTAAACTTTAATTTACATTAACATTTATGTTTTTTTATGTTATCTAAGTGAAATGAAAACATAAATTAAAAATGTGAGATTTATAAGCAAAGCAAGTTCTTAAGCTTGCAACAAGTAATGGCTATGGTGGATGGTGCACTTTAGACAATTTCAAAAGTTGCAAAAAATAAAATCCTAGAATCACCCTTTTTTACATTTACACTTACATGGTTTTACATACCCATTTACACTTACATGCACAACATTCGTATGTACATAAGTAATGGATTGCTAAGTAGGTGGGTGGGTGCATAAGGAGATGAATGTAAAGGTTTTGTTGATAGTGAAAGGTTTAACCAAAAAAAAACAAGGTTTGTTAAGAAGAAGAACTTTAGTTTAAAAGTAGAGATGTTTCATTGAAAAAAAAAGTTTAATTAGGAAATAAAAAGGTTTTAAAAAAAGGTTAATTAAGAAAATATAGAAGTTTTGTCAAAAAATAAAGGTTTAGCCATGATGTATAAAATTTTGTTGAAATGTATTATTTTAATTAGGAAATAGAATCGTTTTAACAAGAAATAAAGGTTGAATCATAAAAAGATAAAGGTTTTACAAAAAGATAAATATTTAGCCAAGAAATATAAAACCATTTGTTAGGCAATCAAGGTTTGTATAAGAAAAGATAGAGATTTTGTCAAAAGATAAAAGTTTAACCAAGAACTTTTATTTATTTTTGCTTAGAGATAAAGGTTTAGCTAAAAAGATATTTTTTTTGTTAAGAAATAGAGGTTTAACCAAGAAGAGATTAAAGTTTTGTCAAAGGATAGAAGTTTAACCCAAGAAATATATAAGTTTTGCTTAGAGATAGAGCTTTAGCTTAAATAAAGATAGAAGTTTTGTTGAGAGATAAAGGTTTAGCCACGAAGAGATAAAGATTTAGCCAAAAAAATAGAAAATAAGTAGGGTAAAAAAAAAAGGTTTACGGAAGAAAAGATAAGTAGGGTAGGAAGAGATAAATGTTCAGCCAAAAACAGCTTGAAGGTAAGTAGAGTGAGTAATCAAGTAGGTTAAGGGTCAATTGTTAGTTGGTAGGCAGGGCCAAGATGTAATTCAGCAATGTAGCTAGGTCAATAGGGTAACTAGGTGGGATGATACAACAGAACTCAGTATTTGGGGAAAAAAAAGGTCAAAAGTCAACAACATAAGGTTAAGAGTCAGATGAAAAAACACAGCCCACCCTATGGACAGAACAATCAACTTGTGCATTGGTGGGTGGTTGTTCACTCTGGCCAAATGTAGATCGATTGTCTTGACTGTTTGGCTGGACACTTTGTTGGCTCTGCCCTTAGAGGAGAGACTCTGCTATCACATGTAGTTCATTTTGTCATTTAAAAAAAAAATTTATTGATTTTGTCGATTTTTAGGGCAGTGACATTAGGCAACTAGCTGCTTTTACATACCCATGTTTCTTGTGCTACAATCAAAGGAACTATAACAAAACACAAAACCCCATCTAAATGGCCACAGTGAACCAGCACCCACAAATGCACCACCCACTGGATACCCATTAGTACTCAGTTGTTGATGAACCTCAACTGAGTTATTATTTGGTTCACCTTGGTAACCAATTCTGTAGGACATAGGTCTCATAGATAGGTAGGTAGGTATGAAAATCGGCATCTATTAGGTAAGTAGATGGTTTATACATATGTTACGAGTGTTTTTACTATTTACCTATTAACAACCTGCTTGTGGGTTGTTGGTAGGTAAGCAGCAAAAAGAAAGGAATTGAGCTAACCACCATGGTTAGCTAATGAACTGGAACACAACAGAAAACTGTTTCCAGACAATTTATCATCCATCCTTCATGGTGTACCCATGGGTGCTGGTTCACTGTGGCCCCTCTAAACCCCACAATATGAGCACACACTGATGATAACCTAAAATCTTCTACAGGATCCAAGCTCAGCTCGGGGAAAAACCTAAACCCAAGCTGAGTTTGCAATGCGAGATAGCTGGGAAGGTGTGTCATTTCTTTCCATGCCAAAATGGATTCAATACTTCAGGTTAGTTCGAGTGTTGGAAGGTTCTTGACTTTTATGAAGAACCTCCGCTTCCAGTTCAAATAAACAAATTAGGTCAGTTGTGGTTCTGGGTTGCCAAAAAACTGACCTGGAATCCAGTTCCAGGTCCAGTTTTTCAACAAACACAAAAAGCAAAATCCTGGTTTTGGTTCTAAAAATCAAACCCAGCTCTGCATAACCCAGAGCAGAACCAGTAGTTAACTACCAGTTAACCTTCAGTTAGCCCTGGTTCTAGACCTTTATCCCCCCAAAAAAAATTCCAAATATTTTTTAATCATAAATCATTGCTAAAAAACTCTGGTTCTGTTTCTTAAAACAAATGTGAACTCAATTATGGTTCCAAAAATGAGACCCAGTTACAATCCGGTTTTTAGTAATTGGAACCAGAACTGGTGATTCCAACAACTGGGTACCACCCCAACACTCATATTTAGTTCCTTAAGTTTGGTTCCATGACCAAACAGTTGTGTTAGAATCTCAGTCTCACAGGATTTCTGTTTTTCAGAAGAAAAACCATGATTTCAAAAGTACATGTGTCTACTTAGTGGATAGACAACATCAATGACCAAAAAATGACATATCCCAAGTTTAATTTAGGTTTAAAAACAGACAAATCAATAAACACTAGAACAGACACATGCATATCTTATCAGATGATGCCCATAGAAAACTTTAGTACCTAGGCACACTCAAATTCTAAGGTTCTAACAATTTGATGCTAGGACACACTCAAATGCTAAGGCTCTAACAATTTGATACTAGGACACACTCAAATTCCAAAGGTTCAATGATTCCTTCCAAAACAAAGGGATTTATGAGCTTATCCTCTGGTTCAGCTCCATTTACCAAAGTCAAACTCTGGGATGCATGTGTGCCAAATGATAAAGAGTGAAAATGCACAGTACCCATGGATAAATGTGCACAGCTTGCTTTCACTAAGTTAATGTGCTCCTAAGTTTGGTTTTGCACTAGCCTCCTCAGAACACAAGAAATCTGCCGCTTGAGAGTACACAAGGACTCTGGACTCTAGTTGCAGAGTGAAATCTAAATTTCCAAGCATGTTCCCTCTAATATCAGGTACTTTTGTTCATTTTGGATTGGCTCCTGCAGGACAGTGTTTGAGCCCATTTAGAATTTAGATTAGCTCAGTTTCTCTCACATCTGATGATTCCATGAACAACTTGCACTTGCAAACTTAACCATCCCTACACTAAATTCCTTTCTCAAATGAGTCTATTTTTCCCTAGCTTGAATGTGCATCACAGAAAACATACAGTTCGAGAAACTCTTGTGGGCATCAATGAGATGCTACCAGATTTTGATGAGAATGTCAAATGGGACGTGAGTTGCAACTTGGTCTAGAGACTCATACAATAACCCACATCTCCAGTAATAATATACCATTCGAAAACTTCAGGTGTTTCGAATCAATCAATCAACTGTAGACTGCAACCCCAGGACAATTTGAATTCTGAGGAATGCCAAAGGAATCAGCTTTCAACTGGTTGACAATAAAGGATTTATCTGCACTATCTTTGTTAGGATTTCTAGTGCAGGAGTCCTACTGGCCATTCTGCATGGAAATTGGAGTGCCCATGTCCCCAAATCATAGCTCTTATTCCAAAACCCAATTGAAGTGGAGGTTTCTGGTTTGGCTGAATCTTGAATGTATAGGGGAAGGCACTGCTGTACAACCAAGGAGATGATTGGCCAACGTTGCCTTACATAAATCTGCCAGCACACCAGGCTCTTACAACCCAGCTCCAGGGATCTTACATAAAATCTGTGGAGTAGGAAGTTCTGCCTGGTTAGGCACCCTCCAAATACTCTACTAAATTACTTGGTTGTTCTGAATCCATCAATGCATAGTTCAGAGACCAACGTAAGTCATCATTCAAAAAGGAAAAGGAAAAAACCAGTTTTGTGCTTGTATATAAGCTTTTGCATGGTATATAATCCAGTCTATGCCATGTCATTGAAGGACCCTGCCAGAGCCCAGGCTGGTATGATTTGAGGCATGGTAGGGACTAGGGATGTAAGGACCTGAGGTAATACTCACCAGCATTTTGCCAGTTTCGTGTCAGTTCCAATTTTGATACCAACGAAAAATTGGTCTTGGACCTAATACCAAGACCAGACTGACATGGAAAGTTTAGAAAGAACGCAAGACCAGACTGATATCAAAATTTTAAGAAGTTCCCAATACCAAGGCTTGGTACTATGTTCAAAAGTCGACACCAACCAGACCAACACTGGAAAGAGCAATGTTGTTTTAACAGGGTTGGAATACAAAGCTTGTGTGCCTAGGGCCAAGGCCTGCTTCTCATGTTCTGATTATGGCAATTGTTACTTCACAAAGTAGTCGTTGCCAACTAACAACTACTAATGCCCAGACCGAGTTACCACATAGTTGTTGCCAATTAACAACTACTGAAATGCAGGTGTGCCCAGACAAAGTAGTTTGCCAACTAACAACTACTAATACCAAGACTGAGTTACAACATAATTGTTGCCAATTAACAACTACTGAAATGCAGGTGTGCCCAGACAAAGTAGTCTGTCTCCAACGGGTTTTGTGACTTTCAATGAAAAGTCATTGGCCCGTTATACTCGTTTCATCGAACACAAAGCACCCACAGAAAATTTCTAGTGTATTTGTAGGGTGCCCTATCCAGGGGAATTTCTCCTCAGCAAAGGGTAGGGCATTTTGAAAATATGTGAAATGCCCATCTGATGGGCATATTGTTTTTTCCCCATGTTACTTGGTGGATAGTGGGGAAATTCTCTTTGAATAATTTTCTTCCAGTGCTTTACCTTAGGTGATTGCCTCAGAGCCAGGCGTTCCCAAAATAAGCTCTCCTTGGCTCTGCCCTGGGTAGGTGCTTATTTTGGAAACACCTCAGGCGTTACCCTACATATGAATTTGGGGGTCTAAAGGGAGAATTGGGTGACCTTTTCAACAATGTCCAGCTGCACTAGATGGCATGCCTATTTGGTTTAAATAAATCAAACTTGTGCCAAATTCCCAAATGGCCAGTTATGTCTAAGGGAAGGGCAGGTTCAGGGGGTTTTTTTAATTGTTCTTGGGCATGGGAACTTAAGGATATATTCCCTCCTTCCCATCCCCACAAACCTGTCAGTTTACTACTGTAAAACCTGGTGTTGGATGGTGATTACAAACTCCACCAAACTCCCACCATGTCCCAGGGCAGTTCCTAGGATTCATAACTGTAGTTCTCAAAAATCAAATAGTTGGTTCTGATATATTACTATGGTTATCAAAAGTTCAATACCTAATTCTGATATATAATCATTGTTCTCCTTGTTTTAAACAACTCAAATAATAGCCCTAGGAAGCAGTGGTGATTCTCTGGCCAGGCAGTTCTTTGAGGTTTTTTGAAATAACCAGAACCGTTGATTCTTTCATTTTGAGTTTGTTTTCAAATACCAAAAACTAGTGGTTCTTTGATTCTGATTTTTTAAATACTCAGAATCAGTGGTTATTAACAAAATCAAACCATCACCCAACAATGACTCAGACTGCATTTGGGTATCTCTTGGGTATCAGAGTTTGAATATTGATAGATGTCACATTATGATACCATGATTGATACCCAAAATATCAGTTATTCCTTTCATGAGAACTGGCAACCGAGAACCGAATGAGGTTTATATCCATTGAGAAAACTGAGAACCAGTTGAGATTTTTAAATTTTCATGGCTAAGGATATCAAGATTAAACTAATTTCAAATCCGGACCCTTGGATGTAGGGTGAATATTTTGTAATGAGCAATCTCTTGGTGGTGCTATTCCTAGCCGTTGCACATTTAGGTCTTGTGAGCCTTTTTCCAAGACAAATAAAAAGCCCTTGGAGACGAGGCCTGTCGCATCCTGGAAGGAGTTTTGCTTGTGTTGCTCTCTCCTCTCTCTCTTGCTCTCGTGCTTGCACTGCTGGCTTGTTCTCTCCAACTTTCACATGTCGCACTATTCAACTATTCTCTCTTGCTCTTGTTCAACTGCTCCCTCTTGTTTTGGATTGTCGTATTGCTACTCTCGCACGTTGCATTGCTTCACTCAAGTATCTTGCACTCTCCCTCTACGTTGATCTCATGATTCGCACAACTCTGGTTGTTCTCCCTGCTCTTGGCTTTTTGTTTTGTGTTTGCCTAGTATTACCCCCTTGCCCTTTGCTATAGGTGGAGTGTGGAGCTGCTACAAACTATTGCAGTAATTTTTATTTTATTTTTCATTTGCATCTTTTTCAACTTTTTCATTCATTTGATTAAGGTAAGCAGGCAGATGTCAAAACACTTTAAAATTCAGGAAAGGTGGAATCCTTGCACCTTGCTCCTCTACTTTTAAAGTTTAAAAAAATTGTAATTCTCCACCTCGCACTCCAACATCACAAAACATGCTCAATTTGATCAAGAAACAGGGAAAATGTGGGATGTTTGGTGTAAAAGGGTTCAAAGGTTGGTGATGGGTGGATTAAAACACATAAAAATTTCAAGCTTAAAATATTTTATCATTGCATCTTGGCCTCTAAAATACAAAGAAGTTTTGTAAAGCTTTAGTAATTGACACACTCATTAAGTTTTAAATCACTTGAAACAAATTAAAAATGAGGAAGACAACAATTGAACTAAAGAAAGGTCTAGAGCTATTTTTTCAAAAAAATTGAAGTAAACTATCATTCATCCATTTCTTGTGTATTTTGCGTTGCTCCTTTACTTTTGACATTTCAAAAACATTTGTAACCTTTCAAATTGCACATCCAATGACACAAAAATCATTCAATTTGGTGAAAAAATGAGGAAAATCGGAAAAATGTTAGATGATAAACATGTGTTTTATGATAAATGTAGTTTACCCTAGTTGTGGTTTTAATAGTTTAGTAATATTATTTATCATTAACTTGTGTTTTTTTATAGTTAGAATGTTATAACACTTATGTTTTCTATGTGTGTAGGATTCCAAAAAAAATTTAATCAAGATTCAATATTATAAACTTTTTAAAATATAACCATTTTATTTTTTACATCAACTTGAAAACAAAGAAAGGGGATTAAATTTTAATTTATTTTTAAACCTTAAATTCCACTCTTTGATAATTGTTTGTAATATTTTTGTGTAAACAATCATGGATGCGTCCTCTAAAAATGAAAATAGAATCAATGAAAGTGAGGATTATGAAGTTTTTATGAATGATGTTATCAATGAAATGGTTGAATCCTAGCATGCAAACTAAAATGTCAAGTTGAAATACAAAAAAATGAAAAAGTAATTATGAAAGGATTTTTTTTAATTGCATATTCAAATAAAGCTTTGGAAATTTGATAGTATTCTTGTTTTTTGTGTGAATGATAATTAGATTGTAAATGTTGAACATGTATAAATCATGCATTGCATCTTATGTTAGAAGAAAATGATACCCACCCAACATTGGTAGAAAACCCATTGTTGGTTGTTTATTTTTCTTCTTCCTAACTAAATGGGTAGTTTTTTTTTTCTTTTTTTTTTGGACCATATAAGCTTCAAGGCATCAATATCCCCAAAAATTAGAGCAATTGATTATTATTTTACTTTTTATTTTTTAGTAATAAATTTTCAATTATATTGTTTAGGTAGGGTATGTGTGACAAATGCAAACATTAAACACCATTTTACAATGAATGGAATTCATCCATAATGTTCATCCATAATTCCTAATTAAATCTCAGTTAACTTTTAGTTAAATCCCAATGAACTTTCAATTAAGTCCCATTTAACTCTTAGTTAAATCTCAATTAACTCTTTAAAAATCCTAATTAATTCCCAGTTAAGTTTTAGTTAACCCCTAATTAATTCATAGTTAACTTTTAGTTAAATCCTAGTTAAGTTATAATTAAGTCTTAGTTGACTATTAATTGTCTTTTAGTTAAGTCCTACTTAACTCTAGTTAATTATTAATTGATTATTAATTAAGTTTTAGTTAACTCATAGTCAACTTTCAATTATGAAAGCTCTCAAGAAGTTTCCTTACTTGACGCACACATAAAAGCCTCCTTGGAAGCTTCCTTGGAGCTAGGTATTCAAAGGGTATAAATAGGAGTAGGACCCCTCATTTCCTTTAGTCTATTCAACACCAATTTTAAGCATGATCTTGCACCATAGCCTTGTCATGTTTTGTCATGTTCATGTTTGCATATGTTAACATAATGAAGATCCATTTTCACATTTGTCTTGCACATTTCATGTTTTAGTTTTGTGTTTTTGTGTTTTTTTTTAAAATCACGTAATCTTGTTTTGTTCCTTGTTTGAAAATTAGACTTAAACTTTTCTTTTAGCCTTTGTTATTGTAGTTTTTTGTGTTTTTGACAATACATGATTTTTTAAGAAATTATATTTTATATTTTTATGTTTTTATCATAAACATGTTTAGGTTTCTAGATTGATAACCTACCTAGATGAAAATTTTAATCATCCAAGTAGGTTATTAAAATCTGAAAATTCAATGCCTAGCCCATAATGGTTTAGTCAGTTCTTGAAATGATATGTAATATGTTGGTAGGCTATCTAACAATTTGCAATGAAATCAATAATTAACCAACAATATTAAAATTTTAACCTTATTGTTTTTTAAAGGAACAATATGTTAGCCTCTCATGACTTTGTACAAGTCTATATGATACATACTTAAGAGGCTATAAGGAAGATTATTATGTGTTTAGTTGCTTTAAATGAAAAGGGGAAATTTGAATATGGATACTAAGGTTGCAAAACAATGAGGGGGGGGGGGAAATCAATTTTAATATATCAGTCAAATAAGGGTAAATATATACATTCAAATTCATTTCAAATCTCCATTCAAATTCATTTCATTTCAATTTTGTTGCAAACTTTTTGTTGCTCAATTTTACACTTCTTTTTCCTTGTAGTTATAATAGACAACCAAACTTTCAAGCATAAACTTTGCAATTTACCTTTGTAAAAGTCTTAAAGAATTTGCCAATCTACCAAGGAAGTTTTCTAGCAATTTTGATTTTAAAAACCAATTCTTGTGAGTTTTCAAGAATGACTTAGCTTGCTTTTATGTCTAGAGTCAAATGTTTCTATTTAAAAGAAATAAGGTGACTCCAAAATTAATAGATTAGTTAGTATGTTCATGATCCTTTACATTATCAAGGTGTAGTCCAAGTTGTATGTATGATTTAGTTCAAAATGTAATGCAAAGGTCTTCATGCTCATGAATATTGTTTCATTCTTTTTATAGGGTTATCAAGGAATCCTAACATTAACCAAGGACTAAAAGTGTGTTGAAGGACTCCTTGTAGGACCCATGACAATGGACTGAAAATGTTACTAGGAATTGTTCTTTGGTTTGGTATCTTTACTTTGTTTTATTCCTAACCCATTAGTCTTCATAAATTCACATGACCTTAGATCTTGCAATGATGAATTTTCATTATTTCCCAAGACCTTAATCTTTATCTACAAAACTATAATGCACTATTAGGAATCCAAGATTGCACTTGGTCTTAATAGTAAAAACTTAATATTGTAACTAGTTTTGATATTAGGATCTCAAGATTGTACTTAATTTTAATACCAAAATCTCAAGTTTACATTTAGGAATTCAAGACATTTGAATTGTAAGACCACATTGACTTCTACTTCTTGCCCAGGAAGTATGGTAAGTATATAAGAAACAAGTTCATAGTCCAAGATTGTGAATTTCTTATTCAAGAATAACATCCTAGATTTGGATGGTAGTTGTATATACTCAAAACAAATGGCATTCAAGTAAAGATATAATGTTTCAATCTAACTTTGGAATGAAAGTGCCCAATTTGTTTCCAATTTTACATTTGATGCGTTTGTCCTTTCCAAAGAAGTTGTCCTTGATCCATTCAATGTTTTTCTAAAGGATTCATATGTTGGTGGTAGGAAGGGAAGGCTTCTCAAGTAGCTTAGAAGTGGAGGAGAAGGAAAGAGTGTTGATTACTAATACATGTTTTTTCATTAGGTATCAAACACATCATGAAGCTATAGTTTGTGATCTTACAAGCACTCTCTTAAATTAGCTTTAAAATAAATTCCCTTAGGTGAGTATTCTTGTGTCATTGCAAGCTTCTTGGGTTTTTTTAACACATAAGTGTTAATTTGTCTTTCAATAACTTTCATAGCATGTTCCAGAAAATCTATACTATGATTTTCACTTTTGAATTGGGTTTTTTTAACCTTATGTCCTCATGCATTCTTCTCAATTCCCAAGAAAATGGTGTTAGTGTTGTGAATGGATAGTGCTTTAAAGAAGCATTATTGAACAATGGTTGTAAGATTAGTTTATTGTGGCAAATGGTGAGTCATAATCATTTTTTTGCACTTCAATGCATCGATAGGTGTGTGATTGGATAACACGAGCTTTCTTGCTTGCTCCTTCCACCACTCAAGGCCTTTTGCAACTATGATATTAGTCCATGTCACAAGTCACTTAACAACAATTTGGCAATTGAGCAAAACATGGATGATTTAAACATCTAAAGTTTGATATGTTATTAGTTTGATAGGTATATGACCTCATCCAACAATGCTTTAAACTAGTATGGTTGGTGGGGTTGGGTGGAAGAGTAGGAATATATCTAGCAAATGGGTACATGGTAAAAATTAGCACATTCAAATGACATAATCTCACTATTGTTTGAAAGTTAGTTGGATATGAATAATTCAACTCAAGCCATAGTATTTGCTTTCAAAGCAGCTACAACAACAACTATAGGGGATGATTTTAGCCATGATAAGAAAAAGATTTTTTCTACAAGAATTGGGTATTAATTTAGTCGGTCACAATTTCCAAGTTATCCACATCTTGAGTTTGCTCATAAATTGTGGTCTATATGATCCCAAGCCCTCTAAATCTTAACTTTTGGGTAGATATTACATTATTCCAGTCTTTATTCCTTTCACATGGATAAGTTAGGTCTATCATCTATTCCACACCTGCCTTCCATCATGGAATGTCTTGAACCCTTAATTAGAAAATTTTAGTCTCCCCCAATAAGGGAGTTTTATGATGAGTAATGACTTTGAGTGTTGTTTTTATAAACAAACTAAGATATGGACCCTACCTTTTAAACTGCCAAAGTCATCGATATTGTGACTTTTCATAACCATCATCCATTATATCCATCAAAGTTTCGTGAATAATCACGTTCCAATTATTCAACTTTGTCAAGGCATTCAATATACCACATATATATTTTGTGCACCTATTTCTCCACTCAAATAGGTGGAATGGAAGTGTAGTATCTATCTATTACTTATGAAGGAATGACAATAGGATGAAGAATGTTTCATCAAAGATTTATAGAAGAGTCGATAAGTGTTTTACCCTCTTTTACCACATATTGAATGTCATTAATGTTTGTAGATCTTTGTGACATTACAAATAGAGCACTACTATGACTAGCACCTTCCTACGTGGAACTGAACCCCCTTTCCTCCTCCTCCTTGAGTTTGTATAAATGCAAGTGAAATAGATGGGGTCATGATTACATGAATCATGCCTAATGGCAATTGTTGTTATTTGTTGATTGTAACATCATCTGCATTATTTTTTTCACTACTTAAAAGGCTTGAAAGGCCACCTTGCACGAAGGTTCTTGTATATTGGTTGGACTAGAATGGAATGTATTATGTGGCCATGACATATGAGAACCTTGGGTTATTAAAAATAAAGGAGTTAGTATTCCAAAAGTACCCCCCACCTACTATGGAGTTAAAGAAAGTCAAAGGAGGAAGATTGATTCATTTGAGGGTCTATAAACATGAAGGTATGATTGTCATATTCTTGGGGCCTAGTTGTTACTCCAAATGTGTTCTTAAAAAAATAATTGGTTTTTTGAAATCGTAATAGGACTTCAATTGTTTGGGCATGCAAGTGACACTTTGACATAGAAAAGTACATTAGATGGGAACATGCACAACAAGGATGAAAATGATGGGGTTTGGTTGTATGGGGAACAAGATGGTGAACAAAGAGTTATTGTGTCAGGGTTGCGGTCTTTATGACATGTTATCCTTTGAAAAAATTGAAATACATTTTCAAGAACCTATGGTTGTGTTTAAGTTCAAATCTCATGGGCATATAGGTAATGATTTGGCATAACCAAACATGTTGAACTGGGATGAAAACTTCAATCATGAACATGATGGAGATTGGTCGAATGGTAGGCAAGATGGTGAATGTAGACTCCTTGTGTCAAAATTTTCCCCTTTGGAACATGTTATTTGTTGCAAGATTCTAAGTACGAAGGTTCGAAATAGTTATACAATGTTTGGTGAAAGTAAGAAACTCTAGTATTTTGTTATGTATGTTCCCTTTCAATTTGGTTTGGGATCTACAAGCTACTATTGATGCATAAGAGTTTGTGTAAAAAGTTATGACCACATTCAAGGATGAAACTTTATCCTTGATATTTGTTTTTGGGAAGGTGATTTCCTACTTAAGATGTTATATACCTACCTAGGATTTTACACAATCTTTTTATTCCACAAATGAATTTATCTACTTTGGTCACATGTCTTGAACTCCTAGAATTATTATTCAACACACTACTAGAAATTTTGGGTTTTACAACTATCGTTTGCAATTAAAATTTAGTTACATGCGACACACGCAACTATAAATTTGTGTAGTTGCTTAAAACAAATTACACATGACATTCAGTTGCATGCGACACTACGTATGCAACATGTATATACAGTGCTAATATACACGTTCATCCATACATATTAATCCAAATGTAGTTGCACTTTATGTACAACTCTCCTTGCAACTGCAATGTAATTAATAAAAATATGACACATGTTTAAAAATTGGACAACTAGCTTGTGGACACGTGTCACTATTTAATTATTTTTGTGTTTTCAAAATTAAAAATTCATTGGATTAATTTCAATCATTAAAGTTTTTGCTACTAAGATGATGACACGTGGCACACCATGAAACATTCATTAACCATTTGACATGTGTCCATTTTTAAAAAACATTAATTACATGGTGGCAATTAAGGCCCACCTTTTTTTATTTTAAAATATTAATTAATAAAATCTAAATTGTCCAATTTATGGCTTACAAGATGTTAACACATGTTGCCTAGGTAGGTAGGTAATTATTAAACCCTATTAAGTAAATATGTTTGTTTAGGCAGGTAAGTAGGTTGAACATAACTAGGTTTAAGCTATATAGGTAAAATTAAAATAATCCAATTTTATTTTTAAGATATTTATTTCATAAAGGTCAAGTTTTTTAATTCATTCATCCCCAATAGCATTTGGTATTTCATTGTTACAAAGTTATTGCTCCTAATTATATACTGAGCCAAATAGAATGGAAGCCAAAAGATATGGAATAAAAAATTCCAATACAAACCTCATGAACCAACTTAATTGCACATTAGATGCAACTAATGTATTAGAATATATCAGCCAGGGGAGGGTTCTATTGCTTTTGGTGTCGAAACAAAACTTGAAGCCCTCCTTTTGGCGCATTTAACATAGTAAGGATTGTCAAAAATGGATTCGAAATGAGAAAGTTATGGCCCCCCAAAGTAAAGGGGTCAAAAACTAAAAAAAACCATTGAACACTACAAAGGCCGATTCTTAAACACCCAAAAAAGTCCTTATATGTTTTTTTTTTTTACTATTAAAGTTTCAACATGATTTGTAGAACTTCAGATGGTGCTCCTATAGCTCTTTAAAGCGTTTAAAATGAATAAGAAATAAGAAAGTTATGAGGTTTGAAAGTAGGAGGGGTCCAAAGAAAAGAAAAGAAAAACGTTTTGTAACTTGGAAAAAAGCTTATTTTTCATGTTTTTCTTCTTGTTAATTTTTCATTACTCCTTGTCTTTTGCACTTCAAAGATGATTGTAGGATATTTTTAATAATTATGACTACTTAATCAAAATACGATTTTAAAATTATTATCTAGCTTAAACTAGTAATTAACTTAAGATGTTTATGTACTTGTAGGTTAACTCATGTAGCCTATTTACATTAATATTCTAACGTAAATAATAAAATTTAAATATATTATACCTATTGATTGTCATTAAAATTATAATAGACTTTTAATTGATAATCATGAATATTTATAATAAATTTTAAAATTATCATATTAATTGATTCTGATTTTCTTTTTGTTTAATCAAATTTACATTTTCTGAAAATTATTCCAAATAAAATAAATTCAAAATGTTTTACTTGCCAAAACAAATATTTCAATATATTTGACAAATAAAATTTAAAAACTTGCAATATATATTTAAACCATGGTTTAAATTAACTAAATTTTATTTAGCATAATTTAGTTTAGCCATAATAAATATATTCTAATTTAGTTTAACCATAAATATAGCCTAACTTTTAGCCATAATTGGTTTGGCCTAATTTAATTTAACCATGTTAATTTCGTATTAATTTAATTTAATTTAATTTAATCTAGTTTAACCATAGTAAATATATTTCTAATTTTTTGCGATAAATAATTAGCCATGGTTAGTTTAAATTAACCTAAGTTAGCATGGGGTTAACCTTAATAGTAAAGGCACATAATATTATTATACATAGCTTATGTAGATATATTAATATAATAATTTATGTATGTATAAATTTAGGCCACTATTTTTATGACATGTGTCTATGTTGTACACATTCAGTTGCATGCCAGTTGCATAGTGACTAGTTGCAAACAACAAGATTTCTAATAGTGAACAAGGCCATGTCTTTTAACCCTAATGTAACCCTAATGACACTTCCATTAACACCACCACAAATATGGCAAATGGCTAATTCTAAACCCTACCTAGGATGCCCCCTTTGTGATGTTTTGCTTATTGCAATTGTCAGACAACTTGTGAACAATGTAGATGGCCCACATCACAAACTTACCCTCTCATCGTTTGATAATGGAAATTGTGCAAAATTAGTTCTTTCATTGTGCAAAATTAGTTTTTTTCACACATGGATTTTGTGCCTTCAAAACATGTAGGATGCACATAAACAAAATGGAATATTTTCATCTGCATGGAAATATTCCACTCTATTTATACATGCATCATATGTGTTTTAAAGTCACAAAATCCATGTGCAAAAACATGAACCCATGAAATAATTAATTTTGTGCAAATTTGGAATGAACCTATGAAGCCTATAAATTTTTTATCATTACATAAACAAGGTTGACTATGTCCATGTGAACCCATAACAAATTATACCTTTAGTGTCAAGGTGGAATGTGTGATTCTATTGGAGTGATCAATAATTAATAACATAGAACAACATCCAAATCAAGCAAAATATATAGACAACTAAAATAGGTTCATGTCTACATTTTGATAGTACACTTGCAACCACCAGCATCAGAAAAAGTAGAGCCAAAATCATGGCATGCTTAGCAAAGATAATTAACATGCAATCATTTAGGTTTCCATCAAGCCAAGGTAAGTTGCAAGTACCAAGGCTTCAAAATCTTTCTTATTTTCACATCCACAAATGCAACAAACAAGCTCATTGTCTTCCTTCTATGTGACCTTCTCATCAATCTAAAGATTGTCTAGCTTCACACTCCAAAAAATTTCATGCCTCAATGCAAAATATGATTCCATGATACATGCAAAGATGCCAATTTTCCATGGTTGACATAAGCATCTACCATAACAACTAAAAAACTTCTTGCCATTATTCGACAAAAGCAAGCCAATGATTGCATCTGGAGGCCATACCTTTTGGCCATCAATTTTCATCTATAACATGTACATATGCAAGGGTCTTTCCTTTGAACTCAAAGTCAAGTAGTTGGCACAAGAAGGCACATGTAACTACAACCCTCATTACTATGATGATGTTGTGACAATTCTAGCTATAATTAGCTTTGGCTTTCAAAAATCTAAAAAAGAGGCAAGGTGTTCATACAATTATGAATCCACCAATTTGATCCCACAAACCCTTTTTCCACATTTTTTTCGATTACACAAACTAAACAAGAAAAACACCAAAAGTCTTGGATCAAGTTCCTTCTTGTTCCCAAAAAAAGAACTATGATAATGTAGCTAGTATTAACACATGCAAACACACACAACAACTGCATGGACACTAGCCACAAATACTTTCTTGAAAACTCCAAATTGGTTACTAAGTCATCTTGTAACCATATCCCTAGTTATTGATGGTAGGTGTCATAGGAAATGATGAAATAGGATGATAAGAGGGTTGGACAAAACATGTCTTCCACATGACAAGGCACGTGAATGCAATAGCAACAAAGAACTATCCATTGTCCTTGTGAGAAGGTGCAAGAGAATGGAAAATCAACATTTACATGTCAATGTGCACAAAAGACAATTTGCTTCCAAATTTGTTTCATTGGAACTCCACCCTAAATGCCACTAACTTGGAACATAATATGTTCAAAAGTTACTTGGAATCACTTTCACAATTGATCAGCTATTTGCTTATTCCAACCTAGGTAAACAAAGTCTATCAGGTTCTTAGGTTAAAAAAACTAGATGTCAACTATGTCTACAGACATGAAAACCAACAACTTGCATGAGGTAGGATGCATGAATAGATATACTAGAAATTGCACCATTTATCCACTAGGGGCCAACATCAGTCTTTATTTAACACAACAAAAGTGAAGCTCACAAAATAATAACCCTCATGAGAATTGAACAATTGCCATATTCATGATTAAGAAAGTAATAACAAGGTGAAGTTGATAAAAGCCTCTTTGTCTTGATTCTCTACACACTAGGTACCTTCTATAACAACAAATTTGATTATTAAATGCCTTTGTGCATAAGAGATGTCTTGGAGTATGATCATGAATGCTTGAATCCATCACAAGCTTTCACATGGCTTGCAACACATAAATGTTTTTCTCCATGTCAAGAATTGAACATAAAAAATATATTAACCTACAATGTAATTTGTGGAGATGATGTACATGAGAGCTTTTACTTGAGTTCCAACAAATGCAAAATCATTATCTTAGGATGCCAATCAATAATACAACATCACCAATGCTACAAACCGAGCACATTTTGAGTGATCAATGCAATCTAAGAGTATCCAATAACTCATGTAGAGAATCACACAACAATACATCATTGACCAAAAAGTTACCCTTAAAAGAAATGAGCAACAAAACTCAAATGTGAAGCCTTAAGTGACCTCAAGGGAGTGAGAAGGGAAGACTAGAAAATGGCCATTATTTGCCTTCCACAAATCCCATTAGCACAAGGGAAGCTTCAACAAGGGAATCACAACATGGCACTTATAATCACAACCCTCACTATTGTGACCCTCACTACTTTCTATTCTAGCCTTCAAGAATAAGAAAAAAAAGCAAGGTGGAGTATGAATCCACTAGTTTGATCCCACAAACCCTCTTTTTACAATCGTTTATATTGCACAAACCAAACATGAAAAACACCAAATGTCATGGATCAAGCTCCTTCTTGTTGCAGAAAAATTAACTATGATAATGTAGATGTAATTATGCATGTGTGGTTACTTTTATGGAAAGATTTCCATTACTTCTCAACAAACCTTGGTCCCTATCCATTTCAATATATGCACATCTCCCCAAATCTATGTTTTCTTGGAGAAGTTTTTTACACGTTAAACTCCATTGTTATAGAGAGCGTTCCCTATAATTGTCATGTTACACAAACCGAGCTCAAAATCTCACCACAAATGTGGCCATAGATTCGTAAGACTAACATGTTCCTCCACATTGATGACAATAACCTCCTCCCTCTCCACCCTATGACATGTTAAACAAACAAAACCCACTAGCATTTACAACCTAGGCAAGGCAAGATGTCTTGCTTGGGTTTGGAAAAAAAACAAATAAAGATAATTTACAATGGAGACAACTTGTTAAAAGCAGCAACATGAGTAACACAAAAAAATAGGTTAGACATAGTCTTATCATAGGTGATATAATATTAAAATAACCACCATTAAACTTTTGAACTTTAACCCATTATTGTCCAAGGTTGTCAAAATGGATGTGACACAACCAATTTGCATTGGACGTCATGTTGGTGTTTGTCCTAATGTGTCCGTCGTGTCGGTTAAAATTGATGAAAGGAAAATTTTCAATACATGCAGGCTACCTTTGTTATGCATGGCAATTGTAAATAGATTCAATCACCATAGGATTAGCGACCAAAAACAAATTTGGTCACCATAACTCTTGGTTGCCCACTTTTGATCAACACAATTGGTGACCAAATTTTTTTAATTTGCCCAAAAAAATTTGAGATTTGCTTGAAATTTTTTTAGTGATTTGCTCAAGAACGGCCATTGATCCAACAACTTAAAATATTATAGTCATTGCCCAAAAACATTTTAGGCATTGCCCAAAAGATTTTGTCACTAACTTGGGCAATCAAAAATATTCAATCGCCATAATTGGCAACCAACGGTGATCAAATTTATCGGGTAGTGTTTGAAAACATTTGGGTAATGACCAAATTATTTCTTAGTCTTTGGATTGATCACCATTCTTGATTGAAAAACTTATATTTTTGTGTGCAGTTTTCAATTTTTTTTGAACTGCCCAAAATTCTTTGTGTAGATAAAAAAAAAATTGGTTGCCAACTATGGTGAACAAAAATGGGTGACCAAAAAATTTCAATCGTTAATTGTGGCAATTGAAAGTTGGCAACCAAATTTAATGTTTCGGTCATTACAACATTCACAAGGACTGAATGACATTATATTCAATCACCATTAACTATTTTATGAACAACTTGAGTTCGTTTTGACCTAGGTTGACCCTACATTAACCTGATGGAGGGTTGCATCTACATTTAAATGTGTCCGTCTTATCATGACGAACGCATGGACATGGTGATAACCCTATTGTTGTCCTCTACCTCAAACATAATAGCATATTCAATAGAAAAAATAATGAAAATGCGAATGTAAGGTTCTTGAACACCGTAGGATTATTTACATGTGTGGTGGTCTAATTACATTATAGGTCTTACACATAAGAACTAAATTTGGGTTTTAACTGCCAACAAAATGCGGGTCAATGCCATGTAATCCTTGGCATTTTTCATGATATTTTTGGTCATGTGGTTGCTTCGCGCATATACTTTCAAATTACCCACATCATAAAAATCCCATGCAAATTTGATGCATGGCTAGAGGTTTTTCACACTATGTATCCATCCTAGTGGCACATCAACTTTATCACCAGCAAATTGTTGAACAATTACAGCATCTAGGCATAATGAATCTAAACAACATCGTGCCAGATTCATGAGGTTGAAACACCTTTTCTTGTTGAAGATCACCATCATTTTCTTTTGGTTGGTTAGTCATGTCATTCATGTGTTCAATATTTTCTACTTCACCATTGAATACATCCATGACATGAAAGGTTTCTTGGAACATGTGTGCCACCTCCAATCCAACATCCATAGAATGTTGATGAATATTATCATGACTTGCAATAGTAGCATCATGGGATTATGGGTTGGTTGGATTGACATATCCTAGAATTTGATTGTCCATATGGCCTTTCCCAAAAGTCATCATCAAACTTTGTAGGACCATCCCCCTTCTAAACAAGAAAAGTTGGAACCACCCAAATCATTACAAATGTGTTTGACAACCATTGATGTTGTGAAACCACAAGCCTTTATAGCAATTACATAAACAATGTATCCTATTTTGGTTAGATGTTTTGGCATGATGTTCATGAAACCAAAGTCTATCATCACATGCTTGAACAACCTTTGAATAATTGACCTCGTTGACAAAGTTAGGTTGGTTTATATCCATGATGTGGTTTAAATTGTTATAACATCCAAAAATCAAATCTCACAAGATCCCATCACAATTTAACATCTCACAACTTAATAATGGAAATTGTGGAAAATTTATTCATTCATAATTCGTTTTACACATTAATATCATGCATTGAAAACACATTTGACACACAAATTTATGGGAAGATGTAAAATTCGTGTGACATTTGTACGTTCATAAGATTGTAATTCATCCTTCAACACATTTATCCACGTGTCAAATGTGTTTTCAACACATGATATTCATGTGTAAAGTATACAAACCTATGAATGAATGAACTTCACACAATTTTCATTATTAATTTGTTGCATGCTAAACTTGTGATGGGGCAAGTAACAACATGCACATAAAGATTCATAGCTATGGGTGAAAGCATGAAACAAAAAGCTAGTCATGCCAAGGTTATAATCCTTTACAAGGATTACATTTTCCACTTGGCAGTTTTCTATTGATTTATATTGCATTTTTCACACAGTTTTTCAAACATAATATCAAAATTGAGACCAAATATAACATATAAGATGGTAAAGACTCAATTTTTTTTGCATCAAGCTTTAGATTATAATCAAATTTATAACTTTATTTTGGATCATGATTACAAATTCAAAATTATAATAGTGCTTAAAAATGTATGAGTATCAAAATCTAAAAGTGTATATGTATTTTATTTAAATTTTTTTTGAATATATGGATCCCTTCTTGTGGAATATACTAAAGTTCATAAAAAAATTGAAATGATTTGGCAAACATTTGATAAGGAAAAATGACTTTTGAAACAAAAAAGCCATATGTCCACATTTGTTTTTTAGTGTTTTAAACATATAAAAAGACTCGTGAAACATGGTGAATTTTCATGAAATTTTTGTAGTTGCAACTTTGAAAGTATAAAAATTTATTTCAAAAATTAAATGAAGTTTTTTATATATAATGTTCTTGTGGTGAATTTTCAATTTTTAAAAAAATAGTGTTTAAAGATTGTCCACACACTTTGTGGCTCTTTATTTCATGTTTTCACCTCTATGTGAACGTTGCCAACACATGATTCCATTGTCTTTTTGTTTGGCTCTGAACATGCAGCCTTTCTGCCTGGAATGTAAACCTATGGTGTCATATGTATTGGATTTAGCGGATCAATCATCCAATTAAAATTGAATTTATATGAATCATGTTAATGCTTATGATGAATATCAGTGGGACAACCCAATAATAACGCTTCCAAGATTATATGTGTTCCTAACATTGTGCAACATCCTAAAAAATCATGTTTTGTGATAAAAGAATGGATATAGTCTTGCCTACCTCACCTTGTGATGATGTCAAATGGTGTGAATTGTGTAAAACTTGCACAAAAAACACTGAAGGGTAGCACATTTGTTAAGCAACCACAACCCCTTGAAACAATGAATCACCCCTCCCCTTGAATTCAAATGATGAATACACATCACACCCTTATCAAATAATTTCAATGCTTAGAACATCAACAACCACATTAATAAACATGAACATTATTGAAAATAACTTTGAATATGTTATACCTAAAGCATGCATTTCATGTGATGGGCAATTCACTTGGCTAGGAAAAAGATAGAAAACCACAATTTTGTTTTGGATTATTCTTGAGATTCACCCATTAAGCAATCAAGGGACCATATTGTGCAATAATCCCATTAATTCAAGGTTAAATCATCGAGATGTTGTTCATTAACCCCTAGAATATTTATGACCATTAAATATGTGTGTTTCAATCATAAGGAACATAAATCAATCAAATGGCCACATAACCCTAGTGTCAAACACTCATAAATGTTAACTATGTATGACATTACATTCACTAGTAGAACAACCCCATATTGTGATTTGTCCAAAGTGACTAAAATTGTCATTTGCAACTATTTTGGTCTATTTTAGTTACCAAAAGTTGTAAACGACACTTTTAGTTGCCTTGGACAAATCATAATATGAGCTTTTTTCTACTAATGATTTACCAAGAAAACAAAAACAAGCCCTTAAACATCATGAGGTGGACTTAAATAGGTTAGAAGAACAATTTAAGAATGAGATAAGCCTTATTGCATAAGAAATGACCTTGTTGAAACTCTCCTTTTCAATGATTCAAACTCTAGCATTGTGATATGCCGTATAGCCTCAATCTTTTTAACCCTAACTTGCCTTTCCGTTGTAATTCATTTTGGATCCATCTCATGCATTATCCATTGGTCATCTTGGGCAAAGGTTGTTACCTTAGCCATCCCCCCATCAACTAAAATCGTACACCATAAGGCCAAATTTGACCATGATGTCAAATGGGAATCATTATGCCCTAACAAGGGCATCAGTATGGAAGTTCATGTTAAACCTAACCCTAAAAAATTGAAGCATTAAAACCAAACTTAGCAAGAGAAGAATGTGTATATGGGATTGATGTGGTCTATTTAAATAATAAGGTACAAGTAGGCAACACATGCATGGACACGTCAACACTAAGAACTTTAAATGGGACTATTAAGTATTAACCACACAATTTAATGTTGAACAACTTCATACAAAAATAACACTAATAACTTAAAATAACAACCCAACTCAATGTTAAACACCTTATACATGTGTGAATTGCCTTTCAACATGTTGCCACTTTGGATATGGGTTTACTAACCCAACATGCAATTTCATTTATGTTAAAAAAAATGGTGGATGGACACAATAAAACATCCACAGAAGGTGCATAATTCTACATTAGTAATGGTATTCACTTTATTTGTAGATGATACTTACAAAAAATGAATGGATACATTATATCCATTGCTTACACTAAAATGAAGGAAGAAACACAAGACCATATTATAAATTCACAAATGAAGGAAAAACATATATGTGGTCGACCTAAGAGACGCATATTGTTGTACAACATTGCAAATTAAAAGGTCTAGATTTGTAGAACCTTGGAAAATGATGATTAAACTATAGTGATCCAAAATTATATATTTAAGAGGCATTTCCCTTATCCATTTCATCTGGCAACCAAAAATCCCAAAATCTTTTAGGAGTGTTAAACCTTAAATAATGGAAACAATGACAACTACATCTTGCAAGATTCCCAATCGTCTTTTCAAAATTAACATGTTCAATGAAATGCAAAACTACATCATAGAACTTTGTGCATTGGGGACATTCTTGACCTAATGGGACTTGCTTCTTTTCCTTTCCATGCACATAATCCACAAACTTGAAGGCATGAGGGCTCCCAATGACCTTTTTTTGCTTCTTAAAACTTTTTCATTTTTGGATACTTAGTGTGTGGACCTCAAACCTAGCTTGACAAAAAAGCTGAAACATGGAAACAAAATAATCCAACTAATTTCATTCATATTAATAAAGTAACCACCAAAATCTTTCAACTTCATATGTATAAATCCAACCTAATCACACATTAAAATGGAAAGAATTGAACATTCAAACAAAACTTTTATACGCAAAATGTTTTTAATGGAGTAAGCATGGAAGACATCAACAACTTTCAACAAGAAACAACATCATAATTGTTTGAGGACAATACTAAGTGCATGCATTTCATCTATGGATGAATAATAATAATAATAAAATATTGACCTGGGGGGAATTGAGATTGGAAGTGGCGTTGTTGTGGAATATTTAGATAGTAGAAGCACAGTGAAGTGGATGCCCTTGGAATTCCACTTTCATGCATTCTTGGGCTTTTTGACTCATTTGGTATCACAATTTTTGACTTGGGTTTGGGCACATGCAAGCTAGGCCTTAAATATAATGATAAATTCTTCCTACCATGGTTCATAGAATCCCTAGCGGGCAATTCCATTGTCTTAGAGAAGGAATTGTTATCTTCATCATCAAACACCATGGCTTTTTGTTTAACATGATCTTGTTGTCTATGCATGGTTTGGCTCCCTTGCAAATGTTCGTGTAGGAGCTCAACAAGTACATCATTTTCAATAGCTTCCCATGAATTAGTTTGTAAGTTTTGTAGATTGATGAACTTGACCATCTCCCTTTAAAGGGTACGTATGATTTGCTTAAAAATGAAACATTCAATGTTATCCACACTACTATGTGTAGTGTTTAACATGGAAAGAAACATTATGAGCAACATGACCAAACGTAGGCCACAAAAAGTTTTTGGGTCGTTGGTAGGCAACTTTCACCAAATGTTGCAAAATATGGTCAACTTTTGATCTTAAACCCAAATTCAAAACAAACATGTAAGTGAAATTCAACCAACAATTAATTGCATGCACAACCCTAGTATAGGAGAATCACTAAGGTTATCCCCCAAAATAATGCATTCAATTCAATATCAAAATAAACATATGAATGAATTTCGCGCAAAAGTTCACCAATTCACAACTATAGTTCTAGAGAGAAACCAATCTTAGGTTGTTTAAATCAATATCTTAAACCTAAACATAAAACTATAATAATTGGTAAGTAGCCAAAAGCTCACTAGTTCACAATTCTACTATTAAAAGAGGCCAAATATAGCTTTAAAAATATTAAGTGATCAAATTAAAGTTTGAAAAAAACTAATCAACTAAACAAACTACAAACTCAACAAGCTACAATGAACACATTCAAGCTTGAAACTTTGTGTGCATGAGCATGGCAACAAAATTTTATTTAAAGCCAAGGTAGGATTTAATGTCATAAAATCCCCACTCCTATGTTTGTGACACATGGCTCCATGGTATTTGAACTCACAAGGATGCATGGTGCCAATTTTTTGGTGGATTATATAACTAAACATGAGTTAGAAAGTCTATTTGTGACACACCTTCAAACTCCTTGATAGACTCAACTATGAGTCAAAAATGAAAACAACGAAAGGATAAGTAATTGGGGTATGCTCCTTGGTTCGCAACACTTCAAAGGTAGATGATGTGCATGTAAGGATATTTATTTACAACTTTTGAAATGGTGGTATAAGAAAATGATAACTATCACCATAACTTTTTTTTGTAGGTAGCTTGAAAACCCTAATAATAGATGCTAACCCAATAATAAACCTCACTTTTAAGTTAGCTTACTTTAATACGTGAAGAGGCCTTAAGAAACAAAGGATGCTAAACTACCCGCCACAATTATTTTTGATAAAGCATTTTTCCCTCATATAGAGGAAATTTGATAGGTGAAGTGCAATGAAGGCTTGTATTTCACTCGCCTCTTGTAGGCTGCTAAAGAAAATAACTTTGTACTAAAAGACACCAAACAGCCCTTCCCAAGGCATGGTCTCATTCCAACTTGGTGATGTTGGGAGGACTTTTTCTTTTCTTTTTTCTAAAGGAAGGGGGGGGGGGTGGCGGGTGGAGGGTGGGTGGTATTGGGGAAAATAATTGAGTTTCGTTACGTACCTGGTCAACAAATCTAATTTTGAAATAGGTCAAAATGGTATGTTCCAGTCTCTTCAGGACTCCAGTCTCTACACTCCCATTTTCCCCAACTCTATTTTTGCTAACTTTCACAAGAAGGCTAACAAAGTAGCAACCAAGACTTTTGGAAACTCTTTGGCCCTTGGACTGAGTTTTGTTTGAGCTAAACTTTGGGAATGTTGCAGACTTTTAAAGATAAAAAGTGCTAAAAGTCACTGATTTTGGCCAAGGGTTTTTTTTCTTTGGGTATTTTTTTCCCAGTTTTGTCCAGTAGGTGGACTGGCGATCATCCACAAGGAATGAGACAAATTTGGCAACGACAGTAAAGTATAGGGTGGAATCCTGCTCAGTTCATGACTCGTAGTAACTCATTGTTTAAATATGTGGACATGTGACCTTTTTTTACTCAAAATATGGTGACTATTGCAGTTTTCCTTCCCCAAAAAAGGCCTTTTCCAATTGGTACTTAATTTTTCTTCTGTCGCCCCAGTGCCGCTCAAAAAGAAAAAAACTCTTATTTTGTGACTTTTCTATCACCATCTTTTCAAAGACTAGAGAACTAATGACATTTGCAGCATTTTCTTCAATAGGTAGTCTTACAAGAGTAGAGTAAAACTTAATTGAAATCGACATTAGCCTCAACAATAAGTGTATCTGATTAAAAAGTTTTAGGTTGTATGATTTGGAGAACCATGTCATTTTGGGGGAAGGATTGGAACTTTGGGATTTGTAAAAGTTGTTAAAATTGGTGGAATCATTTTTTGGTGAACTCTTTTGAGTTCAGGAGACTTTAAGAGCTAGTGCTCTTTATGATACACCCAATAGTTTCCATAAATTACCTATGTTGCTTATATGATGTTCTTTATTTCACAATCTTTTGTTCCATATATATTCACTTATGTTTTTACTCTTCTATGTGACATACAATCAGGCCAACTGGAAATGTAAAGGTATATTTCTACTTTAGGTTGTCCAAGAATTATAAAATCAGTAGTTGCAATTCAGTCAAAATAGAATATCGACACTTTTAGAAAAGGAAATGTGGATGCATTCACTAATTAATTCATTACATCAATTCATAATGAATTATTCATGTCACAAAGGGGACAAATGTATTAATTTTTAGAACCATTCACCACCATATTGAGGGATTCATTTTCATAGCGATTGGTTCTATTGAGAGTTTAGGCTACTATCATATTGAGGTGAGGCATTGTTGCTGAGGAGATATCTTCTAGGCTAGCTCTTTCGAGTTTTTTTGTATGCCTATCTTCTTGTTAGATATGCTTCATGTAATTAGTGAAGGTTTTAGGTCCTAAGTAATTATTTTGACTCCCTTTGGGAGGTCCTCATTGCTATCTTTTATGACTCCTGTTTATGTGTTTGTGCTTTGTGATGATGTCTCTTGGTTAGAGGATGGTTCTCTCTTTTTGTACCTCCCTTTCTCCTTTCGGATGGGTGTTTGTTCTTTAATTAACTTTGACAAGGTTTCATCATAAAAAAGCCCATATTTTATTTTCAAAAAATTTCTTATTTCCTTACGCACATGGTAAGGAACATTTTTGAGTCTCTTCAAAGAGACTCAAAAATGTTCCTTACATTACTAGAACAAACTTTCCAACTTTTGGAACTTAACAAAAGTGTAAGGTCCTTTCCTATTGAAATAGGATTAGGATCTTCATTTTTGTAACAGGAATAGGATCTTTCATGAATGGAAGGTTCACTTCTATTTGAAAGGGACATTCTGCCAAAGGGAGGTGACTGGAAATGCATGGAGAAAGTTTGAAAAGTTATTCACATCAATTGCCATAGATTTTGTATAGTGCAACGGCACGGTCAGAGGCCGTTCTTCTATTTGAGGGTCAGGACTCAGGAATGACAGCAGTGGCCCAATTGTTCCGTGTGCCTGAGGAACAACAGCCTCTGTCCCTCGCCACCTCCTGCCTAGAAAACTGACCTAATTTGGAAGGCGCATGATTTTGGGGGAACTTTCGATATTCGTAATGACCTGGCAAATTTTTTGCATTGTATGTGGATGTAATCTTAGAAAGCATATTTTTCATCCAGGAGCAGGGAGGGCATTTCGTTTTCCATAATGCCCGCCTCCCTGTTTGCCTTGGTTTTGCCAGTTTTGGGCGGGAGGGCCTTTCCTTTTTTCAAAATGACACCTCCCTCCTGTTTCGCCTTGGTTTCTCCACTGAATTTCTGGCAGGTCATTACATGGGGTAAAGCCCTCGATCAAGGACATTACCAAAATCAGGGCTGCAAACTTGGCCATTGCCTTGTGCACTCTTTTATTTGAGTAATGCCCTCAACCTAGTGCTTTACCCTACACATAAGGTACCTTTCAACACCGGCCTGAAAGTTCTGCCCAGAGAAGTACCTGGAAATCCAAATAATTTTTTTCATCTCAGTGATTTTTGTGTAGGGTAAAGCCTGAGGATGAAGCCATTACCAGAATAAGGGCCTGCACAAGGCAGAGCCAAATCTAGGTCGATTCTGGTAATGCCCTTGTCAAGATCTTTGACTGGTTTTTAGTGTAAAAACCTTGGCAGAGCATTTTATAAGGAGTGGAAGTTCCTAGCAGGGAGGCAGTTGACCTGGGCACATGAGGGCAAATGATGTGCTTCCAGCAGCGATTTCGTCTCTTGTCAGCTCAATCAACGTTGTCAATGCAGCAATCGCATGGAAGCGAATTGCAGGTTTGTTTCGTTTAGTTCTTTCCCTTCACTAAGATAAATCAGCAAGTTATGACCCGCACAAGCACATGAAAAATATATTTCCCTACAATAACAAACCATCGGTGCAACGCAAGAAGGAAATGTTTCAGAGTTTTTTGGTTCTTCAGCTCCAGTGTCTTCTGGATTTGTTCTATGCCATTTTGCACGCTAGGGGTTTTGGCATTGTAGACGCATAGCATTGTAGATGCAATTGGTTTGCACTGTAGAGGTCAGCGTCCATGGACTCTCCAACCTTTTCACCAAAGTTGTTTCTTAGTTTGTTGATGGATAATCAAGGAGGTGCTTCTTCTCCCATCCCAATTAGTATTGTTCTAGGACATCTAGGACTTCAAAAGAAGGTAGGCAAGTTATGGACAAATGCACAATTTTTGTTTCTTTTGGATATTTGCAAAAAGAAAATTTGGGAATACAATTGGAAGGTTTTCAATGAAGCAAATTGGAAAGATTTTATAGAATAACTAAATGCACGTTTTCCATGAGTGCATTGGAGTTGGAAGCAAGTATGTGATAAGTGGAATAATTTGAAGGTTAAATATGTGACCAAAAAGAAGAAAACTCAACTGATTAATGCATCCCTTTTTGATTGGCCATGGTTTGATGAAATTGATGAAATGCTTGGAGGCACAACTAAGATTAATGGCATTGCCAATGCAATTGATTAGGGAGTGCATACTTTACATTCACATTTTGAGGTTCATACCTTTGAGGTGAGTGATAATGATGTGGCACATGGCATTTAAAAGCACTACAATCCACCATAGCAAACTCCTATTTTTGGTCATGGAAATGAAGAGGTTCATGCTCCATCTATAGGTTTAGACATTATGAGAACGAGGGCTTGTAATGCCTTGTGTACAAAGCAAAGCCAACAAAAGAATGAAATTTTAAATAAAAAAAATTGGATGTAAATTTTTTTGCAATTGTTAATGCCATCAAATTGTTTTTTGAAAATGTAAAAGAGATAGAATAGATGAAAATGGAGGTGATTGAAAGGATTGTAATGTAGGATGTTTTAGAATGAGCAGATAGGTAGGGAACTGATAATGCAATGATGCACTTGCAAGCTCCTTAATGGACTTAACTACAAGTCCAAGGTGAAAACATCGGAAGGATAAGGAGTTGGGGTATGTTCCCTAGCTCATTGCACTTTAGGGGTAGAAGGGCGTGTTGGAGCTTCGAAATGGGGATTAAAACGAATGACAAACGAGTCAATTATTCACATGGACCTTCACAAACTAAACAACAAGTTGTTTGGTGCATAGTTGGAGCATTTTTGATGCACGAATGAAGCACGGGCAAACATGAACTCACAAGACTCATCACAACTTGGAATTGGGGGAAGCCACCACCTTGCCCCTTATAATATTTTCTATGCCTAGTTACAGGGCCAACACCCAAATGTCATTTTGTCTTGGGACTCTCAAGTTAAGAGTCTCGAAATTCTTGAAATTGAGATTTTTGTAACTTTGGAGGCCCATAACTTCTTGTGCAAGCCTCCGATTGAAATGAGGTCTAAAGAAAAGTTATAGCCCTTGTTGAGATCTTTCCAATGATATGTGGCACCTCACCTGCACGCAAATAAATCAGGGAGATTTTTAACATTTAGTGGTCGAGAGTCAAATTAACAATTTGACTTTCAACCCTTTTTTTGTCATAACTTGTGTTTTAAGTACCCAAATGGGTCATGCAAGCCCATTCAAAAATTTAAGTCTCAGGAAATTTTCAATGATATAAAAATCTTTTCAATCCAACAAGTTGTGACCTTTATAATTGCTTTCTAAGATTTAAGAGTCCATCGAAAATCCAATTCCCAAAATGGGAGTTCACTTGGGAGTGCGGAGGTTCATTCCTTCACATTTTCCTATACTTTTAGGGACATGAAATGTGACTTCCGGGCTTCATTCTTGGCTCACCCCTTTTTGCAAACCCTTGCTTTGGTTGTAAGCCCAAGGTTAAGGTTATGACATGCAAGGTTAATTATAAATAGTAACATTGTGTGGTAAGATTTTTTAAGATGACAATTTTATGCACTTTAAGCTTTACCTTGGGCAATAGGGTAGTTGTGATGTTTCTTTCATGTAGCTGATATAAAGGTTGGAACCTTTTGTTTTGGCTTGGAATTTTGTTCACAAAATTGATGTGACTCAAAATGTATTTACATTTTGGCCCATGGTAATAAAACCCAAATGTTTGTTTCTTTGTTCTATCATTGCACTTTAACATCATGTATGTTTCCATAAAGTAAAAAATATTGAAGGTTAAATCATAATGCATGTGAATAATATATTCTTTAATTGGTTTGTCAATTAATCGTTATTCAAACAAAGTAATTATGAATCTTTTTCCTTCAACCTTTATAATTTCTCCTTTTATAACACTTAGTAATTTATTATCAAATCCTTGGACATTTTTTTGTTAATTTATTGCATTTGAAGGACCCCGTTCAGTTACACCCCATTTTAAACAATAAGGTCGAAACATGATTAAGGTATCACATTTGAACTTTAAGGACTCATTCCAAGTCCTAACTTCACCTTTTTCTTCACTTTTCACATTGTTTGTTTTACATTTCACATGTTTTTCTCATGTCAAATGAAATAATTTTGTTCAAAATTTTATGTAGGCTTCTAAAATATCTATTGGTTTCACTTATGAAAGTGAGAATAATAAAGTTTATTCAATGTGGGTCATGTTTTATCAATGGCCCAAAAATCCTAAAAATTTGACTTTTTAAAACTTTTTACATTACAAAAAGGCATTGGTTCTTGTCACATTCACACATTTTATACACATTAATAGATAAATTGTTTGTGATAAAAATCTTGGGCCAAAAGTTTTTGTTTAGACATTTTTTATGAATCCTTGAACTTTGTTTTTTCATGAGAGGAATTTTTGGATTTTTTCCAAGGACTTGGTAAAAATCTTTAAACTTATTCAAGGACTTGGACATCTAATGCATAGAATAATACTTTTTTAAAGTAACTATCTATGAATAAAATCAAAATTTCAATATGAATGCGTCATTAAGTTTCAACAACATGTTTAAGTGAAGGGGGTCTAATAAATATAAAATGAGATAGTCCTTTTGGGTATCCCAACCATGCTTTGATCCAGTAGTTGCAAAGAATACAATAAGTAACAACAATTTTTGTAGGTCTATCAACCTTTAAATTAAAATGTCTTAATATGTGCCACTTGGTTTTCAATGATCCAAAGGCATTTTCAATGATTACTTTCCTTGAGTTCATACCAAAAACATATTTGTGTTTATTTAACATCAATTGCATTATGGATTTTCCAATTTTTTTGTAAGTTTGGTCCAATTGGGTATGTTGCATCACCAATAATATAACCTTTAACAAGCACCACTATCTTTTGAAAAATCTCATGATATGTTTATAAACATTTAAACATCTTGAATTGCCCATTGTTATGGACTCCACCAGGTTGGCCAACATAAACATTCAAGAATTTTTGTTTACATTGCAAATTGCTTGCATTACAATCACTAGCCACAAATGTCACTCTTTCGTTAGGGAGTGATGCTAATGATATGTCAATGGCCCCACAAATATTAGGCAAACTTGCAATTTCATGGAAGTGATCTATAATTGTTTGTAAATGATCACTAGATGGAATACTAATATACTTGCTAAACAACTTGTTTTTATCACATAAGACATTACATATTATGTTTACATATTTTCTTATGGTTGATGTTTCCACATTGAACCAATTGGCCATGGTGTATGGCACTATTTCCATGAGCCAACCTATAGATCGCAATGGTTACAAGTTTTCTTAATTATACTTGTGGTGGGATTGAAAACATAGTGTCAATTCAAAAAGAAAATTATTGAAAGCTTCAAAACTCATTCTATAATAACCCATGAACTTTTTATGCTTCATTTCAGGAGTTGTATGCCATATTGTACTCTCCATAAAATCTCATTAAATATGTTGCCTAAACTCTTTCCACCACAATTGAGATGGAAATCTTTTCCTACTCAAAATTGTATTTAAAAATGGTAGGAAAATGATTCTATTGAAGGATGATTGTTAAGAAAAAAATTATGCATCGATGGTATGAAGGGTGCACAATTGCCCAATGTCATAGAGAGCAACATCCAAATTAGTAGAACGCTTTAAAGTATAATGGGATCCATTGCGAAGATGAACTAAATGAGGGGAAAAAAAAGTTTAAAAAAATTTGAAGGTGAAAACTTGTACTGAAAACTGAGTTTAAGGTATGAAAACTACCCCAAAAAAAAAGAAAAATCCAAAAAAAAGTTAAAGAGATTATGAAAACTAAAAGAAAACTAAAAACATAAAGTTGAACAATGAAAGCTTGGAGGGGGTATGAAAAATATGAAAGAAAAGTTTGGAGTCTCCGAAAACTGAGGACTCTGTTTTGTCTAAACTGTGTCCTCTGGAAAGGCTCTGGGGAATTTTTTTGGGGTGAAAAGTTATGAACTAACCATAAGCCCAGGGCCATTTGCTGCCATCTGTGTTTACTGGCAGATGGTTTGCCACCTCTTTGCCTCTCCGGTGGAGGCCCACCAGCCCATATTTGCTAGCAAACAGCCGGTCATCTTTTTTCATGTGCCCAGCCTTAGTCTCAGTATGCAACTGGACGGCAGTGAATGACATTTGATTGAAAAAGTTCGCCCGTGACCGTGCCCGCCCGCGAGCATCCCGACGTACCCGCAGCCATAGCCGCCCACAGAGGCTCAGAAATTTGCACCAGCATCCGACCCGTGCCCGTGCTTGTGTGCGCTACCCGCACCCGACCCGTGCTCGAGTTTGTGTGCGCTACCCGTGATAATAGTTCTTTGGCAGAATACAGACAGTTGGTGTGGGCAACGATGATGTCTATATTGACTATTTTCAGAACTTCTTCCATTTGGTTAGGTCCATGTTCGAACGGAGGAACATCAGGATGTTCACCGTGGAAGGTTTCAGCTGGTTGCGCTTCTTTGAGACCGTGCTACCGCTGTCGGAGAAGTTGTTCTCTGACATGGCGCTGGCCGCCGGGACTGCAAGGATGGATCGTGCAGCTCGCGCCAGGATGGGCCAAGTCGATGCCTTCGACTTCCACCAAAGCAAAATCGCCGTTTTGGAGGTCTCCTCATCGGCCTCTTTCATCATCCTCTTCTCGGACTTGGAGAGCGTGTATGCCTCGTACGCCTGTAGTTCGGCTATGACTAGGATCTCCAAGGTTGCTGCGTTCGGAGCGCCGTGAATATCGTCCTGATCATCGTCATCGTCGTTGCTCGAGAAATCGTTGATGCCGCGGTGAGGAAGGACGACCGGGATGGCAGCGCGTTTTCGTTTACGGGGATGGCGGTTGCGAGTGGTGGCTAGGGCGGGGCGCTTGTCGTCGATGGTCGGGGTTGGGGGGCTGTTCCGGACCATCATGGACTTGATGATTGCGATGGCCTCGCGTTGAAGCTCGTCGTCGATTTCCAGCTCGCTGATGATCGGCTTCTGACGGGGTCGAGGTACGTCGTCGCCGCATGTAGGGCCGTCAGCATAAACTTCTCGAGGATCTGGTCCTTAATGAGATCTTTGATGTTCTCCAAGTCTTTGGAATCAGGTGGGAGCGTCACCTCGATGCCGTCCTTGTCTTTCACCATGCGCTCCTCGTCCACAATGTCGTAGTGTTCCAACAGCACCTTCCACCAGTGGGTGACCAGATGCAACGTCAGAGTCTTGAACGCCTCGAGCTCCTTCGTGGCGATCTGGAAGAGGTTAAGGAACAACACCAGCTCATGTAGGAGCGGTTGGTCGATGACGTCCATCTTCTGCTCCTGGTGGCGGAGGGTGAGCGTCTCGTGGTGGCTTTCGAACTCACAATCGATACTGTTCGTCATAATCAAGATGCCGTCCTAGTGGGTCGCCACGGCCTGCTTGAGCTTCGACGTTAGCTGCTTGTTGAGCCCTACCCGCTTCACGTACGTGACGAGCGCCTTACAATTGTCGAGCATGTCGAACATGGCGAGAGCGTTAGCGTAGAACTGGTAGTACGGGTTCGACTTCTTGCCGTTGACGATGTTTGTCCGCTTGTCGAGGACGAATGACACGCAGGTGCTGATCGAATGGTCTGCGCAGCCATTCCACTGGAACTCGGAAGGCAAACCGTCTTGTCCACAGTTGTTCGAGGCATGGTCGGTGGTGACCCTGATCTGCTCCTTGATCGGCCCGTTCATGCTGTCAAACTCCCTCGTGAACGGGATGATGCACTGTTTGAAGGTTTTGAGAATGGCCACGGCTGTGTGTGACACTTCTGGGAATTGGTTGACCTGCAGGGTGCGGGCGTAGTGCTGGATGGCGGCGTCAATGTAGTGCATCGTCACCGACATGTACGCGATGCTGGTCAATGGTTCAGTTCAGATATCGAGAGTGCGCCTGATGTCCATCCTGTCCTTAAAGTGCCCCTGAAGTTCGGCGATGAGGACTTGGCGAATCGTCTGATACGTCTTGACCACCGCCCGCTTGACTGTCACCTCATCGCTGAGGAGATCCTTAATCCAAATGGGGTTCTTGGAAGCGACGCCAATGTCCAGGACCGTCTGCAATAAGGACTGGAAGCCTTCGCCGGAGACGACGGCGAACAGGTGCATGTCGACGGCGCACATGGCGGCACACAACTTCACGACCATCTGCTCTTGGGCGGCGGTCGATTGAACGTTTGGGCGTGCCCACTGCACTATTGAGTGCGATGAGCTGGCAACGACTGACTTCGGCGGGCAGTTGTGCTTGCGCAACGATTGAGTACCACGAGACGAAGTCCACGAATATGGTGTGCTGCACTTTTTGCACCCCACGAAGGTGATCGTGATCGCATCCGACTCCTGCACCTCCAGCGTTGGTTATCGCAGATGCGAATGACGGGGCCGAACTCATCCCAAATGCTATTCGATGACAGCAGCTCCTTTTGTGGCCAATTGACGACGACGTGGTCGGGCATTTCAGCCTCAAGCAATGACTTCTGAAGCTCCTTCTTCACCTCATGAGCCTTCATTATGGATGTAGCGAGCGAGGGTAGGCAGGCTGGATGTCAAGCAACAGGCACAGGCAGTCTGGCAGACGCAAGGGAAATAGCAGACGCAAAGGCCAAGCAGTTGAGGAGTTCGCAAGTCGTGTAGTACACAATCTGGATTCTTTCCCAGATTTTTCGTATCCGAAAAATTGCTTTATTGATGGTTCATATTGCGAACCGGATTGAATGGTGCTGGCAAAAAATTGACAGAGTACGGCGTGGAATTCCCGCCACAAACCGCTGCTAATATGCACCTGGTGACCACCCCCCCTTGCCACAAGGTGCACCCGTGACCGCACTCCACCCGCGGGTAAGCGGGTATACCCACGGCTGCGGGTTTCGGCTGCCCGATGTCAGTCACTGCTGGACGGTAAGGGCGGAGCATGGAATTTGGGCGAAGGAGGCAAGGTGGGGGAGGCGGTTGGAGAAATGACAACACATGGCTTTATGCTGGATGTAGAAGCAGAAACGATAGGTCGTCCAATCCATGAAAAAAACACAAACAATGGCCATTACAAAAATTGTAAAGCCAGCCCAAGAAATGTAATGCCCACCTTTGCTACATACACAATTTTACACATGGTAACATTGCCTCCATATACACCAAAGAAAATATAGTAGGTTTTTGCTGAAAATAAGAACGCCCCATCAGTAAATAAAATATTCACTGATACGGCCATTTTAGGAATGACCCTCACCCATAGGCTCTTTGGATCATAAAGCACAATGTGAAGCTTATCATGATCCTAAACATACAGGTCACAAAGTGTAAGAGGGAGGCTTCTTACCTCCTTAGGTATAGGAGTAGGTCCTGGAATTCAGGCCTTTCAGATTTGAGATCCCTGAGGCCGGTAGGCTGAGGGAGGTTGAAAATCCAGAAGGCTCACATAGGAGGATCCTTCCCTTATGTAAAGACTCACCATTTTATTCTTGTTTTTGAAATGACGAATCAAAAAATTGGAACTTCTGAAATTCAGAAGGCTCAGAACAGCCTTCCAAATTTCCCAAAGTTCCAGTAAAAATGAGGTAAGTTAGGGGTAAGTCAGGAAAAGTCAAATAGGTAAGACTCAGGCTGAGGAGCAACCTGAAAATACAAAGGAAAAAAATGCTGGGTCTTTCCGTGTGGTGGTGATCTTACTCTTACCGTCATACTCTTAGTAGAAGTAGGTGTAATATAGTATTCATAGTATCTTACATACAACTCATGGTTGGCATTAATTAATTCCTAAGAGGGCCACTGGGTATTAAAAAAAAACTTAACAAGAATTTGTCGAAATTTCAAGGAATTGAACCTAAGAACAACATAGGCCCACTTTAGATGGGGTCAAGGGTCCAAATTCCTAGGAACCAATTTGGACTCATTTGAAGCAAATTGAATCCTTGAGTTGAACCTCGCCTTGGACTCTATCTTGTATCTTGGTTCTCCAAAGCGTGAGCTGTCCTTTTGGGTCTCAACTAATTGATTTTCCCTCCAAAATGGTGCCATGTAAGTTTAGCCTCAATTTGCCACTTTTTGGTCTTGGACCTCATCTAAAGGCCCTGCCTCCAATTTATGGCTCTCAACCAATAGGATTGCTCTATTTATTGGACACTGGACCTTGGACCTTCATCTAAAGTGGCCTTTAATATACACAACAGATCGAAACCTTGGGATAAGTACATACATTAAAAACTTGCATGTGGACTTAGCATATTTACTAACTACTGTTGAAATTCTGAGATATTGAGATTAGGTTGTGGGACCCTTTTTTTAACCATGAAATATCTAATTATTATGATAAGATTTATTGCACATGAGTCATAGGTACTATATAAGGTACCCTCGAGTCACACTAGAAAATTTCTCCAAGTGCTTTACCTTACCCAAAATGAACTGGATATTAAAAAAAAAGTACTCTAGAGTGCAAAGCCAGGTTTCCAGCTGGTTGAAAGACTATCATAAAAAGGACTTAAAGAAAGTGCAACTTGGTTAAATAAACTAAGTGCAAAATGCAATTTGATGAAAAAAATTGGTAACCTAAAGTGAACAGCTAGCTCTCCTGCTGTCACTTCCAAATTGGTTGCGAGATCAAGCCAAACTTTTAACCCACATGGATGCCAAGTCCCTTCACTTTGGGCAGACCTAACAAAACTTTGGGACCCACTTAGAATGAATATATATATATATATGTTAAGGTCAAAAATTTGGGTAGATGTTATAAAATGCGGGCCCCTGAAATTGAAGTCCAACTCTGGGTGCTAACTAAATTTGACATTGTCAACTTTCTGTCTCCACGTTTGGGATTGTTTTAAATATACGAAATGGAGGTGTGTCAGTGTGATAGTCCCTAATTTTATAAGAAAAAACACCAAAGCGTTTTGGAGTATCTGGACTAAGAATTTTAAAAATAGGGTATTCTAGTCTACTACTTAGTCGAGGTGACAAAGTACGTGCCGGTCACACATCCGAACTAGATACCCTACCAATGTTGGGTGAGTACCTGCAGTGGCAGGTAAGAAGCGTGGGTTCCAGTTGGTAAGAATCAGATCTGGTTTGGGACTGATTTTTCAGAGCTGGAATTGAACCCAGAAGCAGATTCCCAGTTCCATTTGCAAGTACCAAAGTTGGGCGGTTATTAGAGTATGCTATAGATACCCGGGATATCATCCGGGTATTTTCTTACTCACCTTTTGGAGGTGAAGAACCAAAAGGTCGATAATTGGATTTTGTCTGACACCTTGGTTCTCAATTTTTTTGAAAATCACCTCGCTAACCGCTGGTTCTTTATTGGTTCTTTCATGAAAACTGTGTATCCTTCGATGTTTGGAAGTAACCACGGTTCTCCGATTCTGATTGGCTTTTCTCCAAACAATCGAAATGGATGGTTCTTTGATTCTGAAAATTTTAAAGAAACAGAACCGCCGGTTACTAAAAATTAAATCGCCGGACAACCCTGGTAGGTACCTACTGTCGAGGTGACGGATGAGGTGGTGCAGGAAGGGCGGAAGGGAGCCCACCGTCTCCCTCCCGTTGCTGCTGCCACACTGCTGCCGCTGCTCTTCTCACATTTGCTGCGTCGAATTCCGGTCCTTCTTCGCCTTCTGTCGCTCTTGCGCTTCCCATTTCCTGAGTAACGACGACTTCCCACAACGCTTCGCTTGCAAGGTGAGCTCCGTCACTTCCTGCACGTTCCTGTTCCCCCCCCCCCACCCCCCCCCCCCCCCCCTTTTGGATTTCCGTTTAGTGGTCTTTCCGATGTGCTTCGAGTCTATTTTGCTGCGCTCCGAGTTTTCTCTGTAGGAACTGAAACTTTGGTTTTCTCGTAATTCGTGCACAAAGAAGGTTCCCACCCTCCGATCATCTTAGGGTTTTGGTTTCTCCTTCCTTTTCTGTCTTTGGTTTTGAGACGTTGTGAGCACTGGTGTATGACTCAAAAGTTTTTCTGCACCTTTTACTCTTTGATTTCTGAGTTCTTGTTCATGTCTCTCTGCTCGGAACTCATTATACGCAACTTTCTCTTTGTTTTTCGGTTGTCAGTCGCCGTATCTGATTATCTCGTCGTCGTCCACTGCCTCGTTCCTTCGAAGAGTCGGTTGCCTGTGCTTTGCTTCAGGTATTCTCATTCCACAGAGTTGGCATCGAATTTCTGCTGAGAAAGAATTTTGCTCCTGTGAAAGATATGGCTACTTCTTCTTTGTCTGCGTCTCTTGTGTGGCACACGCTCCGGCGAGGCTCCTCCAGGATCCTTCTCTGAAAACCTCCAGATTCATGTGCAAGCTCTCGTCCTTCTTTCTTTGCGGTATTCTCAGTCTTGGAACGTGATGATAAGGCCGCAATTTTGAATTCTTTCTAGCTATGTTCATGAGCATGCTCCAATATCTGTAGCCATGGGCATCAACTTTCCGATGGTTGGTGAACCAATGACAGCTGAACCTCCTTAACTGTTTCTTCTTGTGTACTGTCTGTTTCTTTCTCTTTCTGATGATGATCTTCTACTGCAGAATTTGCTGCTCTTTGTATTTACATGCCAAAGATGCCAACAATTCGTTGTTGTAGGACAATATTCTAATCATCAAGTCCTAGACTGTTACATCATGAGATCCTTCTGTATCTTCCTCCAGGAGTTGTGAATATAGGGCACAAAATTTTCTTCCTTTTGTTTAGTGGAAGGCATATACCAGGACTCATTGCTAGTGAACTGGTTTGTTAAGTGTTGGTTGTTGCCTTATGTATGCTATTTAGCTTCGGAAGGTTGAAGGCTACATGTATCCACAAGTAGCTACTGATGTTTAGGTGAATTGAGGATTGCCCATTTCTATCCACTCTCAAAGTATGCCAGAATTTTCTCCTAAAGTTGAAGACTGACAAAATTGTGTGATATGGGATGAGAACAATCTTTCAATTTTGTTTCAAACCCTTATTATCCTTCTCAACAGTGCATCATTACTCCAGGATTTACTTTTATCTTCAAATAATACAAGTCTCTGTTCCAGTTTTCTTCTCTGCCTGGATGGACTTCCTCCCTATGTTGTGAACATTCTTTTGGTGTTGAGGAATGTTCTACTGTCTACATATTTGCTAAATGTGCCACCCATGATCACAAAATGCAGCAGCAAAAATTTGCAATGGCCATGAAATTTTTAGCTCTCTGCTATACAGTTGGTTGCCTGCAAGTGGCTGGAGAAAGCATCTCTTGCATCTAGCTGCTTCCTTGAGATTGAAGCACCATGTGGATAGGTGTTTGTATCTGTTCTTATTGGGCTACCCCTATTTGTCTATCTATCATGCTGTAGCTATGCTATTCTGTGTGGCACTGCTTATTTCACATTGTGGTTGGACTGCTTGTAAGTGGTGCTTCTTATGTCTGTTCCACAAGAGGCCTTGCTGTTCAAGTTATTTACTTCTAGTGTTGACATTGACCATATGCAGGAAGGAGTTGCTACTTTAATCCAGGCAGTCTGGAGGAGTGTCACCTGCAACTTGTGGTCAAGTAAAGTTCAGGCAGACAGCAGGAGAATCAATTTCAAAGCTAGGGATTCACCTGAATTTGGAGCTCTTTCTCCATTTGAATTAACCAATAGACCCCTTGCGTCTACTTGTGATCCAGGAACTTCCTCTGTTGCAGATTGTGAATCAGTTTTCATGCTGGTACTCTGTTATGTTGTTCAGCAATTGATACCTGGATCCCAGTCTTGCTTTATGTCACAATTAATATCTCCCTCCAAGAGGAAATGCATATGATCAAGACAGTGTGGAAGTGGTAATAGGAGCTGCTGCAGTTGACAGGGCCAGTCCAAGTAGGCATATGCCCTTTCTCATCTCTCAGAATTTTAGTATGCTCTGCTTGACTTTGTTGCACCCAGGACCTGTCCATTTGGAGATAACAACATCACTATGCAGCTCTATCACCATCCCCTGTCTACAAACAGCCACAAGGTGCAGATTGCACTTGAAGAGAAAAAACTGGACTACACGCCTCATAGAGTGAACCCCTTGAAGGCAAGAAATTTGGATCCTGATTTTTTTCGGCAAAATCCTAGTGGGACTCTGCCTGTTTTGAAAAATGGAGGTCTTGTAATATGTGAAAGTCTTCCAATTCTGCAGTAAGTTGCTTTCCCTCTCCACGAAGTTTGGATCACTTGCTGCAATCTGTTATCTGATGATGAAACTAATATTCAAGAGTTTAGGACAGGTGATTGAGATTTTGAACCTTCTCTTCCAGATCGAAGTTCATTACCCAATGGAAGGGTTACTTGTGAATTGTTGGTGTCTGGCCATAATAAGCTGCAAGGGGTCCACCAAGAGAAGAACTGATCTTTGAAGGGGAGTTCCCCTAACATCAGCTGAATAGGGAGCTTTTCCAAGCCTATAAGTCATGTTGTATGGAGCAGTTTTACACAGTAGCACTTGAGGTGATACTCAACTTCTGAATAGTTGTTTGAAGTCTGCAGTACAATCTGAAACAACAAGGTGGTTTTCTCAATGCCTATGCTGCAGATATATTGATAGCATCAATGAGCCACTAGGGGACAACAAAATTAATCGTGAACGAGTACAAGAGTGGGTCCAGAAAGTGGATGAGTGGGACAGCAAGCCCTTCACATTGAGTCATGTCCCAGAAAGGTTGCTCCGATTTTTCAGCAGGTTCAAGAGGAGAGTGGTGATAGCCAGGATGGCTAAGAATCCTGATCTTGCCAATAAGTACCATTCCAAGCTCAATAGCATGCATGCTATGGAGGAACAGTTGAAGTCTATTGAGGCTCTAGCAGCCAATGAGCAGCAGCTACTTGATCTGCTTGATGCAGCTGAAGATCAGCTTGGGACAACAGAATTCATGGCAGGTTTTGCTTTCTCCATTGCAGATGCTGCCATGATCCCAGTTCTTGCTCGTATTGAGTTGCTTAAGCTGGATGATGAGTTGATTCAGCCAAGACCACGGGTACTGGAGTATTGGGAAAGGATGAAGGAAAGACCGAGCTACAGGAAAGTAATAGGACGATACTCTTCACGGCTCAAGATGATGAAGCTTATTGTGCCATCCATTTGCAATGTTGGCATAAGAAGCCTATTCAAGAAATACTGAGGAAATCACCTCAAGTAAGCCTCTGTTTCTTTCATTTGTTCTTCCATTTGCTGGTAGTGCCAACAGATGAAGCATTTAATTGTCTGTTCCATTACTGTTGGATCTAACTTGGGAACCCAAGTTCCAGCTGCTTTTTTCTGAATGTGAAACTTGCAGCATTTTGCTGAGCGGTCACATGTCAGGAAAACTGGTGATAAGTGGGTTGATTTTCCTGTTTTTAGTTGACTCTAATTTTGATTCAAGGTGACAGGATCTGAACCTGTGATCCTCTGTGACCCAAACAGAGGTTGCACGACAGTTTTAGTGGATCCAGCACCACAGAAGACAGATGCAAATCAAGAGGCAAATCAAATCCTATTGGTCTTCTCACTCGATTGAGGTCATCCCTGTTATACAGTTATCTCACAGAGCGAGGGCACTGTTCCAATGCACAATGCCCAGGTCTATGATCCAAATGGTGGGTCCTTCCAAGGTCTCCTTTTCTGCTTTTTCTTGGATTTTATCCTCGAAAAATTGCGGCTGACATTTTATGCTGAAATATGAGCTGTTGGTGACAAAGAGAATGGAGAACCAAACTTGTGTGACATTGTATTCAGTGAGCATGGAAAAGCTTTAGTACAGTTGGTGAGGGGTGGCAGCCCTGATGCTCCATACCTAATCAAGTAAGTAAATTACACTCCTGATTGAGCATCAAGGGAGTTATATTAGTCTGTAAGAAGTGTACACCATACTAGCACACACAGCAGCTGCAGAGCAAAGTTTGAACAGGGATTCTCATGCAAGTGAGCAATCTTGTCCATCTGGTAGAAGGGACAGAGCTTTCACAAAGTAAATCAATTGAATAAACAGGTTCTTGATCCTATCTTTCCAGTCCATGTTTCATTGAATGTAGAGAGTTACCTTTGACTGGATAACTGTATTATTAGTAAAAGGGACCTGCAGTCTCTGCCCCTTTATGGGTTCCACTGTATGACAGAATCCCTTTAACCTGTTATTTATGCTGAGAATGTAGTAGGATGCTGAAACTAATTCATGATGAAACATTGCCTTGTTGGAATGTGGGAAAATAGTACAAATTGGAGTTTGATTTGCAAAGTAGGAGGTCAATTACCAACTGGGATACTATCACTGGATACTAATCCAGTTTATTACATAGATGCATGAGACTGCAAGAATGTCTTTCTATTGTTTCACCTGGAGGGAGATGTAAAGTGTTCTCAGCAATATCCGGGATCACTTTGCTCTCTGGTTAAACCCCATCAATTCTTGATAATATCTTCATAGATCCAGGAACTTTCTATACTTAACATTTTTGGAATCCCCGGCAGATGTTGGTACTTGTTACAGTCAGGGAGGTTTAACACAAGTGGTGGGCAAGAATTGAGGGGTGCCCTTGGTATGAACACAAGATTGATATGTATCTTCAACTGACCTGACTGCTGGTTAGGATTTGACTCTATACCTACTTGGATATTTCTAGTCCAATGCAAGTCCTGTCCAAGTTCTTACCTTACATGGGTGGCAGGTCTTGGCTGTGGCCGGTAGGATACTGCATAGAACTGGGTAATGCATGTCCTGTCCAATTTGTTACCTTAGGCATGGGTGGTAGGTCTTGGATGTGGGGAGGAGTAGGATATTCCATTAAACTGGTGTGTGCCCTGTTGTCCTGTTACCTTACATGGGTGGTCTTGAATGTGGAAGGTAAGTATACTTCATTGAACCAGGTACCGCGATTACCACCATGTGTAATCATTATGCAGTTGTCACCTTTGAATGAGCCTATGACCTTTTGATTTCACCATTATCCCTTTCATTTGTAACCTGCAACAGAGAAGTTATATAGCTATGCTTCAAATAAGCTTTGTGGCTTTGTAGGACCTACTTTATTTCACCATTTTTTGCTGAAGAAGCACTAGACAGACATGTTATGTACCTCACGGAACATCCCACAGTGCAAATGTGTTCAGAGCGTCATGGAATGTGGATCTGGTATCTGACTGTTCAATGTTGGTCACTGTGATTGTGAAATCCTCACTTTAGGGCAGAATTCATGGGGGAATTTGTGGATGACGAAGGGATTTTAAGGTTGCAGTGGTCAAGGCCACTTTTGAAACTTGTTGGTGACTGAGTTGAAGTCTGCCAGGTATGTTGTCCTTTTTCAATGTTCCTTTTATACTCCTTAAGTGTCCCCACTCCGGACTGGCAAAAAGTATCCAAAAGTGTTTTGTGGATTTTATTTCAAGCCATGCCAAGCTTCTATCACAATGTGTGTGAAATTTGAACATGTCAATATATGGGTCCGCAGGCATGAAAACACACCTGAACTGTGAAAGCACTACAGGAATTTCTCAAGTGTGTTTAAAGATACCTTATATCCCTCATAGAAAAGAGGAGGGATCTTACACCTATAAGTAGGTGTAAGATTCAATCCGCTCTTAAGGAGCAGGTCTAAGAATCTCACCGTCCTGTGCCTCGTGATCCACTTACGTTTAGGTTCACACTAAACTTTCAGCTTGTGCCATAACATGGCTAAAGCCCATGGGTGGGACATTACCAAAATGTATGGTTGGACATGGCTCCTGCCTCGTCAAGTTGGGAACTGCCCCAGCTTATGAATATGCAATAGTCACCCAACAATGGTCCATATTTGATATCATCCCCATCCTTTTGGTTGTAATGAGCTGCAATATGATTGGTTGCAATATGGGTTCACATCATGCTACAACTAGTGTTTCTTGTGCCATTGCCCCAAGTGTGAACATGAATATGAAACTACTCCAAGTGTCAACATGACCCTAATGATAGAGCTCAATTGTGATTTAAAAAAAAAAAAAAAAAAAAAAGTTTCTCTTGACAAAAATTACATAAATTACCCCCCTTCCCCCCAATAGGCCGGAGACTTATAAGATCACCTACAAAAAATCTTTCATCAAGGGTCTTCTAGCAGCTTGTCCCAATTTTCCTAAAAATTTCAGGTTTGGTTCTACTGAATTTTCAATAGAAAAAACATTCGATAGTCAATAATTCTTGCATTCAGGAATAACTAGTCACCATCACTGAAGCATCATCAATATGTAATGCAAGGAGTACACATGTGCTGCTAGATATCAATGTCTTCAATTCTTTTTTTTGTGAAGGTTACAAAACTTGAGTTTTATATTTTTCAAGATAGTGAGATAAATACATAAGCATTTTTGGCAACGAAATTTTCTCAAATTCAGTTTCTTTGCAAGAGAATACATCATCCCTGTCACCCTCTATGATCTTATTCTCCAAATTATTGAACTCCACAAAATGAGTTGGTCTACCATCTTCATGGTAAAAGTCACAAAGGGTGAGAAGCGAGAAATAGAAAATAAACTCATGGGGTGTTGAAAATTGACAGGGAATTGATGAAAGAAAAGAAATGATAAAAGAACTGACTTTTACAGTGAGCTTCACTCTACCTTAGTATCACAAAGGTGTTGCTACAAACCTTGTATTTATCCTTGAGTTCTGTCTTAATCTAAATAAAAAGTGAACACCTCCATGTAGATGTTACTTACTTAAAAAATTCATGCACATGCACAAGGTCATCATCTCATGTATTGACATGCAAAAGGCCATTGATTTACTTAACATATTTCATAGTCCCAAAAGTTTGTGCGTGTACTACAAATATCTCAAATAACTGTTACTTGACAAGAACTTAAGGCCCCCTTTAGACTAGGGTCCAATATCCTAGGAACCAATTTGAACTGATTTGAAGCAAATTGAATCCTTGAGTTGGACTCTACCTTGGTCTGTAGCCTGATTCTTGGTTCTCCAAATCAGGACCTCTCCTTTTAGCATTTTTGGTCTGAACCAATTGATTTTCCCTCCAAAACAAGTGCCATGTAGGTTTAGCCTCAATTTGCCACTTTTTGGTCTTGAACCCTCGTCTATAGGCCTTGGGACCAATTTAAAGGTTTTGACCAATAAGATTGCTTGGATTCATTGGTCCATGGACCTTGGAACCCTCCTCTAAAGTCGCCCTAAGTAACTTGGTAGGAAGGTGATATCTACCATGGGGGAGGGAGTGCCAAGTGAAAAAAAAAACACAAACTGCAGTTTCATAACTTTATACCTACACCTATGGCCTGGCTTTGAGCAAAAACACCCTAATACCCACCTAACCAGGTATTCTGTTGGATCCAGCTAACCCTAGGGTTTCATATGTCGGTCGGACCCAAGGTGGGATTCTCACACACCTAAACCCACTGGGGCTGGTCTTCCCCCGCCAAGACCTACCAAGTTCGTCCAGACCTACAGACCTGGGCTGAAAACCCCACCCTGTCCAACATTGCTTTCTTCCATTTCACTGCCCTTAATCTATTAAGATTATACTACTAGCAGCCCTTAATACAATCGAAGGACACAAATGGACAAAAACTTCATTGAACACAACACTCACAGCCGCTTGTAAAGAAAATGATACCATGTTGGCAAACCTAGCAAAGCTATACTGCAATAGATCACTATAACAAAGAGGATATGAGTTGGAAAATAAAAGGACATGTCCTATCAAAATCCTGCCAAGTTAGACTTTTGGATTTGAGAGCGCAACTGTATCTGGATTCTGAATCCAAAGGGTCAAATTTTCAGATAATATTTAGAAAAGCAAGTAGTACTAATTCTAGTTTTTGGCCTGCCAACTCCGTGTTTTGCTGATCAAAATTCACGTCATTTATACCTATGGCGGACAAGCAACCCGGCCGAAGGACCTAGAAGGTGAATATCAATCTTGTGAAATGTGCTTTCTCCTGAGGTAGCCATTGATTTTGAAATATAAATTTTAAAATCAAATCCACCTGTATCATATGGTCCCGTAGTCTAGTGGTCAGGACATTGGACTCTGAATCCAGTAACGCGAGTTCAAATCTCGCCGGGACCTTCAGGAAGTTTCTGTTTTCGACTGGACACGTTTTGTTTCCTCCCGTAAGTTCGTATATACGAAAGTTTACTGTCTGAATACTTCACGCAGTTTCTTCAACTCAATGAAGAATACGGTTTAAAATCCTAGTAAGAAATTCTTAGTAGTATGTGTCAGAGATTAAAGTATAACTCCTAACACAGAATTTTCTTAAAAATAAATAAACCACAGTTTCTTCAACTCAATGAAGAACACGGTTTAAAATCCTATTAAGAAATTTTTAGTAGTATATGTCAGAGATTAAAGTATAATTCCTAACACAGAATTTTCTTAAAAATAAATAAAACACAGAATCTTCAAAATCAACGACTAGAAACATTACAGTTCTTGGTTCTACACGACTGTAAATTCTTTGCAGAAGTAATGACACGTATATTACCGTATGCGAACCCTAGTTTCGACCGAAATTTTGGTTTTTAATTATCACGGGCGGTTCGGCACCCTCAGCCGAAAATTTCCAAATCTCGGCTGAAGGGCAACAGAAAATTTTAAGTTCTGGGGCGCAGGTAACTGCAGGCTGCCATGCTGCACAGACTGTTTATCGCGGGAGCTACAGAGGTTCGCTTCTCTTCACGTACGCCTGTCAGTCAATGTTGTCATGTAAGAGAGGGAGGCAGGGGGAGACGAGACAGAGGAAAAGGCAGTAAGAGAAAGAAAGGCAGAGAGAGAGAGAAAGAAAGGGATAAAAAGAAAGGCAGAGAGAGAGAAAGAGGGAAACAGACAGGCAGAGAGAAAGAAAGAGGGAAAGAGAAAGGCAGAGAGAGAGAGAAACAGGGAGATAAATTTTATTTTCAGTTTAAAAAATGTTGAAAAAATAATTTAGCATTGTTGTTTCCATATTTTTAAAGAGAAACATACGAATTATAAAATAAATAGATTTTGCAGATTTTTTTGAGGTTTTAAAGACATTGTGGAAAAGGCTTCTGAAATTTTGGACATACTCCAAATTTTTAAAAATTCTTTACGAAACTGCCTTCCCACTAGTGTAAAGTCAATTACCAAATGCATTTTTGTTTGTAATGTGTATGCCCATGAATATTAAAAATTTCCCTATGAATGTTTAAAAGGCTAAACTTATAGTAGAGTGATTCAGCAATAAGTGTTCAGATCTTTTTCCTCATAATGTAACTGTGTGGTCAAGTAATCGAGATAGTTCTAACGAATTACTTCTATCCTTATGGTCATGCCAACTTCTATGCTCAGCCTTTTATTATACTTTTGCAAAGTATATCCAGAAGCTGGTAAATAAATTTTGTAAAATTGTTAATTTCTCATAGATTTCTAATGGTTGCAAATTCCAGTCAACTTGGAACCATGTTGAAGTTCAAATTCTTTTGTTGGATATGTTGCAACGATGATCAAAGTGGTATCATTTGTAAAAAGCTAGCAATGACCTCCTTCATCTAAGATCAAGAGGGGAGCATCAAAATGAAATTATGGAAAGCCACGAGAGGTTAGTCATCGCAAGTTCTTCATGTTCTGGATCTGATGGACCTGCGAAATGGGCTGCATAATCCAGACATACAGATCCTATGCGGCAGGCACTGGCCACTCACCACCTTCTGAGTCTAGAAAAGTCTGTTGAGGTACTGAGAGTAGTCTTAGTTGGAGTGTTCAAGGAATGCAGAGTGGTTTTGTACATGTATTGAACTTCCTTCCTAGTTCAACAACACCAGAATAGATAAACAAAATTGTTGTTGAAGCTTTTCGACTCCTGAAGAAATGGATAGAAGTTGAAAATGCCATTGGAAGACTATTTGAAAAAGCTAAAAACCATGTTAATCATGATTTAGCCACTCACTGCTGCATTTTCTTTTGCAGCTGTATAAAATTGCAAGATGGAGTGAAGTGAGATTAAATTGCTCTTCAAGAAGGATTATGTTTTGTTGTCCAACACACCCTTAGTTGATCAGCTGATTAGCTGATCAGTAAGCAAATGCTCCTGGAAGGGCATTTTGAGAGAATTGGTAAGTGAAGAATTCAGCTCTACAACAATATATTATTGCCAAATCCTCAATTTGATGGGCTTTTCTAATTGTAAGTTTGATACCTTTTCTCAAACAACAGCACTGACTCTGCAGGTTTCAATACATTGGAAATAGCTCTCCCAAAATGACTTGCACAGTTTGTTGAATCAAAAAACTTTGCCAAGAAAGTGGACAGATCTAAATTCGTATTCACCAGCTGATGACTCCTTCCTGCATGATAGGTCAAATATTGCAACACATTTTTACCACATCATCAGGTGCAAAAATTGAGGATCTTTGCCAGTTCAGGCCCAGAAGTATCAGAAGAGGAGTTGTCTTTAACTTTGCAAAATTATTCTTAGATTTAGATACAAGAAAAGAAATGAAGAGTTTTTTTTCTGGTTTTCAAGTGTAGGGCTAGTAATCATCTATTCTCATTGTCCTATCTGTACAGAGAAGTTCCTGAAGCTTATCTGTAAAGATAAGCTTATACAGATAAGCTTCAGGAGCTTATGAGGATGCAAATAAAAGGATTACCTCAATCAAAATGGCAAGATCCACAACAACACTGGCGATATACAGAACCAGACCCACCACACTTCATGCCACAGCTGATGAAGCCACATCAATCTATCAAACAACCAGCCCCCACACTTATAACTCCTCAGCACCCTTGAAGAAGATTCTATGTAACAAAATACCTTGTCATCACATAGATCTCATGTTAGCCAAGTCCAAAAGACCTAGGAGAACAACTATATGGTCCTTATCCTAGTACTTGTGTATTCTTGGTTGTCTAAGCCATTTTGTGGCAGTGCACACCTCAAGGAAGTTGTCTTCTTGCAGATAATAACAAATCACAGCTTTGCCCAATAGTCAAGCTTTGGTGCCCACTGCCTGCTTAACCACTCAGTACCCCAGCCACAGAAAAAAACTTTTGAGTTCTGTACTTGCTTTTTCTCCTGCTCTGTGGCAGAAACTGAGTGAAAGGGTTTTAAGACAGGGTATATCCTACCTCCACAATGCTTGGTATGAGTTTAAATGAGATTTCCAGAAGGCATCATCTCCATCAGCAAACTTATGCAGTAATGAACCTAGTCAAAAATAGGTTCTCAGCACTGCTGGTACCTGACCACTCTATTTTAACACATGATCAGTGATCCCTGACCTTGGAATCCATGGTTAGTCACTGCACACATGTTGAAAGACCAATAGGGATGCTCCTGATGGTAAAACCCAACAGGTGTTTGAATTTGAATAATGCACTTATGGGTTGTCACTTTGACTTTGCACAGAATTGACTGTAACTGTAGATTTATAATCAGAATGAAAGGTGCCTTTCTCCCTGGTTCTGACTGTTACTCCCAAAATCAAATATCAGACCTGACTGCATGATTTGAAATGATATTTAAAAGCTCATGTCAATTACTGCCCAACTCAATTGACACAATGACGATCTTGAGACACACAGCACCCACTAGGTTTCTCAACAACATGAGACCACAAAGTTTCATCTCTGAAAAAATGTGCAGTGACATAGGTGCAAGGTTACCTGCATGCAGCAACCAGGCTGCCTAGCAACATGGTCAATTCTCTGGTCAGACTTGAACCAATCCACTGCAAGAAATTTTAAGAGAGGCTTGCCTCCTGATATTCAATGGGTCATGACACAACACACAACAACCCACCAGCATCACTCATTCATCATGTTCAAAGGATTGAAACAAACTGGCTCAGCAAAAGTCGTACATGGACAAAATTCCTAGTGATGCATAGGTTAATTGAAGCATTTGATTGTTATCCCTGACAAATTGTGTTGCACCAGTGGTCATTGAACCAGAAGTAGTGACACAATCCAACAGGTGATCAGGAGCATGAAGATACCTTCAGACTTGGTCATATGTATGGCTGCAAACCATGAAGACTTTGCCACCAGGGGCTGACCAACCATTGGACTCTTTGACATGTATCATCTGGTGCAATGATCCGTTGAACAAGTTGAGGTTCATCTCCACTCCTAGCACCCCCAAGTTGAGCTCCTGGCCTCTCCTGCTTGCTGCATGATGTTTCTTCTCATTTCTCAGTACTGCAAGAGGAAACTATATTTCCTCTTAGCTCTACGTCCAAGTATTTTTCTTGCTAATACTGATCTTTTGACACAATGGATACATCATAAAGGATGACACAAAATTCCTGTGAGGCCAAAACCCTCAAATCAATTCAGCATTGAGGAGAATTTTCTTTACTAAAATGAGCTGTTGCAGTCAGAGAGAGTAACAGGCATGAAGTGCTGAGCAAGATGAGTAAAGAGTGTGTACCAGGATGTCTCTTGCAGAAAGGTGTGACATAACACTCCATGAACCTGTTCTGAATTTCTGGCTTGCTGTCTGCACCATTCATGCCCAAAACAACATTGGTAGCCTCAGAATCTTTCTGAATTCAATTAGCTGAAAGGAAACCCAGTCAGAAAACCTCAGAATGCTATAAAGGGAAAGCTGCACTGCTGTTGTGAAGCAAACAACCATGGCTTTTCCCTTACTGTAATATTGAAGTCAATGTTTGCTTATTAACCATAATGGCACTTCTAGATGCAAAGTGTGGACAAGCCTTATAGTCAAAAGAGCTGTCAATAAGCAGTGATGCCATCACCTCTGTGTACATCTTGATTTCATTTCCCTCTCCGCACTATACATGTCCTTCTTGAAGTTAAATCTGCAAAGAGCTAACCATGCTGATCTCAAAGCCACAACAGGCCATAGGGCCAATAAATAAAGTTATTGGCTTTCAACCATACAGTTAGATCTAGTATGTGAAGTATCAAGCTGTCAAACAAATGTACTTTACATTTTCACTTTCCCAAGGTACCTTATCATTCCTGGTTTAACCAATTTGCTATCACTTTGTAAAACCATTGCTACAGTGCCTTAGTGTACAGAAAATAGAATAAAAATGGATGGTGCAAGAGTGAATTGAAAAAATAATTTGGAACATGACAGAAGGCACATGGAGGTAACATACCATATTAGAGTTCTCAGGGACCAACTCCTGGTCTTCACTCTCATCCTCCTCTTCTGCCATTATTGCATCATAAAACTCTTCATGGCATTCCAAGACTTGGGTGTCAGGAGGCGAGTGGATTAGAACTGTTGTTTCTCCTGGCAGCTCAGCGTTTTCGAGGACCTTCTTCATGTCCTTGAAACTTTGTTTCTTTGTATGCCTTCCAACTGAGACAAGCTGTGGGTTTGCTGTGAAGACCTGTCTAAGACCTAATAGAGCAGGGCCAACTTAAAAAATCAGTTTCTCTCGAAGGTTTTCAGGGATATTTACTCTCTCCACCACACAGCAGAGATTATGATGCCAGTGGGCAGTTGAGTTGCCAAATTGGGAAATCTGCTACTAGAAAAGAGTTGTTACACTGCAGTATGTAACACAAAATAGTTTCGAGATGAACTGAGTGGGCATGGCTGAGGGAGATGTATAGCAGGCCAACCTGCAATGCGACAAAGTAAACTATAAGGAATGGTGTTATGGAATTTGGAATAGTGGCACTTCTTCCAGCAGCCCCATCCTGTTGAATTCACCTTGACTATCTGTGAAACTAGTGAGCATGGGGTACCAACCCCAGGCTTGGAGGGTAGCGGTGCAATCTCCCAGATGCTGGCTGCAAACCACAAAGTGAGCTTGTTAGGATGATGAAAAGTACTATTCCAAGTTCTATCTGATTGTCAAGCACAATAGCAGGTTGAGGGCTTCATTGTAAAGTGAAATCCATCTGTCAAGAGTCTGCAAATGATGTGAACTTACGACTAAGGTCAATACGCTGAAATCCAGATTTGGTGGGTTGTTTCTTGTGGGTGGTAGGGATCTGTCTGATTGCTGCATCCAGCATGAAACCAACCCATAATTAGTGCTTCCTCTTTCAAATGCCCTTCAATCTGGCATCTGAGTAGATCATTGCTTCCTCACAGTACTGTTCATCACAAAACTGCATACTGATGGGTACCATACTCATCAGGTTCTCATGGCCAACACTTCTGGTTAAGTCTCTTGTGAGTCAGGAAACTTTGTTCAGGAATAATATTGCACTTATCCCTGAAGTGACAAATGCAAATACATACTAGGTGAGCACTTCCTACTGATATTTGATTACTGTGGCAACTATAACAGTTACCCTGAATTTGCTTCATATGACCAAATGCAAACCATATACCCATGGTTCAGATTTTCATACCAACGTACTTCTCGCAAAGCCTCTCTTGCGACAGATAACCTAGAGTTTTGATACAACTCCCTTGTGTGACAAGTTCAAGCATAAACTTTATCATAATACAAGTACTTTGAACCATAGTCCATGCAAACCAAACAGAGGAGTACAATCTCACAATAAGAGCCATCCTGGTCATGGTGCCAGCTCCGTGAAAATACGAAGTCTTTTTTGGAATGAAATCTGAAACACACCAAGGAAAATGTCTATGTCAGCTTTAATAAATAGTCAGAGCAATGTGACTAATGGAAAAACACCTCTTGGTATACTTGGGACTGCTACCTGATCCAGTTGCTGTGGTATGTTGAGTGCTAGGATAATCAGAAAAGCAACATTATAACCAGAGCTAGTTATTGCAAACAGAAACATACTTGGTGATAGAACTCAAGCTCTGGGAAAAGAGGAAAAAAGGAGGAAGAGTACTTCCTACCTTTTACAGTATTTGGGGTCAAAGGAGCCATACACAATGTCAGTATGACCATCAATCTCCTCCACAAGTTCCAAGTCACCAGTTAAAACATCCCATCTGGAGAGATGAACATGCACCATCAAAACTTGCTGTATGATTCTGAACTCTGGAAGGAGTCTACAAGGCAGTAAAAATGGGTGGAGATCAAAATTGGTAATAGTACAGCATCATGGAATTGAGAGTTTGAAGTCTGGATCACTATTACTGGTATCTGAGTGACTTGTCCAAGCTCATAATCAAGTCAAATATTGCTTCTGGAGATGACTCTATCACTCCAACTGCCTTCATTATGGTCCCTTTCTCTGCCTGAAATCCACAGAAACAGAAAGCTTAACACTAGCAACATGGTTAGGAGTATGTTTGACCGTAGGATTAACATGACAGGATATCCCTCTCCATCCGTTACTTGTGAGAGATCAGAAAATAAATATTATTGGATAATAGTAAAAGAGTACCTTTGAAGCTGTGACATCCTCAAAGATACGAAGGCCTGTTTGTTCAGCATAATACTCCAAGTCAGGTCTTTACATGACATACATGAATCAACACCAAACACTGCCTGGCCTTCCATGAAGACATAGACAATCCATGCATCCAGTGCTGTATTTGTTTAATACCATAGACTAGAAAGGCCAGGAATAATACTCACCATCAACTGTGTGAAAGCATCTCCAGTCTTCTTTCTCTACTGTATCCTCTCTTTTATAATGGTAATAAATAATTTCAGGTTCTTGTGTAACCATGGCTGGCCTGTGTAATAGCAATTCTGGACCTGCACATTAGACAGAATTTTAAGGACAGCCTCTAATATCTTGGAAGCACTCTGTTAGCAATCTCCTCAATTGCCAAACACAGGAAGTGACACAAATCTATGGTGCTTGAACAATCCATTTCTAAGCTCTCCAATAACTCAAAGCACTTACCTCTGTGAATAGTGATGAGCTTGCAGATGCCTTTAGTGTATGACCTGTGTGCACGAGGACCAATGATGGTGAACCTGCATGAATTGGGTTGTTAGAAAAATGGGCAGGAGCCTCAGTGGAATACATACTTGCAGCAAAATACACATAGTGGAATTGACACAGTGCAGCAATCAGAAAAAATGAAGGTTGGAAACATGGAATTGCCAACAACCATGAAAACCTATATCCCAACTTACTCATCATCATTGTTTATGAGTCTATGACCAACACCAATCCTTTCACTGGCAAGACTAGCCTGTAACATTGCAAAGAATGTTGTGCAAGTTAATAATGCTTCTGAGATAGCATCAAAGGCAGACATCATGTGTCATAGCAATGATATGTAAGCAATATCTCCTCTGAAAGAGCAACATGAGTCCTGGATTATAACTTTGGTAATTTCAGAATTGCGAAGTGAGTGAAAAGGTCAGCCAGAAGAATGTGCTGTACACTTCCAGGAAATCAGCTGATAGACAAAGATTACCAAATTACCTCTTCCTTTGCATGTCGGAAAGCAGAGACCCATTTCTCAACTTCATCCACACTGGTGCAAGCAAACTGCTCAATACCACAACAGAAAAAGTCAGCAACACCACAAAGGCCCTAGTCTGCTGCAAGTATATGGAGCATGGAAGTCATGAAGGCTGACCCTTCAATGGAAAATTATATAACAACAGAGCCTTAGCAGAGAGTTATTACCTCTCCTTGTCTGCTGTGATCCAGACGGCTGTAGATCCTCAACACATACAAGGCCTGAAGAAGACCAGAAATAATTTCACCTCAGCAGGGAGATCACACACTAACCACATCCATAAAAGTATTGCAAGACATGAACAGAAAGCAAGTGGTCCAAGTACAGAACACTACTCCAAGCTCTTGCAATGAACAGAATTGGATAAAAATTGGATTGAATTAACTGCTAAGATCCATATCCAGCAATGTCTGATGCCTCAACTTTTGAGGTCCAATGTCCTGCCTCATGAAGTTGAAATTCTCCCAGTATTTTGAAGGCTCAAACTTGAAACCAGTTCTCAGCAAGCATCATCTATCAAATGCTTACAAGTTCTAGAATTGGCAATTTTCACTCATTATATACACGCTTCTCTGGGGCTGGTAAGTTCCACACACCCTTCTATGGTAGGTTTTGCGTCCAACTTCCTCCACCATCAAATGATGTCCAACAACCCCCATCCTGATAGGCACCTGAAAGTGCACAAAATTTTTGACATCATGACTGAGAACTCAGAACCAAGTCCATTGAATTAGGGTGAAGCATCCAAGGTGTGTTTTCTTGAACATAATGACCTTAAATTTTGCTTGTGTAAAATTTGATGCACCTCCCAAGATAGAAAGTCTTTAACTTCACGTTTCAAATTTCAGGAACCTTACGAAATAGTAGCTACCTAAAATTTCGTAAGATTCCTGAAATTAAAAAACTTCATCATGTTGGAGAAGGAACCATTTGAGGGCCTTTCTAGATTTTAAGGGCCCACTAGAAGGCGATAGCCTGAGGCTGGGCACAAAAATCCAGGAAGAGCCTGAAAGGGTTCCTTTCCCTGTACATAATTTCCCTGTACATAATTTCACAAACTGACAAAGATTGTTGGAGTTTGAAAAATACCGCTTAAGATTATTTGGTAGTATCAATTGTGAGAGCACACAGAAATCATGAGAGAATCTGAAACCATGACAGAGGACTACGAAACAAATCATGAAGTAGGGGAAAACATCCATAACTACACAAGCCCTACAATGAGAGCTGGAAATTTCAAAAATAATACTCTTGAGATTGTTTGACATTAGCATTTTGTGAATGATTAGTAGAACAGTCAAGTTCACACATCATAGCTTGATGATGAAGGTGATCAAGACTTACAGCTTGAGGATAATCAATTGGATTGCGCTTGAACATCGTTATATGCTTTCCCTTGACAACCAGGTAGCGTGCATGACAAAACTGACAGCCGAGAGAGTTCGTTCCGACGTGATACACCCAACCAACGCATCCACGAATGCCATGATCAATCTCCCTGTCATCAGATGCCATACTGGTGGACTCCATTTCAAGATCTCGGTTGACCTCACCTTGTCTCCCTCGTTTCCTGCCTCGTGCAAAGCTACTTTCCTTCCGTTTTTGTCTGTTTTCTTGCCTCTCCTTAAAGCCGTAGCACAGCCAACTTGCTCCTGGAATATTGCTTCCACACTCTGCCAAACTTCCGCACAAAGTTGGCGAGGATGGACAGGAACAATCGAGATGCTCGTAAATTTCCAGCTTTACTTGTTCGTATGAACTTTCACAATTATGTTTCGAAAGAATGATCTGAGCGAATGACTCGAGCTTCTATTACCAGAATACAACCGCCTTGGTTAGATTAGATGAAAGCTAGACGACTTGCAGCTCCCAATGCCCTCCGCCATTCTTTGGCAGTGCCGTCGAGATGTGTTGCAGAAATCTCTAGTTTCAAGAGAGTGTTTCAAGTTTCAACTGTTTTAGTCTCTCGCTCGAATGTGGCTGTAGAGCACGACCTTTCCACTGTCACCAAGGTCTCCTTGTAGTAAGTGATAGCAATTATAGCTCATAAACATCTGGACATCATATTGCAGATCCTCTCTCTCTGTATCTGTGATAGAACGATTGTCGTTCGCTCGTTTGCAACTCAGGCCTCTTCGAGTCAGCCTTCACTGCAGATCAAAGACAAAAGATTAATTTGCAGTGCAGGTCTTGTGGAACAATGAAAGAGTCTCGACATCTGAGGTGCGTGAACGGCGATAAGTATAAAACGTCAGAGAACGTGCCTTATGGCGGGCAGACGAGAGAAGAGTTCACGCCACTACGTGATGGAAACAGTGATGACAAAAAAACCAGCTGCTCAAGAAAGAATGTGCGGAGGGAAAAATGCTGGAATATTTAGGAGGTCCTATCGAACACGGCACGGCAAACAATCGAGTAACGTCAGTTCAGCAATCTTGGCAAATCGGAAAACATCACGCATGGTTCCAGAGCCAAACTATATACATCGTATGATTTTTTTTCAGGCGTTTTGCATTACAGACGTGCAGAGGAAGGACGGACATTGATCACAAAACTACGCACCGGAAATCTTCTCTGTTTTTTGGGGGAGGGGCTTGGGGCGGGGCGGGTAAACACAATTCGCAAGTAGGAAACACTAAAAAACTCTTGTATTGCCGCAAGCGTGTCCCAGAAATCGCGGAGATAAGTGAAAACAAACAAATGAAATCTTCAAGCGGAGTCCAACTCAAAGGATTCGGCAATTTTCAAGTCAATAAAGTAGTACCAATATTTTTGGAAGGCGCCACATATTATTCTGACGCCAGCAATTTTCTCATACGGAAAGGCGGCTCCGGAAATTGCCACCTTCTGTTCGCAAGATTGCGGCAGAAGTAGACTGGTCGAGTTGTGGCAGAATTGGACCGGTCGAGCAAGAATCAATCGGTACTCGCTCACCGGAATGCAGGACGGGGATATACTCTGGCGAACGGAATTAGTCGAGAGAGACGAGGCAAATATTAAATACACTAACGCAGTGAAACGCAAGCTCGTCTTAATCCCCGCACTAACTAGTCAGTTACCACAGCAGTCCAAGTAACCAAGATGGAATTCAATGGTCAGCTTTGACCGTCCACTAACGGTCACAAAGCACAACGTACGCTCTAGTGGGTGATGTTGAGAGCCGTTAAAACCCTAGGCTTCCGCTGTGAAAATGAGGGAACAAGCACTTAGGGAACAGGGAACCGGCACGTAGCTACGACCTCCAAGTTCTCACCCATGAGGGGGCAGGTATCAGATTTCAGTCCAAACCCCCGGCGGGTATCAGAGCTGTTATACACACACACACACACACATTGGGGGCAAGATCGGCCTCCGGTCATACGTGGAGCACGGAATAATCTGATTTAAGGACCTGGACTTTATCCCATGGGTAAGGGTTTTTAGGTACTAGACAAGGCACCCCCTAGGGACCATTCTACATCCCAATGAGCTTTTACAGCAAGGCGACAGGAAGGTCCACTGTATGGGCCCATTGTGTGGTTGGTGGGAACTTTTCATTACTGAAATAATCAGTGTTGGCTGGTTATTGCTTTTTGACCCAGGTAACTTGCCAGGTCCAGATCTGGGTATCATAACCTACCAGCCAGGTATTGATTTTTTAAAAACCCAGTAAATAACGTACCTGTCTAGTATTGCATTTCCAAATGTTAATAACCTACACAGATGACCTGGTTATCATCCAGATAAGTTATAAATCCTAAAATCCTACACACTTTTTATGATAGAAAAAAGAAAAACAGCAAAAAAAAAAAGCAGTTAATTTAAAAAAAAACTGAAAGTAAAACCAATGGTTCTCAACTGGGTATTTGAGAACTGACCCTTATACATAACCAATGACTATGAGTCCAAAAAATAACTGAGTAAGTTTATAACCAAAGATATTACTCTGACATTGATAATCGACAAGTTTAAATTTTAAAACTTTTTATGATAACCTACCCAAGAATCAATAATTGGCCAACACCTGAAATAACCCTCACCCTGAGCTGATTATGTGTTTCTCTAATCTTGTAAGTGAGTGATTGATGATGGGGTCTCTGAGTTGGATTTGGGTACATGGGGTTCATTCTTGAAACCTTCAGGTTAGCTGTTTTAGGCCCTCTTTTAGAGTCTTCAATCATGCCAATTGGCCTGCGTGGCTAATTCTGCAGAACTACAGTGAAGCCCATGCCTTTAACACCAAAGAGTGCGCTGTATTTGGTGCCAGGTAAGCTCACCCAAATGGTCTCACCCAGAGCATGCGTACCTGGCAGAATCCGCCATATACAGCCCATCCTCTAGTACTGTATGATTGATGGTAGCTCTTTTGTAGAAGACATAATCGTGATGAAACCCTGCCAAACTTTATAAAGACAAAACACCCAACAGAGGGGGAGAACAAGGAAATGACCCACAACCAGGCCAGAAAACAGAAAACGTGATCCCTTTCCTGAGACGGTATTAGTTTCACGTCCCAGTAGGGGGAGGAGACGTATGCGTTCATTTTGGTTGTCGTGTTTTTTGTTCAGTTGAGCATAGCTGTATATGCCAGCCCTGCTCACATCATCCCATCCCTCATCGGTTTTATTGTTTGCATCTGTCTAGTGGGCAGGAGAGAAAATGCATTCATTTTTGGTTCTTGCAACAACAAAGCTCAAATTTTGGTGTGTACATCATAGCCTATTCATAGGTCTCCTAGAAGTGCATTGTTGAACATGGGATTGTTGGATGACAAACTTAATTGCTGAACATGTTCATTGATAAACATGTCTATCTTTTGGCAGGACATTACAAAGTGCTGTGAATACATAGTACCCACAATATTTTCAATATGTCTTCATAAGTACCGAGATACTTCAGTACTTACAGTTCAAGTCCACCTAGTAAGTTCAATTGAGAGATGACCAATGAGCTTGACTTGGGGGTGCAATTTTACTAGGTATGCAATCTTGGTCTTCGAACACCATTGGGTTTGAACCCAGGACACTTTAGTGGTCCAGCATCCCAGAAGGGGCTATAGCAGTGAGCCATCACCCCCAAGCTGCAGCTTTGAACTAGTTCTGAAACTCCACTAGGTTTTGAAATTTTTTACTTGTCAAATTCCTATACAACGTGACTTGAATTGTTATTGTAAATGCCTCTGTGCAAAAGGTTTCTCTTCAACTTTCTATTCCAATTTCTCATTCCTTACTTACTTGTGGTTAAAATTATTTGGTTGCAAGTTTTTTTTGGAGTATTTGTGATCATTATTCTGCACTTGTGGTTGCTTGTTGCTTGAATCCACTACAGACTTTTGAGTTTGACCTATGGTCTGACAAAAAACAGCCTTGGGTATCAGCACTCCTTCTGGACCCTTTTTTGCCTTTCTGTCCACAAAAAATCATGGACTTGGAGTCATGGGCATTAGCACTCCTTCTGGATCCTTTTTGGCCCTTCTGCCTACAAAAAACCTTGGACTTGGAGTCATGATCATTTTGTCACATTTCTAACTGCTATTCTGCATTACAGTTTGGACTTTGGACTTCGAATTATAGTTAAACATACAACAACATTGGCCCTCCCCATTAGTGTCAAGTAAAGTCCAAGCATGGGATCTAGTGAGAGGGGGCAACAAACAATAACCACGAGCAATAAATTAAATGTGGCATCGATTCAACCTAGTTGTAAGTCAATGTCCAACAAAAATAAAATTCAAAAAGTTTTTATATTTACCAAAACTATGATTAACATTTTAATTTATTTTTTTATCCAATATTACTAAGGAAAAAAAGTGATTGAGTGGCTAAAATCTCCCCCTTCTACCAAAGGGTTCAAAGTTAGATCTCTTTTTCAGATTTTATTTTTGTTCTATAAATGAAATGGTTACAAAAATAAAAATAAAATGTCTGAGCATTTTTTTAAACTACATGTTTTGGGGTTTCAAAATTTTCAAGGTGTAATAAAATTGTGACATAACATCATCTTTGTAGTATTTTTTCTCTAGTCTTTTTCTATCATGTAAAAACAGATTTTTGGATGATTATAATGATTTAAAATTGATAATTCTGAAACATTTCACACTTTTTGATTCATTAGTTTTGATTGGTATGAAAATATAGAAGAAAAAGGAACTGTAGTAGGGACAAGCCTCTTTTTGTTTTTCTGGAACATTAAAAAAGAGTTTCACCCTTAAGAGAAAAGGACATTTAGTCTCCTCCTTGAGGAAAGTCCCTTTCTCATTGGACCATGTTCCCCCAAGGATGTAACTTTCTTGAGGAGAAAGGGAGCAACTTCCTAAGAAAAGGACAAGTTACCCTGGGAAACAAGTTTTTAAATGTTTGACAAAACAATATAAGGGTTAAATTTTGTTTAAATCAAATGTTTTTATATCATTGAAAAATCTTTTAAAGTGTCAATATTTAAAATGATTTTGCATTTTTTATTTGAAGCTATAAATTAAAAGTTATGACAAAAAGAAATTAACGATTAAATTTTTCAAGTCCCCTTTTCCACTTGTACTTCAAAAGCTTTCAAATGATATAATAAATATTTGATTTGAACAAAGTTTATCCCTTACATTTTCTTGTGAAACATTTGAGAATTTATTTTTTAACAAAAATTGCTCCCTCAGGCAATTTAATCCCCTTCTCCTATGGGGAAAAGTTAACTTAATCCTTAGCAATTCCAGTCCTCCTTGAGGAAAAGGTAACTCCATTTTTCCTAAGGGGAGAAAGCAATTTAGGCCCCTTAGGCAACCCCCCTTTCATTTTTCTGATTTAGTGCCTTTCTCCATAAGGAAAAAATAACTCCCCTTCTCCCTCAAGGAAAACGCAATTTAATCCCCTTTCTTTGAGGAGAAGGAGATTCCCTTTCTCCCTGGAGCAAAAGGCAACTTAGAGCATCTCCAATGGTGCTCAATATGTGACTCCAAATAGTAAAGTTTATTGTCAAAATGTCAAAATGTGCTCATGAAATTGACTCATGAAATTGGTTTTTCTGCACCAAATTCGTACAGCTTGCCGTGGCTCGTAAAAGGCGCAAAACAGGCGTGCACCTCAAAAAAAAAGAGTGTAATAAATTGGACAAGCCTATGGCTCAGTATTTCTGATTTGTCGATCATGATGATTGGTCCAGGTGGTTTGCTATTAGTGGTCCCCACATATATGGAATTTTAGTTTTATTGGTGGGGTTACGCACAAAAAAAGAAAAAAGAAGATACACTTAGGGAAAATTCTATTTTCACACCTTTTTTGGCTAGATTCACACCTTTTTTGCAGGTCCGATTTTAAACAGAATAAATTTGAGTGCATGAGGAGCAGCCATGCACTGCGCAGTTCACGAAACCATGGGGTCACGAAATCGGACCAGCAAAAAAGGTGTGAATCTAGCCAAAAAAGTGTGAAAATAGAATTTTCCAAACTTAGACATTTAATTTTATTACCCAACGTGACATACTGAGCACCTGTGGAGATGCTTTTAGTCCCCTCTTTTCCACATGAAGTTGCTCACCTTTTCCCTAAGGGAATATGGTTAGGGTTATCATTTTGTTTCCTTCTCCTCAAGGGAATATGTTTAGGGTTACCATTTTATTTCCTTTTCCCTAAGGAAAATGTCTTTCTCTCCAAGACATCTAGGTTGAAGAATTTATTAGAGATCTTATTTTTTCATCCATTTCATTCATGAAAAAAAAAGTTTGAAAAGACATATTGAACCTTAAATAAACCCTTTGATTGAAAAGGGAGATTTTAACCCACTGGATCATTTAGTTATCCTTAGAAATATTATGTAAAAAAGATAATAAAAATATTAATCATAAGTTAGGTATAATAATGAAAACTTAGTATTATTTTCTTGTTGGGCATTATCTTACAACTACATCAAGACTAACATTGCATTAAATTCGTTGATTTTATTTAGTGTCTGTCATGAATGGGCTAGTTGCAATTTGAAAAACTAAAATTTAGATTGTTGTTTTTGACAAAGAGGATTAACTTTGTGTCACCAATTATTAGCTATAATTTTTTAAATGTTTATTAAATTCATTATTGGGATTGTATTCAAAAGCCACAAACAACATTTGTTTTTGGCAAATTTTTGCAACTTGGCAACAAAAGATAGGGTTGGCAAATCTAACGAAAGGTTTTTTTGGAATTTTTGAAGAAAACTTGTCATATCTTGAAAAAAAAGGTTGGAAGTCACCAAATTTAAATAATGTGTTCCTATGGATCACTAGAACTAAAAAGATTCCAAAAAAATCTACTTGTTCACCAATATAGTTGTCATTTACTATTAATTCATGTTGAGGATCCTAGGTAGTGCACCTAGTTGAAGAATTTGAAAAAAAAACTTTGGTCATAATTAAATGTCCATGTTATAATTTCATGGCACCAAGGGGTGAAGGCACAGAATAGGAGGCCAACTTGGGCAATTTCATGACATGTGTATAAAATATATAGTTCCAAATTGTATAGCATTTAATTTTGGGTTTCATTTTTGGTGTTTAAGCTTCATATTTTAATTTTCATAAAGTTAACACTATCTAAAATTATTTGAGTTTTTAAAATTAAATATTAAATTCAAGAAATAATGGGTACGTTTATGGTATATGTAATATAACAAAGCCTTTTTTTTGTTTTAGATTACATTAGGTTTTTGTTTGAATTGGTCAACCAAAAAACATTCAAATGGAATTTGTTAAATGACTCACTTCACATTTCTTGTCATCTTCTATTTGAAATTGATTTTTTATCAAAATCTTAATTTATGCATAATATGTATAGTCATCACTTTGAAAAAAACTCATTTGTGGGGGTGATAACGCAATAAAAAAAACCAAGGGGCATCAAGGTAAAAATCATTTTCCAAAGGCAAAACATAACATGCGTCATTTTTGTGTTGGTTTATAGCTTTAAATTTTTTATTTTGAATACCCAATTTAGCATTGCATGTTATATATAAATACATTTTGATTACAGGTGTAGTCATAATGACACTTACAATAGCAAATGTAACGTTTGTTTGGTTTTTTCATGTTTTAAATGCATAATTTAATTTGATACTGAAATTGCAAAATTTGTTTATATAGTTGTATATTTATATATCAAGGGAACATGTGAATTGAATTGAAATTAATCGAATGAATAATATTTAAAAAAACACTCATTAAACATTATAACGCTTGCTTTTAAGTAGGAAAAGGATTTGTAAAAGGATTTCAATTTTTTTCTGAAATTGACATTTTTTATCAAAATTTTGACATGAATTTTAATAAAATAAAATGAATTTTTTATAGAAAAATTAAATGATTTTTTTCAAATTTTTTTCAAATTTTTTTAACAACAATCTAGGAATATTTTTCCAAAAGCATGTAGGTGTGGCTTGTGTTATCCCATTTGCACCTTTACAAATTGATGTCATATCATTTATATTACGCATTCATGCCTTTTATAACATAAATATGAACAATTTTTATTGAAACCACATTTTCAAAATCCATAATATTTAAAGTCGAAAGCATTTTTGAACCAAACCTGCTCAAATGAGTTTTAAAACTAATTTTCATCAATGTTAAAATCCTATACAATTTTCAAAAAGATTGGTGCACATTTGTTAGAAAGAAAAGTTGTTTGAAGAAACCAAAGCTTGTTCATTTTCGAGGTTTGAATGTTTTGAACATGTAAATTATTTTTTGATTTGTATTAAGCTTTGAGCAAATAAACTTTGCAATTAATGTAAAATATTCCAAAAAACATTATGTCAATTGAAATTATTATGTTTCCTTCAAATGATTCTCAAACATACAAAAATGCAATTTTAAAGAGTGTCCATTCACTTGGGTGACTACTTTGACCATGTTTTCACCTTGTGATATAATAATTATTCAACTTTTGACATGGGTCATAAATTTTTTCCAATCATATGAAATCACAATGTTTAGTAGATACCACAAATTTCATAAAAATTAAAATCATTGTAATCATTTTTAAAAAACATTCGTAATTTTTAATACATTGTGACATAAATTGTTTTTTGCACAAACATATTCTAACATCACATCATATGAAATAAAAATATATGATTTTTTTGACATTTGATTTCAAGGTAAAAACACAATCAACTTGGAGCCACCCAACTCAGTGGACATTCCTTAAAATTGCATTTTTGTATGTTTGAAAGATTATAGCTCAAAGCTTGACACAAATAAAAAATGTTCTTGCATGTTGAAACCACTAAAAGCTCAAGAATGGATAGTTTTTGTTTTCTTTTCAAACGTCCTTTTTTCTACCAAATGTGCACCATTTTTTTTTTAATTGAAGAAGATTTTAATATTGATGATTAGAAAGGCAAAAAAAACTTGAATTAATGGAAAAACAATTTATAACTAATTTGAACACATTTGGTTCAAAAGTGTTTTTGACTTTGAAAATTATGGATTTGGAAAGTGTGCCTTTAACAAAGGTTGTTCATGTTCAAAGGTTGTTCATGTTTATGTAATAGAGGGCATGAATGCATAATATAAATGATACAAAATCAATTTGTAATCAAAATGTATTCATCCCAAGATATTATAATATATTTTAGATAATATGAAATAATTAGTGAAAAGAAAAAGATGATATGGTTAATGTTAACTCCTTAACATAATCTACTTGGTCAACTAACAAGATTGTGGATGGACAATGATGATTAATACAAAGTAAAATTTGAACTTAAGTTTGAAGCCATGTTGCATGTACATTCAAAAGCTTGAATGGTAAACTTGGGTCAAAATCCTTAAAGATAATATGCTCCATCAATAGCACAATTTTAGTCATTTTCCAAAGTAAGTATAACAATGTTGATTTGGGTTCACATTACAAATGTGATAATACATCTCTCCCTCTCATTCAACACATGATAAGTGTAGTGCATAAGATCATAGTCTTTTAAAAGCCATAGTTTTGCATTATAATCAATTCAATGTATAGAGAAAAAATTAGTTTGAGCACTAAAATGTAATCTACATGTTCAGATGAAAACTTGTCTAATGTAATTCTACTTTGGAATTGAATCCAACAAATTGATTTGAATAGATTTGTACATACCCTATTGAAGAAAAACAAATTGTATGTGTTATACCCAAATTTGAATCATGGGTCTAGCATGAAATTTGGAATTAGAAATTGCTATGGACATATGAATCACAATGGGTCCAACTAGTGTCAGCCAATTTACTAGACGAAAGATTTTTTCTTGGAATGTTTAGTTGGAAATAAAAAACAACTCGTGTAGAAAAATTACAAGGATGAGAAATCAGTGCTACTCGGCGGAACTGTTGTTAATTCGTGTTCGTTGATGCCGCTGATTGAACATATTCATCTAGATCTGTCCAAAACCCGTGGAAGCCAAAAGGAAACGCGTATTTAGCAGGTAAGCGCAGGCGGGCAACAAGCGCATCTTGCTTTCCAATTCGTTGTGCATCCAGTATTACGAAATAGCAACCTTCCTCCGCCGCAGCGTACTGCAATCACCCCATCACTCAACAACCCCCAACCCCATTCAACTTGCTTCCCTACTGATGCTTCTGTATCATTCTCATCCGATCAGACAACTTTCCAGTTCAGAACCAGTCAAATTACGCAGGCAAACATATTCTAATCATAAATGAATATGTATATTTCTCCTTCAAATTTTAAGATTGAACTCAAATACGTGTTTTGAAATGAAGCAATAAGTAATTGAGCTTCGCCCGGGACCGGTAGTCGACATCTGCCAAGTGCTGAAAAAGTATAGCTTTCAAATTATTACCTAGAGAATTATGAACTTGAGCCAAGCATTTCATGAAATGTATAATAATTTGGGTACTCACTTGAATTGTGAGCAAGTAGCCGTCATCTGTCTGGTGATTTTGGAACATTGGACCTCGGTACAAATATGTCCTACAAATGATCTCTTTCCAGCGAACCATGAGCTGACTTTGGCTTCAGTTGCATCGTGGCCACTGAGCTTCACCAGTGTATCGAAAGGGAAGTAGGGTAACGCTTGTCTCCGACCCGAGGCTGCTGCTAAGTAGGTGTGTTCCTGCCTAGAGCCAGCTATCAACGGATTCAAGCTGGGAAGTCACAGGCGCACTTGTTGTTCTCGAACTTTTCACATTTCGTGCGAATTTCTTTTCCCTCCGGTGATAACAGCGTGGAGACTCTAACAAGCTGGATTGGATTCTCGTCCAGACGAGCTGCAGGCGACGAAACTGAATCGTTGGAAACTGTGTTCATGTATGTTGGGTCCAGCCATTTCTTTTGCCATTCATACCCTAATTATGTCGTCGCAAATCACCACCACAGAAGCTGTTAGAACACAACTATTATAAGATATCACCATTCTCCCTCACAAGTATTTATACCTCCAGGAGTGATGACATTCTCAGACTAGTAGCAGCTCGTGAATGAAACAATGCATAGATCAAGACTTCAGGAGACTGTCAACAGCTTGGAAGGAAGCTATTCCGCAGAATTATTGTGAACTAACAGCATTAGTCCAGTCCTAGTTAGTCTCACCAAACATATGCGAGAGGGAGAACCAGTCGTAGGAGCAGGCAGTTCCGTCCAGGACCAAATGAATGTTACCATCGCGATCAACTTCCTCGAATGCATTAGCGGTGTGGATGAACCACATTCGGCCAGGTATTTTCAGCGGGATCCTCCAATCCCGGCCAGTGTTGTTGGCAGAACCGCGGGTAGTCTGGTGATCTACCAGCTTCCGAGGAAGCAGGAAAAGAGGTGTGTACGGCAATGTGTCGTCAACGCTCAAGCAGTTAATCATCGGTGCCATGCCAGCAAGCGATCCTGCAACCTTTTCTGCAGTAATTGACAAACAAGCCGTTAGTATTTGTGCAAAAATGAATCGAGGAGACCTTAAGGATATTCAAAGTTTTTTTTTCTTTACCTCCCTATATTTCTCTCTATACCTTACTACCCTGGTTGCTTCTGTCTGCTCGAGACGAATGAAAGAGAGCGTACACCGGTCAAAGAAAAATGTTATATTTTAACTTCATGTTATAAGAGCACTAGCTAGGAAAGGATGAAAGTTGCAGATACATTGATTGCAGGTCTGCCAGATGACCACCCTGGCCGCATACGTACCTGCAGAGTTGAGCTTGACTCGATTTGCTAACAACACGTAATGATTGTCAGTAAGGCCCCAGTCGTGGATCATAAGTTGTTCGTCGAGAGTGAACACATTTCGTTGCACCACTTGCATCGATGTGTTTAGTTCTGCAGGTACATGTCGATCGGAGCCAAAAGGGTTTTCAGTGCATTTTATACATATTCAAAACATTTCAAACTCCCAATCTCTCTAATCAAAAGTACTATTCCTAGTCAATTGCTAATGACAGAGAACCATCGTTTTTTTAGCCTAGTTTGTAGATATTAGTTTTCTCTTCCAAAAATTGGGTTGGAGTTTGGAGGTACTTCATTTCTCCTACTTACCATACATAGTGAATGTGCTCTTGGGGAGCACCATATCTTCTCGACGACAAGTCATAACCACGAGGCGTCGACGCTTCATATCATACTTGACATGCGACAGCATTCTTTCTTCGGGCATGTCGAATACGCCTGTACCCATCATACCATCATCAGTCAATTTGCATCTTCATGGGAGCTCGCGCATGTTCAAAAACTAACACTTAAGCACGACCGCGTAAAATAGATTGGAATATTGATCTCGAACTACAACTGTCTCTTCTGGTGGATTGTGATTGGGCAGTTTTAAATCATCATGATCATGCACGGGATTAGTGATAGATCGACCTTTGAGGATGGGTTGTATCAGCTTTCCCACAACTCCTACTGCTGCACTTCTTAATGTGCCCTGAGGGTTACTAAGGAGCCTGTTGCAGCTTTCTCTGATGCTTTTCCAGGATTGGTTCAAGCTTGAGCCAATATTGCTTGTTTTGCGGGCATCCTGCATTCTGCAACAAATTATTAAGACTATAGTAAGTTCAAAGATCTTATCAAGACTAATATTGCGACGCGGAGACGTTCACCGAACAACTTATTGAGTAGCTTATAAAGGCGAGGCTTGGGGAGGTCTCAAGTCTCAGCAGATTTGCTGCACCTGAAGAGCCCCAAGGTGTTGAGGGTGACCGCATCCATCTCGTAGGGTAATCCACCCTCGTACAGACACATGAGTCGGCCTGCCCATTGCAGCACACTCGTGTTGGCGACATTCTTCATAACTTTCAGGTTCCCGAATCTGTCGCCTCCTTGCAACAGTGAGAATACGCCTCGGTATGTGAACTTCCATGTCTTATTCTCCTTGTCAAACTCCTGTTGCCGAGCTTCTGTATCGATGTACCTGCGCCCCATACATATGCACGTCTACAGTAGTCAGCAGCTCATTGTTTGGACAAGTCGTGACCAGCTAAAAATGACGACCCAACTTAATTAGTTCCACCTACTAGAATCAGCAGTTATCAAGCACTGATATATAACATTGTGTTTCAGAGCGATAAGTACCTTGCTGAGTACATGACGGGACAGCTAGCACCAGTGAACACGAACTTGCGGAGATAACCATGGCCGTCTAGTGGATGCAGTTGAGATCCATGGTCATCTGACAAAATCCCGGGTCCACAAAGGTAGTATACACCAGCAAGATCATCTGGCACAGCCCCCTCAACCACTGTGAGTGGGATCGATTCCACTTCATTCCTTTGTGCCCTAAACAGAAATTGGTAGTCCCGGAATGCTTCTTCGGATAGTGCCCGTAATTTCGACTTGTCGACGTCTGGATCTTCGATGTCAGCTGGTGACTCGACAATCAACTCTTTCTTCAGACGACGTGCAGAGCCAGACCGATTTCCTGCGGAGGAGATGACGAGAAATCTAATCGAGTTCAGAAACTGAAACGGGATTTATGATTGATTTCTAAATCACAGAAGCTTATTATCTAGAGACCAGTTTCCTGGATGCATGCGGTCAATGAACGTCCACTAGAAATATGGATCTAGATGACGATGAAATGGATTCAGCTCCGGCGTATATTGAAGGTAGTAGAAAACACACCCACAGAAATAGTTGTCGCTGTAGTGATGCTGCCGCGAGGTGGTAGTCCAAGAGCGCATCGGATCCGAAGAGGCTTTCTTATACGTCCCGCAACTGAAAATGTAGCGGGTTTCTGTAACTGATCTATTGGAAGAGATTGAGTACAACTGACCACTTCAAGATCAACTGAACAAAAGCTGGTGCGAGATGACCTGAACGCACTTGCCATATTTGAGGAAACTGGCACTGGTTCTTACATGCGAATTGCAGGGACAGAGCATTACTGCCCCTGATTATCAGAGTTCCTGATCACGGCAGGTGCGGTGGTTATAAGAAAACCACATTGGTTCAGGACAGGAACTCGCATTTAAAGGTTCAATTAGTCCTAATGAGACTAGGCTGCTCTTATACGAAATCGTCTCCCATGAATTTTCTCTAGCAGTATCAAATTAAACATCCTCCACAAATGTAGTATTAGAAAACAAGCATGAGAATCATTGCTTTCAGAACTAGGGAAATTATCGCTGTGGAGAAAAGTAATCCATGACACTTTTAACTCGAAATTTTGAAAGTGATTTTAAAGGAGTGAGGAAACACTGGTCAGCAAGTTATAACACTGTAAAAAGCATTCTCAGCTTTTCCTAAAGCAATTCAAGATCTGACGATCAGATGGACATGACAGCTTCGATTGCAGCCGGCAGGAGCAAACGGGACAAGCAACAAGTGCCAAGATACATATAGATGAAATAAACTTCGCCATGAGCAGATTATCACGACTCACTACAAGGGTCAAAACAAACCTGCATCCAGCTCGCTCGGCAACATGTAATTCTACGTGAACCTAGACTGCACCAAACTGCAGAAGATGGCACTTTATGAAAATCAAAATGCTTCATATGGCCGGGAAGCTGCTGGGTTCCTGATCTATTACTGCAGATGGTGAAATTTCCTCGATCACTCGTCGCTTACATAGTCCCTAGTCTACAGTTCAAGCTCTCGATAGGTAACCCTTCAGGCTTCAGAAAAGCAAAGCACTGATCGCCCAAGTCCCACAGCTTTTGGCTTTCCAGCCACAGTATTACATCAAGCTGCACGTACGCGCAAAACTGGGCATGGCTCCCAACACGTGATAGTTGTTTTTCAGGTGGCCTTGTCTGGCTCTTTTTTAGTGGCCTTTTACAAGGCACGATGTCTTTGAGAGTGGGACCGCTCCTGGTGACTTCAGGTCCTAGCTAGTTCGCACCTAAGCCTGTGGGCACGCTATTACAGCTGGAGTCAGCCCTAGCAATTTTTCGGCTCATTGTGTTTTGCTTCTTTGTTTAAAGGATACTCCATTCTCGTAGTCATATAGTAAGAGGCATTTAATGTTTATACAACAACAAAGCAAAATAACACACATGAATAAAAAAGTAAAACAACAAACAAAATTTAAATCTTGATCAGAAAAGAATTTCCTTTTATCTTCTTGAAGGAATCATGTTGTTTTTCTTGAATGAAAAAGGATGGTCACCATTTACCTCTTTTGAAATTATTCATTGTATGGTTAGCTACAAGTATCCCATATATAGTCCATGCAATCATATTAATGTAAAATCAAGACAAAAGAAGTTCAATTTTTTTTTTTACACACAATTCAATTGATTCAAAAATTTGTACAACATGAAATTTCGATCCCAAATAATTGGAATTAAAAAAAAAATCTAAATACCTTAGGCCCAAAAAATGGTGTTAGTACCAATTGTCCAATATGAGCTTTCTAAAAAAAGTATTCAAACCCCAAGTGTGCTCCTTAATTCTTCATCACTTGCTTTATGAGAACAACCCCCAAGCTGAAGAAAAAAAAGATATCAGATTGTATGATTTGAATTCAAGTTTCATAACAAATTCATTACAATTTCTTCACAGATGGGACTTTTATATGAATCAATACCCTCATAATTATCTCTATAGGCTTGCATAGGCTACTTATTGAGTTGCCAAAATGTTAAAATTCCCTGAGCCATGTTCCACAAATTGTAAAATTTTGCTATCTTATGATTTTGTGGTCTTAAAGCTCTAGAGAAATTTAATCATTATGCCTAGAAACTTTTTATTCTTATGAACTAACTTAGTTGCACATTGGATGCAATTATTATATTATAGTATATCAACCAAGGAGGGTTCCATTATTTCTAGTGTTTAAACAAAACTTGAAGCCCTTGTCCTGGTGCATCTAAAACATTAAGAATTGTCAAAAAAGGATTAGAAACGAAAAAGTTATGAGTCCCCAAAGTAAAGGGTCAAGAACTCAAAAAGTAAAACCATTGAACATTACAAAGGCTAGTTCTTACCACACAAGAAGTTCTTTTTATGTTGTTTTGTTGCTATTAGAGTTCCAACATGATTTGTAGAACTTCACGTGGTGTTCCTATAACATCTTAAATTGTTTAAAGTGAATAAGAAATAAGAAAGTTATGAGGTTTGAAAGTAGGAGGGGTCCAAAGAGAAGAAAAAAGAAACATTTTGTAACCTAGAAAACTTATTTTTCTTTTTCTTCTTTTTGTTAATTTGCCATTACTCCTTTTCTTTTACACTTCAAAGATGATTATAGGATATTTTCAATAATTATGACTACTTAATGAAAAAGTTTTTAATGTCTACTATCTAGTTTAAACTATTTAGTGTTTTATTTTTTAAATGATAAATATTTTATTTTATTTTATTTTATTTTATTATTATTTCTACAGTTTTATTTTTTTTGTATAATAACCTACAACTTTTTTTAACACATCTGTACATTTTACTCCATTTATGTGTGGCAAAGGACTTTTGAAGTTCTAAAATTATGAATCAATTTTCAAGTTTTTTTTTAATTTTTAATGTTTTAGATTCCACATATTTGAAAATATGGATTTTTTTCAATGTGGATAATAAATCTTTATCCTCTTAATTTTTTCCCCATCAAATGTGTTTTATTATATGAGTCCTTTTGATAGCCTTTGCAAAATTGACTCTTGTCTAACACCATATGTGTTCAATTTTAGAAGTCTTGAATCAAAACTTAAACTTAAAATTTCATCAATTGGATTTTTTTATTGGATTTCCTTGACATTCATATGAATGAAAAAACAATAATTTGCCATGATTGTCATGGAACTGAATAGCAAAACAAAAATATTTATCCAATTTTGATTATTTTTCTTTGCAATTCAACATGCTTTTTGGCTCATTGGATGGTGACTACACCCATATGTGTCCCAATTCACTCTATGTTTCATTATATTTTAAATGAACTTGAACAAATTTACCATGATGAAAAAGGCTAACCCCCTTGTGAATAAGGACTAGTTGTTGTAAATAAGTGATCATTAAACAGTAATCGAATTCTTTAATAATTAACTCACAAATAGCTAATCAAATTCATTATACTAGTATTTTAATTTATAAGTAGGTTAAGCTAAACACCTAAAAATCTAAGCTAACTTAATCCACCAATGTAAGGTGCTAATGCGAAAGTTTGAACCCGTCATTTCCATGCTTGAAAAAGAAAACTTTAACCATTGGAGCACTATTCACATAAATGAAATGACTTGTCATCAGATATTATTATGCACATTATTTTCCTAAATGTAAGTCATAAATCGTTCATAGGTTAATGCAAATTATGATAAATTAATTTTTAAGCTAATGTAAGCTACCCTAGATTATTGCTAAGTTACTATACGTTAGATTTTAAACTAGTTTTAGGTTATTTTAAGCCATTTTCCCTTAAATTATTATCCAATATTCTACATTATTTGCCTTGTGTTATTTTAAATTATTACTTTAAATTATTTAAGTCATTGTACCCTAAAATATTTTCATTTATTTCACCCTTGGTTATTTTAAGTTATTGTACTTTATGATATTTTAAATTAGTTTAGGTTATCCCATCCTAGGTTAATGTAGATTATTTTTAAATGTTGTATATTAATCCACTTTAATGTGTTCTAAATTATTTCACCTTAAACTATTTTAGATTATTATACCTTAGTGTCTTCTTGGTTCATTTAGGTTATTATTGGTTAATTCACCCTAGGTTATTTTAGATTATTTTACCTTTAGTTTTTTTTTTTTTTTTAACTATTCCACCTTAAGTTATTTTAAATTATTCTCCCTCAAACTAGTATCAATTATTCTAAGTTATTCCACTTTAAGTTATTTTTTGTTATTCCAAGTTATTCTACCATAGGCTATTCAAAAACATTCAATATTAAAAAAAAATTGGTTATTCTAAATTATTATAAGTTATCCCACCTTAGGTAATTTTAAATTATTTTATTTTACACTATTTTTGGTTATTCTAGAATACTCCATTGTGATTTGTTCTAGGTTATTCTCAATTAATCCACCTTATGTTATTTTTGAATATTCCACCTTAAACTATTCTAGGTTATTATGAACTATTTTAATTTACTCTACCACATGTTATGTTTTAATTATGTAACCCTAAGTTGTTTTAAGTTATAACCCTAAAATATTTTAGGGTATAACCTATAATTGTTTAAGATATAACTTAGGGTAGAATAACCACTGATAACTCAAAGTTAAATAGCTTAAAGTGAAATGTCCTATCTAAATAACCAAAAACACTGTAAAATAAAGTAACCTACAATTGTCTAAAATAGAAGAAAATAGCTTATAATAGCCTAGGGTGGAATAACCTAAAACAATTTTTTGTTAAAAAGCCTAAAATACATGAGGGTGGAATAACTTAAAATAACCAAAAAGAGCATAGGGTAAATAACAAAAAAAACCTAAGGTGGAATAACTTTTTTAAAATTATTGATTAATTTAAAATAGCTGAAAATAATCTAAAATAACCACACAAAAAAACCTAGGGTTAAAATAGTCAATAATAGACTAAGTTGGAATAGCATAGAATAACCAATAATAATTTTTTTTAAATAGTCTAGAATATTTATAATAAAAAAATTATAATGAAATATTTCAATTAATTATGTTAACTTATAGTGAAACATGATAATTACATAGTGATTTTGTAATGACATTACTTTAAACAATGCAAAATGACTAAAGTAAAGTGAACCTATTTTATTATTAAGGTCCCATAATAATGATTTAAACTACTGAATTTCAACCCACTCTTGAACTAACATAGTTAAAATCACACCTACTTCTTAATTAAAGCATGTTTAAGGTCAAATAGCCCTAACAAAATATGGTTTTTTTTTTTCAAGCTCAAAAAATAATTACTTTTGAAATTTGATCACATGGGCCAAGGTTAATTTGTTATGCATATGATAAAAACAGTGAACATCTAAGTCCAACAACAATGTTCACTTCACAACATTTTGAAATTATAAACTTGTCCAAATGCATAAGAGTAAATTGTAGACCCAATCTATGATTTTTTCATTTAATTAATATTACTTTTATGATAGTTAAATAAAAGTGAATTGAAATATAATTTCAACACTTATAAGTGTCACATTAGCATCAAAGTTTGTCCTCCTTCAATGTATTTTCACAAACTCTAACATTACATTCAAAGGGTAGAATGGTTCAATAGGTAATGACGAACTTGGGTCCTATAATTCTTAATAAATGTTAAATGAACTTGAAACAATAGAAAGATTTGTAAATGGAGAAAACCCAATATCAGTACCTTGAGTTTGAGTTTGATCATTAAGGGGGTTGAGATGAAAAAAACAAACATGAATAAATTACATTTCATTTGAACTATGAATGATGACATGATGAAACTCCAATTACATTGAATTTTGAGATAACTTAAGTTTCCTAAAATTCCTTCACTTTACAGATAGAAAGGTTTCAGATTAAGCATGTAGAGCCACTTTAAGGATTTCTCTAATGCATACTTGCAGAGTGCAAGCATGTGGACAATCCATCAACTCAAATCACCACAAAATTCCAAACATACTAAGGATCTCCCAGTTCTTGAAACTAAACAAAGACCAGGTGCATGTTTAGCTTGTTATAATAATCTTTTCATTAAATTAGAAATACAAGGTAAATAGTAAATAACACAAAAACAAGTTTTCTAGCAATAGGCACTGAATTAAAATTGTACACAGTCAACACACTATTAAAACCACAACATGTATTGCTTCTCTTATAGTGTAACACCTTTCTCAGTTTTGAATCACACCAAAATGAAAAATAGTATATACTCATTTCACGTATCCAAATGCTGGTAGGTACATTAATAATAAGACAAGTGGTAATGTAAAACCTTCAACAAAAAAGGTTCGTATAATCTTTTGAAACCAATGGAAAAAAAAATGCGCAATCACTAAAATTGAAAACCTTAATTGTTTCACAATGATTAGATGCATGCATCCCCCACTAGTTAAATCACTGTAAATTCAAAAATACATGGACATTGAATTTTTGTGCAATAGTCACATACCATCCACACGATTCATGTGAACCACAAACATGAATCACTTGACCCAAACATTGTGTATGGTAAGACAAAGATCTTGAAGTCATTGCATAAAAATTTGATATGGACAAAAAAAAAACCTCTAATGTGACATAATATCTCTAACTAGTGGGTGCCCGTGGTCGAAGGCCACTTTGAAGTCCCCCATGGGTGCCCGTGACCTTCAGCCAGTGTGAAGTTTTATAAGTTTTATTTTTTCTTATTTTTTACTCTTTATTTGGGCCCTGCCCTGCAAGACAGACAGAACTGCCGGTGCGTGAGTTGGCCATGTCATCCGTTGTGTAAGCGTTAAAACGCGGAGTGTTGGGCTGTTGCCACTTGGAGACGAAAGCCTCGTCAGCAAGCGTAGTTGAGAGGCCAGTTGCATGTCTATCGCGTTAAAGAAAAGAGATCTCCTTTTGGGGAACATTTCTCTCCTTGCATTTTAATTCACCGGCAGAACCGGTACTGCCATAGAATATGCAGAGGCCGGTTCTGCCAGTGAATTAAATCACAGAATTGCCCGTGGCCTTAGGACACTGTGAAGTCCCCCGCTTTCTTTAAACCAAGAGGGACACACAAAGGCGCAAAGCAGCCTTTTTTTTTCTTTTTTTTTTAAAAATTTTTTGTTTCAAAAATTCGTTGAAAAGTCCCCCATGAAAACATACACAGTGAAGCGAGCTTTTATCTTTTTTATTTTTTATTTTTATGTGTTTTTTATTTTTATTTTGCGTTTATTTTTCACTTTTATATTTTTGTTTATTTGGATGCAAGTTTGAAGTTTGGAGAAAGAAGACACGCCTCATTCTTTTTCAAGTAAGGTTTTTCTTCATTATTATAAGTGTTTTTTTTTTAATTTTTCAAAAATAAAAAGAGAAAATAAATCCAAAAAACAAAAGATAAAAAAGAAGCAAATACATAGCCTTAGATTTCTATGCCGATTTCTTTTTTTTTTTTCTTTTGTTTCTTCATTTTTGTTAATTTAAGAAACGGGGAGAAAAATCCAAAAAAACAAATCCAAAAAAAAAGATAAAAAAAGAAGCAAATACGTCCGGACAGACGAATAGACGGACGAACAGACAGATAGACTGACGGACGAACGGACGGATAGACGGACGGACGGACAAACGAACGGACAGACGAACGAACGAACAGACACAGAGAGGGGTTGCAGAATCGACCTCACAAATTACCAATGCAAAATGTCATGTCAGACAGACGCACGCACACACTACGTGAATTTATATATGAAATTTGACATATGCAAAAGCATCTCCAGCGGTCCTCAGTATGTGATCTTCACAATAAACTTCGATGAAAAAAAGTCCAAATATGCCGGTTTAGGTCAGGAAAATGGCTTTGGCTCAACATCTTTGCATGGTTTGTGGTGGCTGCTGAAAGGCATAGCAATACTGCACACCTGTAGAAAGGAGTATAACGAATATGATCTCATTGTTGCTCAGTGTTTCTAATTGGCTTATCATAGTGATTGGTCCAGGTGGTTTGCTATTAGTAGTCCCCCACCTATTTGGTGTCGGTCCCAGTTTCAGTTTTATGGGTTGCAAAAAAAAGTAGAATACTAAACTTGGATGTCAAATTTTATTTTGGCAGGGTGTGACATACTAAGCACACAGCTAGAGATGCTCTAAGCTTTTAAATTACTAAAAAAACATCCAACTCAAACATGCCATACAAGCTACTCAAGAGGTAGAATAATCCTTGGAACATATTAGGTTCAAGCTTCAAACTATGCCATATTATACAATAAAATAACCTTAGATGGAAAGACAATGATATGGACGCCATAGGTTATTAAACTGTAAGTCAATTCAAAAAGTAAATTAGTCCTATAGCGAGAAGGAAACCAACATCCAATTTTCAATTGTCCAAATGACGTGCAAGGTACTATCCCAAAATGGCCCCAATCACGATTGTTTCTCAACAACTCCAAATTATTGTGGCCCATGCCTTTAGTCTTGCCAACAGAATAGGTATACAAATTTTTAAATGTATACCCACTTTCCCTGCAATAACAAGAAAACTCTCACAAATAGCCAAATGTTCTATTCATGCCGTGCTTGAAACATACGGAACAAGATTTGCAATTGTCTTGATAAATTTTCATTAAATATTTATTGTAAAGGCCAATTTACCACTATCATTGGGCATGCTTGGAGACACTCTTTACACTAAGGCTGAGGGCACATGGACCCTGAAATTAAAAAAGGAGGATTTTGAATACCACCCTTTTTTTAAAATAATAAGTATTCAACAATCAATTACAACTTTTATTTCCTTGGTTTCCTCGTGAATTGCGCGAAGCCCACTCAAAATCCAACAGGCTGTAAACCTTTCTCTTTATGTTGCCATGTGAGATGATTTCATGTTTACTTTTCATCTATTTTCAATTATAAAGTCGTCCAAGCCCACAACCTCTATAGTAAAGTGCACCCGTAAACAAGGAATTCATTTGTCATGGGATTTTTAAAAGTCATGGTACGAGGGCTCTCAGCCTTAGTGCGAAGAGGGCTTAAGTACATGGTTCAGCTTTTTTTTTAATCAAATCTATAAATTCATTACGTCCGTCTATGACAGAGCTCGGATGTTCAAGCTGACCGGGCCCAGCGTGGGGAGTGGATCCAATCCAACGACCCAGATTCCCAAAGAGTTAAACTTGCACGGTCAAGATTGACGACGCACGGACGAGCGAAACGACAGACGATACCCTTTCTCTCTTACCTTTCACAACCTCACGATCTTTCCAATTCAACGACCCAGATTCCAGAAGAATCTAACGTGCACGGCCGAAAACAACGATGCGCGGATGGGAGAAAGGACGAACGGATCCCTTTTTCTTTTACCATACACAGCCTTTCAATCTTTTCAATTCAATGACCCAGATTCCCGAAAACTTTAACTTGCACGACCAAGATCTTCTCATGTGCGCCATTTGCCAAAAGGAAAAGCTCCGCTGCTTATTAGCAAACAACACGCGTGATAGATAATAAAAACCTCTAACCCACAAACTACCAATTATCTTTTCACTTCAACTATCCGGATTCGCTCAAATTTCAATCTAACGGTTAAAATCGTTTTCCTCCCGACCCCACAATGTTTCTCCTTGGAAACCCGCTTTCCAAACGAACGATAAGGATTTGATACATTTCACCACATTCAACAGCTACGAACCGTGATGCTAAGAGAACCGTGCCAAGTAAGAAATTTCTAAAGAGCCCGGTTGCGAAGGTGGGGCCAATTTCCTTAACGTATCTTTTCGGAACAATAAAAATCGATCTGTACGGATGTGTCCAATTTTTAATCTGACAGATAGAAATAAGAGAGGGTAAATATTTTTTTAAAGAGAATTAAAGAACGAGAGTGTCCTACATCAACGGAAACAAGGATGGCAGCAATAGGTACCTATAGTGGCCGAAGGTCACGGGCACCCAATAGTTCTAGTAAGGTACGCCACATTTTGAGTACAGATTTGCAAAAACTCCCTGCATATGAAGAAGGTAAAAATGAGAGTTTTGGCTTGGGCCTTGAGGAAAATCAAAAAATATTCCTTGGCCTGGGGTACCTAGACATATTTTTTCGGTACATTCTCGATGTCTTGTCCTGAGCCCTGGGCCATTTGGTCTTGGGCCCATAGCTACCTAGGGTTAGTGGGAACACATGTTGAAAACAAGCGTATAAACTAAATCAATATTCTTTACACCAGCATATAGTACATCCAAAAAGGCCATCCATGAAGGCATCATTTATCATGAATTTGACTTACGCTTGGGGTTAGGCATCTAAATATTCTCTTGGCTTGGAGTCCTTGGGCATGTCCTAAGTAGGGCCCCAGGCCATCATGTCCAAGACCCCAAGTAATCAAGGATCATTTTGTGCCAGCCCCAAGCCACCGTGTCCTAGACCTTAAGCTATTATGTCCTGATCCCAGGCAGCCTAAGATCATTTTATCCTAGGCCATGTGCCACCATTTCCTAAACCCCATGCCATCTTGTTTTAGCCCTTGAGTAACCTAAGGTCCATTCCATTTGCCACATGGGCCCATATAATTGTGTGTTAGGCCCCAAACCAGTATGTATTAGCCCTTCAATAGTTGACATTTATTTTTCATAGGCCCTGGGCCACCATGTCGTGGACCCCAAGTAGCCTAAGGTCCCTTTATCATGGTCCTCACGCCACCCTTTCTTAGGGTCAACTGTTATCATTGGCCCAAAACCACATTGCCTTGGCCCCCAAGCCACTTCTTGTTGCGGGTTTTCACCAGTTGATTGTCATGGGGCTCAAGCCGTCTGGCCCCGAGCTGCTTGTCCTGGTTGTCCAGGGCCCCACTGCAATAAAATGAAATTTTACAGTAAAATGAAATAAGATTGAAAGATCTGGTCCTTGGAAAGCTTTATTTGGTCTCTCCCATATTTTCTTTTCTTCTTCATTTTGGCTCTTTCCATTGTTGTCCCACCTTTATTTTGCATCTCTCTATTATTTTTAATGGTAATGTAACTTGTGGAATAATTACTTGGGTAATTTGTTAAAAGGGAAAAGTTTTGGGTTGTACTTGGTCATGGTGCACATGTTAATGCGGAAGTCATGTGCACCATATGATTGTGTTTTCTTTTGATTATTGCGGAATCACATGGGAAACCATATGATGTTGTTTTACTTGTCATTAATTGTGGAATCACATGGGGAACCATGTGATGTTGTTTTACTTGTCATTAATTGTGGAATCACATGGGAAACCATGTGATGTTGTTTTCTTGTCATTAATTGTGGAATCACATGGGAAACCATGTGATGTTATTTTACTTGTCATTATTGTGGAATCACATGGGAAACCATGTGATGTTGTTTTCTTATCATTAATTGTGGAATCACATGGGGAACCATGTGATTTAGGAAGTTTCTTTATTAGTTTCCTTTTGGTTAGTATATAAGGAGGTATTTGTGATCTTGAAAGACACCTTTCATTTTTTGTACAAAGTGATGACATGAATAGAAAGTTTGTGAATGGAAGTTTGAGATTTTTAAAAGGCTTGTGATTGTGAATAGTTTTGGTAATGTTGGTATGTAATTGATGGTAGGAGAATGGTGAGGTTTGCATAGCCATTAACATGGTGGAAGTATAATTTTACAACCAAAGACATAGATTCCATAGTTATGTAATGATCTTTCATAACTTCGATCCTAAACCCATTCGTAGTAGACAGTAACAATGAGAAATAATGAAATAGTGAAGATTCGGTTCCAACTTCTTAGCCTACCAAACTTTAACGGCAAATTCTTGCCCTTTGAAAAATCACTGTTTTATTAATAACTTGAGGCCAAGCAACATGGCAAAAGTGTTCAAAATTTGTCTGTATTTGCTTAAATACATATATAAAAGTTGCATTGTTTCTTCTGCAAATTATCACCTTGGGAGTCATGAGGTTCTAAAAGTAAATGCTTTTGAGCTCCACCTTGGACGGGCACTTTCTTCTAAAACTAAAAAAATTCATCAAGAAAGGACCTTAATTTTCTAAGATTTCAACATTCTAAAAAGTAATATAATTTCTGCCAACCTGAAAAGGTACTATGGTAATAATTTTCAATGTTATTATAGGGTTAATGGTGGCGTAACCCATCAATTGACAACACCAAATATTGTGTAAGTCGTCAACTCCAATAATAAACCTTGAAATGTGTCATATGATAAAATAAAAAAATTTAAATTATGGAACATTCTAAGGATGTGAACGAGACTAATCCCTCCACAACCCTTACATGACAAATTTGACAAGGTTCCTTAAAAAAAACTTCTACCACAAAAGCATTGAATGTTAATAACTAGTAGCCATGAGAATTGGCAAAAGGCTCATCAAAATTGACTTTTTTGTCATTTATGAGCAGAAGATGAAAAATTAAACACGGAAAAAAAATCACCCAAAATGCTATGCACATAATCACATCCATTTTTTTTTTAATTCACAACAATATGGGTTGATTAAAACAAAAAACAAAAACAAAAAACAAAAGCTTGTCTCTGAAGTGTAGAAAACAATGCTTCAAAACAATAAGAAACCAAGCCTGGCCTCCACCCTTGAATAAAAACAGAAACGAAGTCTATAATTAGACTCATGCAAGTGACTTCCTGTTTTTTTTCAATTACCCCCAAAAGGACAGTGACTGGGTCCACCATTTAAGTTACCCCAAAAAGCCAGGGCTACAAAGAAACCCCGTTCTTCAGGTTGTAAGGGAGGTTCCTATACACTTGGGTTCTCCTGAGGGAGGGTCACAAAAGGGCCCGAGTGTGTTTCCTACACAACGAGAACACATGTGTACGGGAACCTCCAAATACATAAAAGTCTCTTCTTTTTCTTTCCTCCATGCTTTCCTGATGTGTACCTTTCCTCCTCGTGTTTTTGAATTTTTCTGATCTCTTGCATCAAAGAATCTTTCCATAGGAATATGGGAACCCAGAAATATAGCAGGATCTCCCCCATCACATAACTCCCTAGGGATCTTCTGCTGGGTAAGATCCCTCAAAATACAAAGAAAAATAAAAGGAGAGGTTTCTCCGTTTCACCCTGACATGTACGAGTGCCAAGAGGATAGATACAAAACATGTCCAGGGACCCCACATCAGGGAAGCTTTTCTGATTTTCCTCTCATTTTTGCATGGCCTCTTTGGAATTCCGTATTTGTGATGTCTTTATGCGGCTGACAGTACATTGCCACAGTGAACCAGTGCCCACAATGGTATCTTTACTGCTTCGAATGATTCACACTAAGAGAGTGTAGAGGTGTTTATTTTTGTTCCATTTAACCCTCTCTTGATTTGTGGGTTAAAAGGGTTAATGTTTAAACTACAAACTAATCCCTCTACTATTCATGCATTCTTGACTCTAGGGATACATAAAACTAATTCAATGGTATTAATTTAATTCATTCTCAATTGAGGGATTCACACCTAGACTGGAAAATCTAGATGACAGCTAAATTGTACGTGTATGGTAACACCCCAGGAGCCAGGCGTTACTGAAATAATGATCGCCTAAGGCAGAGTTGAGCGGGTTCTTATTTCAGTAATGCCCTTTTGACATGGGCATTGCCCAATGTAAAGCACAGCCAAAAAAATTTGAAAAAAAACAAAGACAAGCATTTTGTAAAATGAAACACCCATAATATCGTGATGTTGTTTTATAACGTACCTTCCACATACACTGCAACATTTGGAGCTGTGGTTTACATTGTTGTAATACACTCTACTGAACTAAAAGGACAATGTTTTGTCATTTGAAGGGCTAATGCTGGTACACTCCTAGCCTCCTATTAATTCGAGTGACAACACTATAAAAAAAACCCTGAAGTAAAAATTTGGATGAAATAAAGTAGTCAAATTCAGTGGATTTAGTGAAATTTTGCTTTGGGCTTGAGAAAATGCACATAACCCTTGAAAGAGTGCAATAAATAAGAAATGATAATTGTTCATTGTTGTTTTAGTGACTCAAGTGGAGAGTGCAATTAATAAAAATATATGTTATTCTGTATTTGCTACTCATAATGATATGCCCAAGTGGTAAATTTTTACTCTTTGTCATTTTATATTATCTAGTTGTTCTTATTTATGTAGGTGGTAAGGGGAGGATGTTTATTTATATTTTGGGTGTGACAAATCCTAATTGAGACGCAAATTAAGGGCTTGGTTGGAGACCCTTCAACTTCAAATCTTCCCAAGGGGGGCATTAATAAAAATAAATAGAAAATACGGGAGTAAAAAATATAAGATGCAATATATTATTTATTGGGTAAAAATTATAAGTTAATTATTTAAAAAATAGAGTACATTTTATTCAAATAATTAATTTAATTATAATATTAAGTATGTAATAACTTGAAATAATAAATTATAATTAACATAGGGTGGCTTTAATTTGTCTATATTTTAAAATTAAATAATAATAGGATGATAAAAATAAGGTTGAAAAATTATCTAATATCCCCTTCAAAACGGATGTTTGATGCACATAGATCCTAGACTTTACATTTGGCTTGCTTTCTAGGATTCTTGTAGAGCTCCATTTGTTGTCCATTGATTTTTATGTTTTGATTACATCTACATGTTGGCCAATGTCCTTTTTTTTTAATGATGTTTGCTTTGTTTCATAATTGTAATTTCATCATTTGTTTGTTATTTTGTTTGTTTCTATGCAAGTCTTAGCATTATTACAATGTTCTTCCATTGCTATGGAAGATTGTTATGTTTTTCATTTTTCCAATGTTGCCATTGTTTTTGTCTCCTCTTTATCTGTTGATTTTATCTATGTTTTACAAAAGCTTGACAAAAAAACATTGTTCCATTTTTTAGCATCCTTGTGATATTCTTTCAGTAAGTTATAATTTTCATTGTTTTTTGTGCAAGTGGAAGTGGCAGTTTTTGGTGTCGTCTTCCCTTTGTAAAGACCTTTTGTAAAATAAAAGAAATGAAAAAAAAAGGGGGAGGGGGGGGGGGGGGGGGGGGGTAGAAAGAAAATAATCAAAAATAGCAAGTTCCAAAATTTGAAGGTTGCACTTTACCCATCAACATAAGTTTGGACTTCCAACCAGTGTGTTTGTTTTTCAATTTCATGATGTAGCCAAAGTGATAACATTCCACAAAAACATTTAGCCAAATTTGGTTACACACCATATATGAAAGTTTCAAAAAAAAATCCTTTTATATTCCTAGTTATTTATTGGAAATTATCATTAAAATATAGGAACATGGATTTTTTTTGTTGAAGTTCAGTTAATTTGGGTCATTTTTTCCATGACAATCCTTTTATTTGTTGAAATCATACTTTTCAATTGATTTTTTGGCAAAACTTTGCATCTTGACAACAACAAAAAAAAGCCAATGACTCTCGTACAAAGTGTTTTCTTTGGGGGAAAACCCAAAGTTGCTATATTTCAAGGAATTGTTTTTTAATATCCATATTTAAACAATAGAATATATCTAGCATATGTAATGATATGTTTTCCAATTTATCCCAATAAGGATTTAGAATTAAATGGAAATTGGTCTTTACAAACGTTCTAAACATTAAAAACACTATTTACACTACAAAAGTAGAATCAAATTCCAAATATGGTAAAAAAGCATCCATTTTTTCCCAAAATTTTATTTTTTTTCCAAAAGGAATATTGAAACTAAATATTAGATCTTTGTTTTTTGCAATTTGTTAAAAAATTTATCCCAAAAAAAAATTGTTAGCACATCCCCAAAATACAGTAAAATGTCTAAACTTTCTAAACTTTTATTTATGATCTATAGCCAAATTTGACCAAGTCTTGTTGTGAATGTTTTTTAAACCCCTACCTCACAAAATTGAAAAACTGAACCCTGATTTTCAGGTCAATGGTTGGCAAAAATCTGCCAACAAGAAAATCATTGTTTGTGACCTATAATTTGCACAAGATAGAGTGGTCTCCGCAAGATCCAATAAAATGAAATGATTGACCAACCGTACTGGCATTTAAATAGGTAGTCCTTCAATTTATATTGTCCAACTTTTCATGTTTATGGGTGGGGCTGCATGCAAAATAATTAACATTTTACATTGCATTTGATAAACATTGGCAAAGGCCCAAGTAACTTTGGTGTGAATGAACTTGTTTTATCAACACCTAAATAGCCAATTGTTAACCAATTTTGGGTTTAGGGGAAACTAAAATTGGTTTGAAATACAAGTTTTACTAGAATTATTACTAGAACCAAACCAAGGAAATAACCAATTTTACTCAACTAAAACCTACTTTGGTCCTTTTCATACAAGTTTGGGTTTTCAACACACTATTTTCAAAAGATGGTAGATAAGTGTTACTTTGTAGTCAAGTGATACTTTTAATTCCTTGTACATACCATTGGTGTGTACACATTCTTCAATGCCAATAGGGCACAATGTAGCTGAAAATGGGGTAATTGAGGCTAATTGACCATCACATCTATAGTTACTTCCCATATGTGATGGATGGAAGCAAGTGGATGAAGCTCCTTCACCCAATCCCCTTTGGAATAATGGGTGAGAAACCCATTCCACTATTTATGGGGATTGTTTTTTTATTATTATTTAACAATGTCCATTGTCTCCTTTACTTCTCCATTCCTTTAAATAGGCATGACCCACAACATGGATCACACCATGTGCATTGATTCTAATATTGTCCACCTTTCACTAATGGTGCACCTACATTATGGTGGCTATGTGTTTGGTGATTATGAAAATAAATAAAAAGAGGTGGATAGGATGAAAGTTGTGAGGATGTAATGGAATAAAACCCTAAATCTAAAAGTGGATGTTTGAAGAGTCAAATCTTTGAATTTATGTTAAACCCCATTTCTTTATGTGTTTCATTTATTTTCCAAGTTAAAAATAAGGCCCATATAGGTATTGCATGACCATACATAAAAAATTGTTTTTTATAATATATATATCACAATGAAAAAATAAGTATTGCAATCTTTATAAAAGCACAAATCCTTGGTAATGCATATAAAACCCATATGCACCCTATTGTATACATTCAAAGATATACATCATAGATATTGCACGTTGTGTTATAATTTGAAAAATGGTGATTGGGGGTTTAGGTGATGCACATATTGGTATACATGATGGTTCGTTCTTGTTCAATATGTGATTTTTGTTATTTTTTATAGGAAGCCACACATGGGTTTTGGGCACATGGTGAATGTCATGGCCACTCAAAAACCATGGGCAAATGTGAATGATTAGGGTTTAGTCAAACGGATTACTTTGGAAAAGGATTGCAAGTTTTTTTTCTCAAAAATATTTTTTATATGCAAATGAATTTTTTAATAAAAAAATTTGTAACTTGTTCCAAAAAATATTTAAGTTTTTCCCAATGAATCACATGGTTTTTTGTTAGTAATCATTGAAAAAATATGAATTTCTTAAAGTTCAAATTCCTTATGAATTTAATGTTTCATCTTGAAAAACAAATTAAATTTTAAATCATCACCAAAAATTAAAATTTTACATTTTTTAGTTTTATTATACTATAAGTTATAACTTTTCTTAACACATCATGTAGATTATAATCCATTTATATGTGGTAATTGACTCTTGAATGTCTAAAATTTTGAAGCAATTTTGAAACATTCTTTGAATTTTTAAAGTTTTAAAATTATTAGTGTTTTTTTAGTATGGCTAATATTTCTAATCATCTATATTTTGTTCAATGAAAATTCTTCTATTATATGAATACTTTTTATAGTCCTTTACAAAATTGACTCCTTCTAATGCAATAGGAATATATTTCAAATTTCTTAAATTAAAATCAAAACTTACAATTAAATCAAATGAACTTTTACTCTAAGTTCCTTGACAAGCATATGAAGGAAAAAGGACTAACTTGCCATTATTACTATGGTTTCAAATGGTAACAAAAAAATAAATATTTGATTTTGATTGGTTATGTTTAACATCAGATGCCCTTTTTGGCTCCTTATTACACATTTTGATGTTGCAATATCTAAATGTTTTAAGGATTGTGTAGTACCAAATGGACCACACATGTGAGGATGGCATTTTGACCCATGGAATGTTTGACCGAAACTCAATTTCATAGAAGTCCCTCCAAGCTCCACGCATTTCCAAGTATATCAAGGAATCAATTGAAAAAAATTGTACAGAGGTCTTAACACAAGGCAATATATGAGGAGCACAAGAAATTATGTTTCAATGCACAAGTTCTTAGAACAAAGGTTTGAAGAGATGATTATTTCAACATGAAGTCCATGTGGCACTATGAAAACATAATGAGAAGGGGACATTTAAAAACAACACAACAATGAATGATGAGTGTCCATGCATGGGTTGTGGACAACCCACATAACATGTTTTTTAAATAGTGAAAGGAAGATTGAATGTTAGAGATTCCTTTCACCATTAACATTCAAATTACATTATTGCAATTAGCTTGGATGTTAGAATTTGGACACAATGAAACACTCTCCATGGATGTTGCCTTTAGTACTAATGTCCAAAGGTAACATTTGCTCATGACCATCGTGTTTGATCATCAGCAACAAGGTTTATTGATGGCATGGGTTATCACAAGCTAGCAAATTGAAATGGACTTGATTCCATGTTTACTACCATTGAAAGAATGATGGTGAATGAGAACCTTGCATGGAGGCCATCATGTTTCATTGTAGATGACACACCTTTAACAATGTTGTGTAATAAAGTACAATTTATGAACTTCAATTTCTTAAGGTTTTCTTTTTCATTTCAATTATCATCTTTTATTTTCTTTGCATTTTTATTTTTTTGCACTAAAGACTATTTATTTCATCTTATATTAATCATGTGTGGGAGGATGCAAGAGTGTCGCAACCCTAATTTTTCCAAGTGTTGGGCTTCACCCCCACACTTGGCCAAGTTAGGGTTGCGACATTTTCCCCCACTAGAAGAAAGAGGTCAATGTCCTCATTGACACTTAGAATTTTCCTTCGTACAATTGCAATTGCTTTCTTTTGGATCCTTGGCCATTTTGCCAACTTTGTGGCTAGACCTTGTCTCAAGCTAACTTAGGCGTCCCCAAGTTTCCAACACTTTCTCGACAAGTCCAAAGGTGTCCTCTCAGGGACCCTCTCCCCTTGCTTCGTCAAAAGATTAACTAGCCTAATTGACGAAGCTCCTCATTTGGGAGGAACTTTTTCATTCTTCCCCTCATGAGGAACTTAAGTCAAGTCTAATCTTGACCTAAGCTACTTGACATGACTCCTTTCCCTATCCCGCGCCTTGGTCACAACAACTAAGCCTTAACTAAAAGGTTTGTTTATCAAGGTACGAGAAGCAACACCTAGGTTTGCCAAACCCAAGTCCCAAACTACACTTAAAGTATGTGAGCGGGGTCATGACTTCCCGCGTTGGCCACACTACAAACCAACCCTTCGGGATGCACCTCAAGGCATGTGCATGTCCCTGCAAACTCACCTTGCTTGCCTCCTCTTTTGGGGTCAAGTTTCCTCAACCCCGAACTAGGAGTCCGATTTTGATTTGAGCCTACGCAAAATAGTTCCATTTATTCATGCCACAACCCTATTTGCCTTAACAATTTTTCTCCATGATACAATCTCTTGGAAGTTATAATGCCCTTTTTATTTCACTTGCAACTTGATGTGGTACATTTTATGGAATTCTCCCCCTCTAAAATAAAGGTGATGCCCTCATCACGTTCTACGCCTTTTCTTTGCCGGTCTAGTGTGAAATTCTTCTATGGCTTCTTGGGCATGTTCCATGTCGGACTCATTCACCCAAGAAGCCTCTATTGCATGGTAACCTTTCCACTTCACTAAGTATTCCCGCTGTCGTCCCCTAAGTTGCCTTGATTTGAGCACGGCCTCAACCTCAAACTCTGGTTCATTATGAACCAAGTCCGGCGGAGGCCTTGAGTTATGCTCTCGATTAGGCTTGAGGCATCGCGGGAGACCGGCTTCAAAAGGGACACATAAAATGTGGAATGAACTCTAAAGTTTTTCGGAACTTCTAACTTATAAGTGTCGGAAAGTTTCTTTTCCAACATTTTGAATGGCCCCGCATATGGGCCTAAGAACTTATGACTCAAACCTTCCGGCAACCTAAAATTTTTGATGTTCAACCACACTTCGTCTCCCTCTTGAAACTTCACTTCTCGTCGGGACTTGTCCGCAAAATCCTTGTACCTTTTGTGCGCCTTCTACAAGTTAGCCTTGGCCAACTCCCATAAGCGCTTCCTTTCTCCATCAAGCTGCATCACCATTGGCACTTCCTCACTTGTATCAATCGAAGGTTATCCTTGCGTTGCCCAAGTCATGGGCACAATTGGTGACTTTCCCGTCACCATTTGAAATGGGGTGGACCCGGTTGCGGAGTGTTCCGAGTTGTTGTAACAAAACTCGGCTAACTCCAAATGGTCCACCCAATCTTGTTGGTCCGCCGCCACATAATTCCTCAAGAATTGTTGGATCACCAAGTTCACCCTTTCGGTTTGTCCATCGGTTTGGGGGCGGAAAGAGGTGCTCATCTTGAGCTCCGACCCCATTCGCTTCCACAAGGCCCGCCAAAACTTACTTGTAAACTTTGGGTCTCGATTCGACACTATGTCTTTTGGAAGCCCATGGTGTTTGAAAATGTGGGAGTAGAATAACCTCCTCGTTTTTTGTGCCGTTGCTTCATCCTTTGTGGGAATGAAATGTGCCATTTTGCTGAATCGATCCACCACAACCATGATGGCATCGAATCCCTTTGAAGGGGGCAGACTTACCATGAAATCCATTGACACACTTTCCCACGGCCCTTCGGGAATTGGCAAGGGTTGCAACAAACCCACTTGCTTCTTGTTGAGGGTCCGATTTTGTTGACAAGTTAAACAAGTCTTCACGTACTCCTCTGCATTATCTTTTAAATTGGGCCAATAGTAGGACTTCTTTAGGAATGTTGTGGTGCGCTTGGCACCACCATGGCCCGCAAGTGGTCCATCATGACATTCCTTCAAAAGTGTGTCTCGCGTCTTCCCTTCCGGCACGTAGAGTCGATTTTGCTTGTACCACAATAATCCATTTCTCAAATGGAAGTGGGACTTGGCTCCATTTTGGATGCTTTGCTTTGTCTCCTTGGCAAAGGCATCCTGGCGGCTTGCTAGTCTAACTTCCTTTTGAAGTTCCGACTCTCCAACACACACCATTCTAAGTTGGTGTTTCCGGCTCAAGGCATCGGGAACTATGTTCTCTTTTCCCGGCTTGTGCCGGATGTCCACATTGAACAAGGCCAATGTGTCTTGCCACCTTTGTTGGTTTGTGGTGTAGGTTCGTGTGATCTAAAAGCTTGATCTCTTCCTAGTCTAATCCCGGGGCTCCCAACTCGACCCTCTACCCCTTTTTAGAGTTGGAAGCCGGGAGCGTGCTACCAAGCCGCAATTTCGCAACTTGACTTTGTGAGACCCTCCAGTGGGTTTCACCCTCGTGACTTGGGAGCGCGTCACGTGGTATTAGAGCAAGTGGTGAAGCTCACTTCTTGGGTTTGGATGGCTCCCAAGAAGAACCGCAAGCAACCGCAAGACTCCGTGATGGAGGAGCCCGCCGATGACCAAGTAGCCCCGCCCGAATCTATTGGGGAGGAGGAACCCATGCCCCGGGAGGACCGTGATGAGCCCGAAAGTGAGGAAGAGAGGAGCTCGGTCCTATTCACCCCGACGCAATTGGAAGTACTCCTCAAGATGGGAAGACCCGACTTTGGTGAGTTGGTGGCGGCTCTCAAAACGGGAGCCTCCAAGGGTGAAAGGTTTCAACCGGCCAAGCCCGGGAACTTCGATGGCGCCCGCGACCGCAAGGTTGTGGATGTTTGGCTTGCGGAGATGGACGACTACTTGCATGCCGCATGGGTGGACGGCATTCTGCCATGGAGCTTGCCCAATCCTACTTGAAGGGCTATGCCGCCACATGGTGGCAGACGGTGCGACAGGAGGAGGGGAAGAGCCACGGCTATACGTGGGAGTTTTTCAAAGACCGCATTGAGGCGGAATTTGTCCCGAGGAACTCCGATTACATTTCAAGGTGCAAGCTTCGCGACCTTGTGAATGCCCTGAATGAAAATGAGGATGCAAGAGTGCTAATGTATTTGTGTGTTTGGCATGTTTTAAATAATTGGAAGAAAATGATAATGTCAAAGGTGCCAAAGGTGAAGGATAAAAAAGAGGTGGTGTTCTAAGCTTTAATGCACACCATGTAAAAGTCATTGAATACAAGGAAGGTATGAATCAATTTATGCAATGCACAAAAGAGAAATTATTGAAATTTTGGAAGGGAAGCATTTCATAATTGATTTTAGACCTATTTTGATAAGTTTGGTAGGGGCAAATAATCATCATTATTTAAGAAATCCAAACATAGGTATTTCACATTCATAAAATACTTGACTCAATGGATATTATATCAAATAGTAAACATAGATCATTGGCATTGACATTGTGTATTAAGGTGTGTTCATGTACTATCTATAATATCATCCATAGTTTGAATATAGGTAGTGTGGGACCATGACAATGTACATGTCATTCCTTATGTATACAACTCTTCACAACACTTGTAAAATGGTGAATGTGAAACACAAAACAACCCATATTAGGTAAATTACATTATTCATTATTTTTTTTTAAAACCCCATTTCAATCCCACATACATTAATTTGTGTGTATATCCAAATCATGACAATATTTTCATGATGATCCATATTGGAATCACTATGCCAAAACATGGTTTCCATTACTCAGACAATTTGCAAATATAGTCCAATTGTAGTCATGTAATCATATTTGGACTTGAGACACCATAATTAAGACTACTTTATTATAAATAATTATGATTATAATTAGGACTACACAATTAGTTGATAATGTTGAAACAATTGACCTTGTTTAACCAACTATTTTAATTTAATTTAACCTAATTTAAAATAATTTATTCTATATAAGTTAAATTGGGCTCTTTGAATTAAATTAAATTAGGTTATACTAAATTAAATTAAGCTAAACTATGCTACTTAATCTAAATTCGTTATAGGTTAAATTATGCTACTTAAGTGAACCTAGGTTAAATTAAGCTACATTATGCTAAACAAGGTTACTAAGTTAGACAAAAATAAATGAAATTAACGTATGTAACATGATTTAGCAATGTTTTGCCTAGGTTAGCCTAAGTAACTTGGTTTCACTTAGATTTACCAAGTTTACTTAAGTAGGTTAATTTAATTTAATTTAGTTAAAACAACTTAGTTTAACTTATATTAACTAAATTTAACCAAGTTTAGCTTAAATAGCCTAATTTAAGTTAAATTGGTTTAATTTAATTTAACATAAGTAACCTAGTTTAATTTACATTAGCCAAATTTAGCTTGAAATAACCTAGTTTAACCCATATTTGCCAAATTCAACCAAATTTAGGCTGAGTAGCCTAATTTAACTTAGATTACTCAAGTTTAGCCAAGTTTAGCCTAATTTAACCTAATTTAACCTAATTTGACCCAATCTAGCCAAATTTAGCTTAATTTATCTTAAGTAGCCTAGTTTGATTTAATTTAACCATATTTAGCTTAAGTAGTTGACTTTCAACCAATTTAACCTTAGTAATCAAGTTAGCCAAGTTCACCAAATTTAAATTTTTGCAAGTTTAACCTAATTAACTTGGCATATTTTATCTAGTTTAGTTTAATTTAACCTAAATGATTTTAGTTTATGTTAATTTAATCTAGTTTAAATTTAAATTAATTTACTTGAGTAACCATAGGTTATATTGGGTTAATCGGCTAGGTTTAGCTTAAGGAGGCCTAGGTTATACTAATTAAGAAAATGTTACTATTTATACATTTACGACAAGTAGTTTCATTATGGAAGAAATGGTATGGTGCAATGATTAAGGAGTTGAACCTTCAAAGTGAAAGTGGAAGGTTCAAGTCTCCCCATTTGCAACCTAGATATTACTTAAATTCCTAATCAAAATAGCTAGCATAACCCAATTAAATTTTTGGTCTAGCCTAAACTAGGTTGCATAGCTCCCCTTACTAGGTGTCCTAGGCTAGCCGTATTTCATTAAAGCTTGATTGCCACATGCCATCACACAATTGGGCAAAATAATTATTTCCTAATTCTAAAGCTACCATGTGGCAATTCATAAAATGGCCAATAAATTTCTTGGATGTTCTTAAGCTTTGATCTGTTAACAAGAAATTAATCAAAAAATCAAATTTATATATTCAAATTAACACCTTGGTCATTGGATATGCCCCCAAGAGTATGAAAATTATGACTACATTCATGAAGATAATCACAAATGACATTTTGTAATCTTGGTGGCATATACAACAGGGAAGTTTGGACTAATAATCATGTAATTAGTGTGTAGTTGCAAATGGCTTTCATCATTAGACCTGATTATGTCACAATTTTCGAATGACCTAGGAAACTCAAGTACCAACTATTTCATTTGGATGGTTTAGGTCTCTAAGGTCATCCAAGAACATAAGACAACAACACCAAAACTCCAAAGAAAGTCCACCAAGTTAAAAGGCTAGAAATTATGGCAAAGGTATTAAAACAACCAATAGTCATCCACTGAAAGCCAAGCTACCTTGACACACAATATGAAGGCATGTTTATTGAATCAATTTATTTAAAACTCTAATGAGCTTGCTTTGAAGGTTGTAAAATTTAACGCATCATATGTTATGCTTACTATGAAATAATTGAGTTATTTCTATAAAATTAATATTCAGAATTCATTACATATCCCTTGGGGGGATCACTTTTTTCATCAAATTAAGAAATTATGTCAGTAATAATATAATATTTCATATATTGGTTGTTGGGTAAAAATTGTGGTATTTTTAATGTTGAAGGTTTGACTAGTTTGACTCACCTAGCCTTGACCAAGGTAAATTGTAATGGCATGTCCCAATTGAAATGCAACAACATATGCCAATTTGCTAATTTAAACCCATTTTAAGCATATGAGGTTTTAGAATCCTTTTCAAAGAACCAATAATTATGCAAATAGAATTTGGATCCATTTGAAATCAAAATCATCAAACTTAATTAAATGTCAAACTTTGCAAATGACCTAGGAAAATTAGGTACAAACTATTTCATGCGGAGGGTTTAAATTTCTAAATTCATCTAAGAACATAGGAGCATAACACCAAAACTCCATAGAAAGAACAACAAGTTAGGAGGACATAAATTAAGGCAGATATCAAGGGAATAAGTACTCATCCACTAAAACTTATAATATTGGTAATTCGTTAGGGTTACCAATATGCATTTGGAGGGTTTAGGTTTCCTTAACACCATTTAGGAACATACTATAACAATAGCAAAACTCCATAAAAGAACTTAATAGGACGACTAAAATTAAAGCAGAGGTAGTAAGGCGACAAATTCAGTATCCAATAAAACCAAAAGTATTATGAATAATAATGCCATATAATTATTTTATATTTATTACATACATTTTCCCCTAAGACTTACGATTATTTTAAATCCCAAGATGTATTTAGGTACGTTTTGATCACCCATTTGTCCATGGACTGACTTAAATTGCATTAGTAGAAATGCCATCTTGCAGATGCGGAACTATTAATCTAAACATGTAGAAAACATCTCAAGTTTCACAATCCTTCTTGGTTATTCAAGCAATATGGGCATAAAATTTGGATGAATTATGTCATAATTTGCAAATGACCTAGGAAAATCAAGTACCAACTATCTGATTTTGAAGGTTTAGGTCTTTAAGGCCATCTAGGAGCATTAAACACCAACACTAAAACTCCAAAAAGAACACCAAGTTAGGATGATAGAAATTAGGGCACATGTATTAAGGTAGCAAATAATCATCCACTAAAAGCCAAGGTACCTTGAAACACAATATGAAGGCATGTTTATTATATTTGGTATTGTTTAGGGTGGAGGGTTTGACTAGTTTGACTAGTTTGACTCACCTAGCCTTGACCAAGGTAAATTGTAATGGCATGTCCCAATTGAAATGCAACAACGTATGCCAAATTGTCAATTTAAACCCATTTTAAACATATGAGGTTTTAGAATCCTTTTTAATGAACCAATAATTATGCAAACATAATTTGGATCCATTTCAAATCAAAATCCTGAAACCTAATTAAATGTCAAAATGTGCAGATGACCTAAGAAAATCAAGTACCAACTATCTCATGTGGAGGGTTTAAGTCTCTAAGACCATTTAGGAACATAAGACATCAACACCAAAAGTCCATAGCAAGAACACCAAGTTAGGAGGATAGAAATTAAGGGAGAAGTATTAGGGTAACAAACATTCATCCACTAAAAGCCAAAATATTGGTAATTCATTAGGGTTACCAATACTCATTTGGAGGATTTGAGTATCTTTTAACACCATTTAAAAACTTACTATAATATTAACAAAACTCCATAGGACACCATGATACAACGACTGAAAATTCCATATCTAGGAAAACCAAAAGTATTATGAACAATAATGCCCTAAAATTATATGATATGGATTTTGTGCATGTATTTTCCCAAAGAACCAATGTTGCTCTAAATCCCAAAATGTATTCACGTATGTCATGGCCACCCATTTATCCATGGACAATCACCTTGGGGTGCAAATTTTATAAGGTGTACCAAAATCTTGTCACAACATCACCTTTTTTGTCTTTTTTACCTAGTCATTTTTTACCATGTAAAAACACATTTATGGATGATTATGATGGAATCTAGAATTGTAATAGTTTAAAATATAGTCCTTTTGACAATTTTAACTTTTGATTCATTATTTTTTATGGTGATCAAAATATAAAGTAAAAAAATACTATAGGAAGGACTAGGCCCTTTTTGTCCTGTGTGGTACACCTAGGTCATCCTAATAGAAAGGCAGGTGCATATTGCCAATCTTAACACATAAATTAAACATTTCAAGTTTCAAAATCCTTCAAAATGACTCAAACAATATGAACATAGAAGTTGGATCAATGTGAAATGAAAATCATCAGACCTAATTAAACAAATAATTTGTGGGTGTAATGGGTATGAAAATAACCACTTGTTTGATTTAGAGGGTTCAAGTCTTTAAGGCCATTTAAGGACATATTATAACAATACTAGAACTGCATAAAGAACACCAAATTAAGAGGAGTAAAATTAAGGTAGAGGTATTTAGGCAACAAATATTCATCACGAGGTCCTTGAAACACAATATGAAAGCATGTTTATTATATTTGGTATTGTGTAGAGGTCAAGGTTTAACTAATTTGACTCACCTAGCCCTAAAATCATAATCAATAGTCCGAATGATGTCCAAGTTTGCAAACCTAATGGGAAAATTAATAACTGCATGTTTGGTTACCATTATACATACATCTACATCCTAAGTTTTTATTGTGTTTCTAGCCTGAAACAATGGGAAGATTGAATTATCATGTTGGCTAGAACTCAGTTCATACGTAGCTAATGAAGAAAATGAAGAAAATCCTCATTGAAGATGCACCCAACTTGTGAGGGTAAGCTTTATTTCATTTAGTTTGTCCATGTATACACAAACATCTAAGCCTAAGCATACAATGGCCCACATAGAGGAGTGTTTCTAGGGCCTTTTGCACCTTAAAAATACTCTTTGAGCACACCAAAGTTGATTGCTTGGATGCAAAATGTCCACAAAAATCACTAAAAATGAATTTACCTTGCTTCAAACAATTAGGACATGTTTATTTGGATCCCTAATGGTCCAGCAACTCTTACCAAGACCCATTGTCCACACGTGCACATACTCCCAACATCATTGTAGAACATACAACACAATTAGACATAACTCCATAATAACATTTTCAAGGTAACACAACAAGAATCAATGTGGTCATAACCTTATGACTTTCCTCATAAAATGTTAGACCATCAACTTCATCATGAACAATAATGATGACATGCCATGACTTCCTACTACCATATATATCTTCGATGGTGGCTATAGATAAACATATAACAATCAAACCAAGATTATGGCCAACCATTACATGAACATCTGGATCATAAGCTTTGTCACATTTCTAGAAGAAATTGGAAGACCTAGTCATAAGGTTCACTACCATTGAAGAAACATAGATGTGAAAAAATCCTCATTCAAGTGAGAATAAACTTGTAAGCATAAGTTTCATTCCATCAACTACCTTGTAGGATGGTAGGCTCAAGATCTAAACAAAATTGAAATAAAAAAATGAAGATGAATAATTATGAAAAGGTCATTATATAATTAGGGCTACATGGGGAGAAAAAAGGGGTTACCTTATTGTCTATCGCCAAGTAAGCTCAAAAAAAGGTTATTGTGCATGGAATTTGACCTCAAATAACATTTTGGAATAACATCGAACTCATATTGACTGTAGAACAAAACCAACACATAGGGACATGTACTGCATTTATCCCAAATCAAAATGCTTCACCAACTCTGGATGAAATGTTCTTCTCCTCGTTTGAAATGCTACACTAGTTATGGTTCAAATGGAGGTGGCATTTCTTAGCTTTGATTTATGCATCTCCACTTTCTTTAACAAAGTCCCCCAATATCACTTCATTGGATTTGTTATAGTCGTTCTACAAATCACATCAACCTATGTGCATTTTATAAGACCTTGGATGCAAGATCTTATATAGACCATAAAATTTTTTTATTGTATTTCCCTTTCCTTGTTTCAGTTGTTTCCATTCCTTTTTTATAGTTTTATAGTTTTTATTTTTATGGTTTGTGTTTGTTTCATGTTTTTATTTTTTCTATCTTCATTTTTTTCTTATTTTATGTATTTATTTATTTATTTTGTTTTTATTTTCTTTTTCAAAAAGATTCTAGTTTTTTTAATATGTTCTATAATGAAAATAATTTTTAGAAAAAATTGTATTTTTGTTTGATTAAATGCAGGTCCCCCGGTTTTCCCCAAGGATTTATTTAATAGAAATGGCACCTCGCCCGGCCCCCGCAGCGGCTGCCTTGGTCACCCTGCCCCTGCCCTGCCCTGTCCTATTTGTCACCATAGACAGATAGACAAACACCACCATGTTTGCTTTAATATATTTGAATCACCCATGCACCAAACATTAAATGGGCATAGTTGGCTGTCTTTAATCCACAAAGATTAGTTGACCGATTTGGAGGTAAAATGTTTAATTTCCTAACACAAGATGGTTTCATGAATGAGTGGGCAAGAGCTCGGATCACATGTGGGCAATTTGAAAATGCCCAAGTTGGAGATTGTAATAATTTGTTGTAAGTTGTTTTGTGGTTTACATGTAGGGATGCAACCAATCTGATGAGGATGATGATGAGGAAGGCATGAACATATCATTTGATTTGCCATCTAGGCACACAACACCCATAGTGAGTTGTTGTCAATTGGATCATTGGGTTGAAGATGTTATAATGGTATGTTAGTGGGTTGTTGGTGGGATATTCATGGCCAAATTATACAGTGGTGAAATCCTAGTCATTTCTCACACCTTCATGTGGTACGTAAAATTTGGTTCACAATTTTAGATGTTGTGAGATTGTATTAATAAACCAACACCATTTTTGTGGCATATAAGGTGTGGGTGCAGCTATCAATTTAGGTGATGAGGATGAGGTTGATGGGGAGATGAACATGAAAAATGGTCCACCATCCAATGACAAGAATGGCAAGGTGAATATTTGTTTTTTTGGTTCGTGGTTGGGATTACAATGTGGTAATATACGGGGTGTGCATGGGTAAGTGATTAACATAGTCATTGGTGGCACTTTGAAATGCAAACTTATTGTTGAATTGTTAGTCAAAGCCAGTCCATAATGGGGGGCCTTGATTGGTATGCTATTAAGGGTAACAATTGTGTTAAAGAAAAATGTTTGGCCATGCTAACTTTGACATGGTAGTTCAATTTGTTGTGTTTTCTTTTGGGTAGGTTATTAAGGGCAACACAAGAGCTATAAAGAAAAACAAGGAGGTGATTACTACCACACACCATCTATTAGACAACAAGTGGAGGAGTGTTTTGGAGGCCAAGGTGGAGGCCATGGGTGTAAGAGAAGAGTCCATGGATTTGAAGATGGAGTCCATGTCAAACTCCTTATTACACATCAAGGAATTTTATTAAATTGTTGACCATGGTACAAAAAACACCCCCTTGCCCATGCAAGATTTACTAAACACTAGATTGAATGTAATTGAAGATATAGTGCATTCAAGATGGACTATTACAAAATGCATCCTAATTCATTTTAGGCTTCATTAGATTTTGAGTGAATTTGGACATTTTTACTTAGTGAAATTGTTTAACCCCCTAGAGAATAGGGACTAGTTACTACAGACGATGAATTGTTTCACTAATACCTAATGAAACAAGGTTACCCTCAAATGAAATACAAATTTACCAAACCATTCACTTGCTAGTTAATTAATTAACCAACATGGAAATCAATTAAAATATAATTACTTAATATACAATGTTATTGATAATTTCATGATTTTTTTAACCTATGATTTATTGACACGTGTCATAACTAAGCTAGGTTTAAAACCTAGCCTAGGTAGGTAGGCCACATAATCAACCTATGCACATATTCTAGGAATTAGATACGAGATTATTTGATCAACATACCATTGTTGACCACACACAACACACCACTCATGCGGTTTAATCTATTGACCTTTGAAATGGAGGTAAACACCTTGACCATCAAGCCACCCCACTTGTTGTGGTAATATGATACATTACATTTTATTCATCAAATATTTCATTTCCAACTTTACAAAGACGTAAACTTTGAAAATTCATATTTTATTGAGATTTTGTTCAAATGAAATGATTCGAGTTTATTTTTTTTAAAAATTCACTAATGTAGATAATTACATATATTTTCTTTTGAAAGTTTAAAATCATTTGAACAAAAAAAAATGTTGAATATCAATATTCAATAACATTTTAATGACCATTCTTTTAAAGAAAAAAAAAGTTTAATAAATGGATAAATTTTTTGTTGATAAAATAATACTACCTATGTTAAACTACTTTTAATTATTATATAATTATTTTTTATTAATTTAAATTATTTCACCCTACATTATTTATGGTTATTTATGGCCATTTTCAATTATATTTGGTTATTTCATCCGAGGCTACTTTTGGTTATTTTAAGTTATTTATGGCTATTTTAATTTATTTCACCTTGGGCTATTTTCGGCTATTGTAAGTTTGTTTGGCTAAATTATGAATTTTTTGGCTATTAATTATTTTAGTTTAGGCTATTTGCAACTATTATAAGTTACCTTTGGCTATTGAAGGTTATTTCACTTTAAATTACTTTTATCTATTATAAATTATTTCACCCTAAATTATTTTTGGCAATCCTAAGTAATCATAATATATGGCTATTGATTGTTCTTTTATTAGGGTTCTTAATGGTTATTAATGGCTATTGTTACCTATTTTATTGGTGGTTATTAATGCCTATGAGTGGTTACACTAATAAAAATTAGCCAAAATGTAAACAGTCCATTTACAACTACATGCGACTTGTAGTCATTTACGACTAGATTTGGGAATATTACAGCTACAAGATCAAATTTCAACTATTTGGGTCATTCTCACAACTATGATGCAACTATTAGAAAATTTCATCCTATTGGTTGGATTGATTTTACATTTATTCTCATCCAATAATAGGTTGATATGTCCCATTAGTCGCAATAGTCACCAAATTAGTTACATCCTAAAGGTATTATATAATGACATAGGGGTTTATTTTAATGTATGTACTAAAATTATATATAATATGCATACGTATGTATACTATTCATATAATGAATCTCAAAATTAATATTTGACCTTTGAATTTTTTATTCAAATCTGAACATTGTTATTTCAATTGTTTAAAACATTATTTGAAATTTAGATTTTGGATTAGAACATGATATTTTCAATTTAAATTAAAAAGGCTTATTTGATCTAAAATTTATATTTGAATTCTACACTAATATTATCAAATCCAAAAATTAGTATTTCAATTCAAAAAATTATAATTGTTTGTAAAAATGAACATTTTAATTTCAAATATTTTAATATAAATATTAAAATTTTATATTTCAACTCTGAAATTTTTTCATTTAAATTTTAAAATAATCATTTGATTTGAACTTGAAATTTTAATTCCAAATTATTATTTTGGATTCTCAGAATTAATACTTCCAGTCTAAAAATTATTAATTGAGTCTAAAAATAGACATTTTAATTTTGGATATTTTTATTTGACCCGAAAATTGACAGTTCAATTCTGGAAATTTTTATTTCAATTCAAAAACTTATTTGATCTAAAAATTAATATTTGATTTCTACATTAATATTTTCAAATCTAAACATCAGTATTTCAATTCAAAAAACAATATTGAGTCTAAAAATCAACATTTTGATTTTAAATACTTTTATTTGAACTTGAAATTTGATATTTGAATACTGAAGTTCTAAATTTAAATTTTAAGAAATTATTTGACTTGAAAATTGAAAATTAAATTCCAAATTATTATTTTAGGTTATTGAAATTAATAGTTCAATTCAGAAAATTATTAATTGAGTCTTAAAATGGACATTTTAATTTTGAATATTATTATTTTAATTGGAAAATTGAGATTTCAATTCTGAAATTTATTATTTAACTTCAAAAAACTTATTTTGATCTAGAATTTGATATTTGAATTCTGAAATACTGTTTTGGAAGCTTAAATTTGTATTTTAATTCAAGAAATTATTGATTGAGCTTTAAGTATTTTTTCTAGTAGTGTTATCCATAGTATATCACTTTTATAAATAATTATAAATGATTATTTTTATTAAACCTTAGTCACACATAATAATAATTGTCATAACATATATTTATATATTTTTTAAATTTATGTTTTTATATTAAAAGAAATTATTTAATGTTTATGTGACATTACTTTAAAATCATTGCAATTACTTCATATAAGAATTAATTAGTATGTGGATAATTATTTTTTAATTGAACATAATTATTCACATTCTATAATTTATAACTTCAAACCTGAATTAAAACTTTGGAAAACCTATAGTGTAGTTAAAATAATTATTTTACTGATTTTAATTTCACAAATTATATATATATAATTTTTAAATTCTATGATTAATCATCTATGATAAGTATTTTACAGTTTTTTTTAAGTAATTATTAACATTATGTTTAGCAAATTATTTTATTTATTGTTAATAATTTACAAAAGAAAAAAATTACTTGACCTATAATTTTTTTTTACAAACTAAATATAATTATACAATAAGTAATGTAATTAATTGAATATTTTTTTAAAAAATTCGTGTAAGAATTTATTTTCTAATAATAATTGTTAATCCATAACTTATAATTTTAACATAAATATTTAAAATATTTATTTTAAGAATTATGATCATTAAATTAGTTTTACATTAATTATATTATATATAATTCGAACATATTCTAAAAAATAATAAAATATTTTTAAATATCTTAAATATTTAATTATTTGTGAGTTATGTATTAATAATTTGTGAGTTACTAGATAGTCAGTTTGTTAAATGTTAAGAACTTATTGCTTATTTAAATAATTGATATTGAATACCAATTATTTGTACTGTGTGATTTATAATTTAAATTCATGTAAATTTAATCATAATTAATTAAATGATTATATAATTATCTAGCACTTGAATTGTTTAGAAATCTAAAAACTAAGAAAGTATGGCATGAAGAAAGTTTTGGAATTACAACTTAGTTTGTGAAGAAGTTGGACTTCAAAACTTATTCCATATTGTTTGTTCTTCATTCCTATTTTGAACACTATATAAACAAGGGGGGTGGTCATCCAATTTCACATCAAGAAATTTGTGCACATGGGATGAACTAATAAAAAAGGTCAACCCAAAATAAAATAAAAATTATGCACATTTTTAAAGTGCATACCTTTTCAACCTACTTATTTACCTAGCTAGGTAGGTACTTAGTTTGACACACCCACCTAGGTTGACCTATGTACCTACCTACCTAAGTACCTACCTATATGAGTAGGTATTTGACCTAAGAAAGTAGAACTTACCTATTTATTTTTTTAACCTAAATGGTAGGTTGGTAGGTAACCTAGGTTTGTAGGCACATATTTGTGTACCTACCTAGGTACCTACCAACTTAATATTAATATTTTAGTATTTTTCTTCTTAATGCCACGTGGCATACTTACATTGGGCCACATGTCATAATAGAAGATCATCCAAGTATTAGAATTGAACGTCCTAGATTATTTCAAAATAATATTAATAATATTTTAAATAATCAAATATTAAAACATGTGGCAACACATCATTTGCCCTTAATTGTTACCAAAATAGTTGCATCTTAGTGGCATGTGACAATTCGTATACAATGTACTCAAAGGATGAAATGTATTTGTTGATTTGTTTTTCATACAATACCTTTTGTCATTTGCGACTAATTTATCACATGCGACTTGTCTTAGGCGACTACATGGATTTTAGTTACAAAATGTCTCTTGCAACTAAAATTTAGTTACAAACACTTTGGCTTTTATCCATGTAATGAGGTTTAGATTAGAACTTCAATGTTCATTGGTACACTGAGCATAGCCATTATGGTGTAGATGGGTGTGCAACATTGAAAGATATGAACATTTTTCTTGATTTCTAGTGAATCTGATGATTTGATGATTTGGTGCATGTTAATAAACATGTTTTTTTGCACATATGATATGGGGATGCAACATCAAAGGTTTGAGACATTTTGCTAACAATAATAGCAAATGTGATGGTTTACTTCCTAAGTATCAAATCTTGTCATTAATGACTATAAGATGAAAAGTGCCACATCAAACATTAAATGACTACTTGTCCTCTACTACTTGTTTGTCACAACTAAAGACCTTAAATCATATAATTTCAAGTATGACTACAAATTTAATCATATATGGAATTATAGAGTTAAAAACTTCTTATAGTGGGTGCAAGACATTCCCAAAATGTGGGCTTGGAGCCTTGGCTACTATCATACAACCTTTCATGTTCAACACTTGGGTGTTGTTAAACAATTACTTTATTTTTCGAAATTCATTTGTGCAATTAATGTTTTTTGGAATTCTGGCAATAAATATAGGCAGCTTCTTTAATAGGTTCCCTCGGTTTAAACCTCTAACATAATGAGACGAATTCTTGTATTTTTCCTCCAAATTGTAATCTTAAAACTTTTGACATATCAAATAAATAATTTAAAAATTTGACATTCAAAACTTGAAAAAGATTCTTCAATACCTTAATGTCCTAGGTAACTTATTTTGGGAGTGCCCCCACTAGCTTTGGCTTTATCTAATACTTTTTTATTGGGTTTAAAAAAATTTCCAAAATATTTGTCAATGAAGTGGAAGTTTATAGTAGCAAAAGTATATCATTCATCCCAAAAACTTAATTTGACAAAAACAAGTAGGTACGTAGATTTTGGGTTGCTTGCTAGGTTTTGGTAGATATGCAAGATATTAAATAGGGGCTTTAATAAACTTCACAAGAGTGAGTACAATAATGTCTTTGATGCCATGTGCTTTTGCCATAAGGTTTGACTTATATCTTAACTTAATTTACTTTTAAAATAAATGTATATATTTGTGGTATGTTGGGTTGCTTTTACAAAAATGTTATTTATGTTTCATGTCCTAAAGGCCAAAATGAACAATTGAAAAATTGGAGTTGTGTCCCAAAACCAATAATTAAAATTTTGGACATGTCCACAAACTAAATAGAAAACATATGATAACTTCAAGAGCAAAAATGAATTTGTATCATGAATGCCAAGAATCAATGGTTTAAACCAACATAATATCATACATGCAAGGCTAGTTTGGCGTCATACCACCATATAATCTATTAAAAATGATGTTGAGCTATTAAATAAGTTTGGATGGAAGCCTATTCTTTACTCGGGTTCAAATTTTAGCTAGAGTAAGACCACCATTACAAAACACACACCTAAACCAAACAATTATTCATATTTTACTCAATTTTTGTCCATTTTGAGTACTCATGTGGCTATGGGTGTGTCAAGTGGAGGTCTATAATACCTCCTTGAGTTCCATTTGAATTAAAGGGGCAACCTAAAAGAAGCACAAAGAGGTCAAGCAAAAGAAAACACTAGTATCTTTTTGTGTTTAATGTTTTGTGATTAAGACATTAAACCCCTTTTACTTTAAGTCCCATATCTACTTCATTAATTTCTTAATTGGTTTGATTGATATCAAAAGTTATGGGTCCACCAACTACAGGTTTACAAAACCTTTTTGAATTTTAAAGGCAATAAAACAATGTTTGAGGATTTCACAAACTATTTTTACACAATCATCACCAAACCTTGACCCCCTTTACTTTGAGACCTTGTATCTTCCTCATTCTTTGTCATGTTTAATAAATTTTCATGGCTACAGGTGCACCAAGTAAGTCTACAATCCATCTTTGAACTCCAAGGGCAATAGAGCAATGTTCAAAGATTTTAAGTTTTTTAATATGACAAATGTTTGGTCACCAACTTGTTTACCCTTCCTAAACCCTTAGTAGCATAGAAGTTATGGTGCATAGAATTATGAAATGCATTGGTTACAAGGTACATAATACATATCATCATGATTTTGGAAACACTTTAATTATTATGATCCCATGATTATAAATGTACTTGTGATGAAAAGATTGGGAAGTGATTATTTTCAAAACTAATTAAGTAATAACCAAGGGGTGAAAGCAAATTAGGGTGGATCAAAAACAACAATTGAAAGTCCATTCCAAAGTCCATAACCAATGTTATTTTAATGTATTTTAAAGCCCATTGAATTAGTTTAACTTACAAATTGGTTGAAATGATGTTAAAGTTAACCCTTAAACGTCATTTGACCAAAACAATCCCATTTTGAAAGAAGAAGTAGCCCTTACAAATCTCCAGATTTTAGCCAAGCAAAATGTTGGATTTTGGAAAATCCAACTTGGTAAAATTATAGATGACTTCAAGCAAATCTTTTGGGACAACAAAGAAGGGATCTAGTTATAAATTGAAAAATCCCCACCATTGAAAAAAAAGTCTTCTTTGCTTTGGGCACCTACAAATTTCAAGTTTTTGAATTTTTTCACCTAGCTATTCATTTTTCAATGATTGCAAAATTTATAGGCTAAATAGAAGGCATCCATATGAAGTGGGTAGAAAACAATTGCACAAAAAAAGGCTTTGGATGAGGAACAAACAAAAGGTCAAAAATGCACACCTAATGCATCCACACAATATCAAGGAAAGAAAATAAAATTTGACCATTTTATTTTTTTACTATTATCAACTTGCCACATTCCTTAATCAAAGGTGCATGTCTTTGAACAAAAATAGTAATAACTTTATAGTTTGACTTGACTTTTTCTTCTTTGAATTTTTCTTTTTATTGTTGGGGGTTTGGGTTGCGTTTTGGAACAAAATTTAGAACATTCCATTTTTTTATTAAAAATTCAAAAAAATTGACAACAAAATGCAAAAACTTTCCACCCCTTCAAAACCGCAAAATTTATAGAAATTGGAACATTCCATTTTCTTATTGCAAATTCAAAATTAATTGACAAAAATTTGGAAAAGCTCACTAGTCTTTCAAAACCACAAAATTGGATTTTTGTTCAAAATTGTAAATTTGGAATAGAATTTGTGAAAAATTGGAAAATCTTGCCAATATTTTGAAACAACAAACTTGGGTTATTTTTTAAAAGACATACATAGAAACTTTTGATTTTTTTTTGAGAAGTTGGAAAATTATGCCAATATTTGAAACCACAAAAATGGATAATATTTTTTCTAATATTGAAGAATTGCAAAAAAAAAAATTTTAAATTTGGAAAAATTTACTAATCATATGAAATTAAAAAATTAAAAAATTAAAAAATTTATTGCAAATTTGGAATTAAAATAATGAAAATTACGAAAACATATATCAAAATTACAAAACCCAAAATTTTGCACTCATTGTGTGTCCATGAATTTCGATGAAATTCACCACATTTTTGGAAAATCTTGCAAAAATTTTATATAATAAAATTAAAGAAAAAACCTTGGTTCATAATTTTAAAATTGAATTTTAAAAAAAAGAAAAATTAAACCTTACATATGGGCTTGAAAGGTTTGCCATGGGTTGTTATACTAAAAGAACGATGTGACAAAACCACAACAAGAGCAAGAACTCCATAATTAGTTTCAATGTGTTTTTTTTCCTAAGTCTAAGTTTGAGTTCACCACAACCTTCACCTACATAATGCATTTTCTTTTTTGGGTCATGCTCGTTGTGCATTTATAAACATAACATCCACAATTGGTTGGTTGTTTGTTTTTTTTGTGACGTAGCACCCATGAAAGTACCATCAAAGAAAATAAAAAATCCAAAGTTTTGGCATCATTAAAAGCTTTGTGGTGCTCATTTTCTTTTTGAGAACGAACACCCACAGAGGCACGATTATAGATAACAAAACCAAGAGCTCATGCATCATCAAAAGTTTTTAATGCCTAGGTGGTTTTTTAAAGAAGCAACATGGAATAGGGGCAAGCCATTGACATATGATGATGTGCATTGCAAAGAGAATTTGGGATTCAAATTTTTGTCGATGCCATTGCTTGTGCATTGTGTAGTTATTTCAATAAAATTCATTACATCATGTTTGTGCACCATTGCCAATTATTTGTAGGTAAGTAAGTAGGACATAGGTATTGGTTTTTAATATTATTTCATGTGTTAATATATGTTGACAATACATGCACATTTATATTTATATCATTGAAGTATTAAAAGTCATAAAAAATTTGTTTAAAGAATAAAAGTTATTGTAATTTAGTTTGAATTGGAATTTATTTCTTGGTCAAAGTTAGTTCATTAATAGATGTATTCTAACCAAAAAGAGAGGGTCCAAAATCACACAGCACATTGGCTGCCTGCACGGCCCTAGGCGTCCATGTCTTCCTAGTCTTTCTCACACACAAATCAGACTTTTGATCATCCCACAATACTCTGACTGTCCATGAACTCGTAATCTCCTACACACAACTCAAACCTCTGATCATCCCTCAACATACTGACTGCCTAATGACGTTCTCAGACGCACATTGCAAGACCCGAGATGTCCTTGCTTTGCTTCCACACAACAACAGAACAGAATTCACAAGATGCATCTCCTGCCTCTGCCGCTCACACAATTTCAAGCCAAAGAAAATTCACTTCATTCCAAACTATGTACATTGCTTGAGAGCACAAGCTTCATCTTCATCAAAATATTTACAAAATGTTGGATTCTCAGTGCTGTCTACTCATCTCTCTCTCTTTCTCCTTCTCGAATTCCTCTACAGCAGTCGCTTAGCCAGACACTAGGCGCAGCAGAAAGTTCTAGCACTCTGCCAAGCTCTCCAGCAACTAACAGAACATCCCTTTTCTCTGTCCTTCCTAGATCTCTAACCTCAACCTCCCCCATTCTCCTTCAATCTACCGATCTTGTTCTACTCCACTTCTTTCTTACTCCTTTACCTACCCTGTTCTAGTCTGATCATATCGCCCCAAAATTGTCCTCCTGATCTTTCTCCACGGCACCCATCGTCCATTCCTCCATTACAGCTCCAAACCGACTCTGCCCATAATGGCAGTTCCACCACTCATAATTCGTCGTCGTCAATCAGCCTCCATGCCCATTTAGTAGCAGCCGTCAATTGAGTTTCCCTGTACAGCATCTCACACACATCCAGCCAAGCTCCCATGCACTCCCATGCAGCATTAATGGAAAGGCAGCCGCCACAAAAGCAAGCGGTTCAACAAAGTAGAAACTCAGTTTCCAGGATCAGGGAATGTTCTTAGGATATGGCAACCTAATTTTGCGTTACAATATAATAAATTGTGAAATATTGTTAAGTAATTTGAATGCAAAGTATATAGGGTTATAATATGTCCAATAAACTTGTGTTGATTTAATATGACATTGTTGAGTTGGGGCATTAGTCCATATATTGTCAATTTGTGTATTATTAGGTGTTGTGTTTTCTATAAATGTAATATGGAAACCATGGGTGTTCATGTAGTTTTGTAATGTTATTGATTCAATTGTATTTGTCAACATGTTTATCTTAAAATCTTTGATTATTATGGTTGGACATCTTGTAGGATTTTTGTAATGATATTTTCTATAATGGAAATGAAAAAACTTGCATTCATTTATGGAGGTTTGTAAATTGTAATTATGTATAAAGCTTGTCATGTGTTTTCATTGAACAAAGCAATGAGAAATCTAATGCTTGAATTTTTTTTTGAAAATGTATGTGATAAGAACATATTTGTATTATAGAATATCAATGTACCATGTTGTTCATAACATGAAAGAATTTTTAATTTATTTAAAATAATGTTATAAATTCCTTGATGTGTTTGAATGTTTTGTATTTTTGTTTCATTTAAACAAAAAATATGTGATGCAAGTAGATCTGGATCATTAAGAATATATTGAGAGTGTAATTTTAAAGAATAAGTATTTAAGGATTGTATGATAATAAATTCTTTACAATAGGATTTTAAATAAGCAATTGTTACTTTGTATTGTGCAATTTTTTTTAAACGATGCATTTCTTTTTGTACTAAAGTATCTACTTGGAAATTTTTATTTGACAATGGAGAAAATAAGTATATGAATAATGCGTGTTATGGCTAATTAGATGGGAAACTAAATTCTTGTGATCATATGAAAAGGATCTCTATTGATTTGTGTTTTTACAAATTTTTATTCTATTAATGTCCATTTCTTGTCAATTGTAACAAATTATTTGTAAATGTGAGAGTTTTTGATTCATGTATTAATTCCAATTTGTGGATTATGGAAATATATCCAAATCAATGGATTTGGATTTTTTTTTCATAATCTTGAAAGGTGCAATCTACACCATTGACAAGGCCATCTAATGTTGCATAATTGCAGCTAACACACAATTCCATTAACATTTATTTCTAAAAAAATAATTCATGATGAGAGCCACTAGTGTGAGATGGTAATATTGAGAATTAGAAATGAGGACACGTTTCAAAATGAATATCTTTTACAAAAAGTTTAAATGTTTTACTAGGTGTTTTATCATATACAATTTTGTTATGGGCATTAGTTTTAATGTTTGTGTAGAATAAATGTGGTAATGTGTTATCCATTGGTGGTGGTTTTAAATAGAAATCATTTATAAAATGTATGTCTTCATTTATTTGTGAAGCAATTCAAAACCTATTTAAAATACTAATAAAATGAACATCATTTTGTCTCATAATTTTGTGCAATTCATAACATTTGACATTTTCATTTGTTGCTAAAATATTAAATTCAATATTCTTGGATGATAAAATCCATGAATCTCGAACGAAAGGTGCTTGATAAAAATCACCTATCATCATTACATCAAGACCACCCATAATTTGGTTATGAACTTGTTTTATTATTTGTAATCTATGATCAATAAATGATAACATTCTATTGCCAACTAATGAAATGTCATCGATGATTAATACATGTAATTGATCGTAATGTTTTGTTAAACTATCATTTTTTCATCACTTAATGTTTTCAATTCATTGAAATTTTTGCTTAGAAGAATTACAAGTGTTGAATGAATGGTTGTACCATTAATGTTAAATGCATCTTTTCCAGTGTACGTTAATTTCATGATTTTTGGTTTTAAAGGGTCAGCATTTGGAATGTCTTTTATATATTATCTTAACATGTTTTGTATGATACACATCAATGTAAAAAATTTCCCTATTCATGCACGTCATGTTAAGAAAATGTGTAAAGGTTTTGAAATGTATTTGTGTTTTTTATATATAATATCATCAACAATGAATCTTTATTCATCATTAAGTTTCTTCATATTTGTAGAAAATTCTTTGTATGGAATGCATTCATCCACTTGTCAAAACACATATTTAACTAATTTCAAACTTTAATTTTAATTTTGGACCTAATTCAATACGTGAGGGGAGGCGAAAACACATATGGTGGCCACCAAATAGGCCATATTTCAACCATCTTTTCATGTAATTTGCATAAATTTTCAACAAAAAGTTTAATCTGAAACCATATTCAACAAGCAAGGGAACAAAACCCATCTAGTGGCCACCAAATAGGATGTATTTCAACCATCTTTTCATGTAATTGCATAAATTTTCAACAAGAACCAAAATTTGACACCAAATTCAATAGGCTAGGAAACAAAACCCATATGGTGCCCACCAAATATGACATATTTCAACCAAGTTTTCATGTAACTTCATAAATTTTCAAGAAGAACATGAATTTGACATCAAATTCAACATGCTGCAAATGTCGAAATTGGTTTAATGGCCACCAAATAGGAGGAATTGCCACCATGCCAACATGCACTTTCATAGTTTTTCATTAAAAAATTGAATTTCCATTCAAATTCAATGTGATTGTCTAGTGGTTTCCAAATTATTAAAATTTCAAGCATAATTTAATTAATTTTCATAAAATTTGCATATGAACATGTAAACCCAAGTCTAACTGATGTGGTGTTCATCAAAATTTGAATAATTATGTCCATCCTCCTATTGTCAATTGCAAACAATATCTTCAAATTAAAATTCGTTGAATTGAGTATAAACTAAACTAGTTGGTTGAAATGAAGGTTAGACCTTGCCAACCACAAATCATAAACTTAAGTACACAAGTGTCACTTTTTTTTTGTATTTATCATTAATGCCACCAAACGTTGACAAAAATTTCATCCACCCATGACATTTAAAAGGAAATTTTCAACACATCACCTCTATAGTAGTTTTTCATGCACACTTAAAATGACATTTGAAAACAAGTAATGTCCATATTGACAAAAGGTCAACACATTGAAATGTTTATAAAAAGGATAAACATTAATATTTTTTTCCATAAACACACATAGGAAAATAAAATATATTCTAGAACAATAAAATCCAATTTGAAAAAAAAATAAACCTAATGTAGAAACCATAAAATAACACCAACATTTCTCCTTCATGTTCATAAAAAATTCAAATTACAATTACAATGCATTGGAGTTATTGTCAAATGCATCAAGATTAATTTTGCCTTAGATGCATGGATTTCACTAATACTTATCATGGAATTAACTGTTGTATTCTTTTTAGTAAAAAAAAAACATGGCAAAAGAGATTTCGACCCATTGTTTTAGGTATACATGATTACAATTCCACTTGTTCAATCGACAATTATGATACCATTCCTCATCATTCTTAGCTCCCTTTCTTCACATGAACCCACCATTGAACATTGACCTTTTTATAATTCTCATTCTCTTGATATCTTACAACATCACTTTCAGCCCTTCCCATCCACACAAGATAGACTATAAAGTTTGAAGGTTGCATAAGAACAAAATTATTAGTAAACAAGTCACGAAAAATCATGTATGCAATAATGTTCAAAAAAGGGTGCATGTTTCTAGGCCGCAATATGCAGGGATGACAAGATCTTTGTGGTCAACATCAACAATGATAGGAATGGATGCACACTCATAATTAGCTTTTCAATTGCTAGAAGGCCAAAAGCCTTCCAATAAAACAAAACTTTGCCATGGTATAGGTCTTTAATAATAGGTCCAAATTGTTCTCCCAATATTTCACATAAGGGCCCATAACTATAGAATATTAATTGTCCTTTGACATCCCAAGTTTATGTAATTCAATATACTTCAAAGTCTCACTAATAATGACCATTTCCTTTTCACATGCCCTTAATTCATCATTTCTTCATATCGAGCGAAATGGAACAAGATTTAAGACTCCCACAAGTAGTTTTGGTTGTCCAATGCCATCCTCCTTCATAATTGTATGGGTGGCCATCTTTAAGGCTCCACAAAACATTAGTAGGAGATACTTTGTATTGCATCACCAGCCACCATACCTTGTCCACAAAAAATTGAAACAAATGCATCTCTATATGACAAACAAGGATTCCAAGCCATTGTTCAAATATTCATCAACCCAAAATTTGAAATTAAGGATTTCTTGAATGAGTTGTGGAATGAATGGACGATCTTGGGAAAGCATGAATGATTTTATCAAATCTGCCATGAAATAATTATTGTATTTTTTTCAAATTTTTCAAAAAATATCCAAAACTTCCATCAATATCTTCATGTGTGTGCCCAATTACAAGAAAACCTAATTGAACTTCAAAAACTTCATGGGTAGTTAGTAAGGAGAAAAACACCAACATGTGATGATTCTTGTTATCTTTCACACAATTATCCATTTAAAGAAGTAGCTTCCTTGGCAATGGTTTCACACCTACAATTTTGTTCGCAAGCTTCAATGCATTCAAACAATGGGAACTTCCTTGCATGATTTATTAGAATAATGCATTTTGGGGTTCAAATTCAAACAAAACCCATGACTCTTTAATTAGTTCTTTTTCAAGGCTACAAAACAAGTGCAAAAACAATTGAATTGTGAAATTAGGATCATTGGGCCAAAGCTCAGTATAATATTGAATGAGGGTTTCCTCCCCATGTCCATGAGCAATCATTCGAGTCAATGTCACTAGCAACTACCCTAACCCAGACACCATTTTGTTCTTCACTTGAAGCAAAGGAAAAACTTTTTTAGAATGGTCCATCTTATCATGAATTACAAATAAGATATTTTCTTTAGATTGCACAAATTCAATTCTCAAGCTGTGATATAGACACTGACAAGATTTTTAATGAATGTTATGCTTATTCAATTTAATCTCAAGTTTTTTCCTCCTTTCAATATTAAATCCTTCAAGGATTCACAAACTGTACATTTGGCCAAAACATATCTTCTTTTCCACACATCCACATTCATACGTTTTTTTCTTTTTCAATTGACTCATTATAGACAACGAAATATTTTTAATTTGCAACTCCTTGCTAATTTGCAAGCATGTAGAAGAAACCAACTATCAAAATGATAAACAAAAACAGTAAATATCTATTATAATTTCAATTAAAGCCATGTTACTCTCTAGACCTAGTGGCCGTGAGGTTGACAAATGGTCAAAACATTGAAAGATTCTAAAATTTCATGAATAATCAATTTGTAAACAATGTTTAAACATCATTACTTGATCTGGTGGCCACCAGATGAAACATTAATTGAAATGTATAACATGTCTTCGTACAACACAACAAAAATGAATCATTCCAACTTACTTGGTTGTTATGTTTCTACATTGTCCTCTAGGTATTTGGAAGAAGGATACATACATATTGTTTTCATCTTTGATGCCTTTCATTTGATGTGGCATTACATTAACACATTGTTCAATCAAGGATTAAGTGTTTGAGTCGGTTTGTATTGTTGGGGTTCATTACTTTTGATTCCCCTTATTTCAATGTGGTAGAGTCTTACACTTTCTTTTGCTTTCTTGCTTTTAACTCATGTAAGTTGATTTAGAATTCCCCATGATTTTGTACCAAGCAATTTCACAAACAACCTTCTTTTAAAACATCAGAAATTTTGCATGGTTGTAATCTGCTCTTTGATGTAACCTTCTTGGAATATCCAATGGATGGGCAGATGTGTCCTCAAATGACTTGTTCCAAAATTCGTGTCTAAGAATTCTTGTCATTTGGTGACGAAAATGTTGAAAGTAGTTTAAGGAACAACACATTGTTGCCCTTATTCCATGAAATGATTCCTCATTCACCACATTCTTTATTTTCGAAACGAAATTTAAGGACACAATCTCCTTCTATTTTTTGGTTACTAAAGCTATATTTTTTTCTTCACACCAAACATTCCTTCCACATCCACTTCAGGTATGTAGTTTTCATCATATGAAAACAAGATTTAATTCAGCAAAAATCCTTCCATAGTTGTCTAAACTAACAACCATCTTCAAATAGTCATTACGACTAAGATGTTTTTAGGATATTAAAGAATGGTCAAGTTGACATGATCTTGTTCAAGAATGTTGTCCAAAATTGCTTCCCTTGGGTTAGATGCCATCACATGATCTTTTGTGAGGAAAACACCTTCAAGATTTAAAAGATTGCATTCCTAGTATGAAACAAATACAATCTTCAATAATATAATGGTGCACTCCTCTAGTCCTTGGGTCCCATAGATAAAAAAAGTAAATGTGTTTACACAAACACCATAGTCAATGTTTTCCACAATTGTCCAATGATTACCACAAATCAACTGGATCTCCAAAATTTAATGTTTCCATGGTTTTTATCAATCTTGAAATATAATGTTTTTATTTAGCTGAAAACATAAGATACAAAAAATAACCAAATGTCTTTAATTAAAGAGGTTAATTCAAATGTTATCATTTATCATTTGATAATATAGTAAAAAGTTACAAGGTATTGGTTATTTCAATCCAAGGAAAAACAATCAATTAGAGTATTTTTTTGTAATGATTTTTATCATACCTTAAGATATCTAATATACTCAAAAATGTATGTAGAAATAATAATACTATAGCTTCAAATAATGTCCCATAAGTCTTTTTCAATAAAGGTTGACCCATTTAACATGTCATTGTCATCCTTGATCATTTGGAGATGAACTCCATTAGTCTTGGGATTTATGATCTAGTAGTTGTTAGGTTTTGATCCTTTCAATTGTCACGAGAAGAACAATCAGGTTACCTCCAAGTTGTCATTTTATGATGGTAGCAAAAGGATGATCTAGCGGCTATTAGGTCATTTTTTCGCAATGGTAACGAAAGTACGACCTGGTGGTTGCCAGGTCACGAGAAACAAAAGGATGATCTGGCAACCACTAGGTCGTTTTCTTGAAATGGTAGCAAAAGGATAATTTGGTGACGATAAAAGTTTCCATGTAAGGTAAGGCTAACTAATAATATTGCTTTGTACAATTGGGAATTACTTTTAAAGTGAAAAATGTACCTAAATGAAATTTTAGATGATCATGATCTTTTGAAAATTGTCAACATTATTTGAATAAATCATCATGCAAATCAACACAATGATGAATTGTTACATTGTTACATATAAATGGAATTTAATATACAAAAGAAAATATTAAATTGGGATGAATATAATAGATTTCAACTTGATTTCCAATGTTCTTATTAATTTCCATAATTATATTATTATGAATAAAAATAAAAATAAAAATACTACTACTTTTTGTGGAAATGGGTTAAAATGTTGAGTTCAACAAAATTCAAGGTCGTTCTTATAAGTGATTCACAATTAATTTAATGGTATAATTTCCCAATTCACCACTAAATAGAAATGGGAAAAAATAAATCAAAACTCAATGTTAAAAGAATAATATTAAGATTCTACAATGATCAATGTCTTGTATTTATTGGGAGAATCATAACATTGATGAATTATGACAATGTTCAAGTAAATTATATGTAAAGTAATTAAATATTATTTTTCCATTTTAATTGCACATCAATGTAATTCACTTTATTGATTTACTTTATGTTTTGCTATTAAGTACATTGGGTTCCACATTGCCAAGTTCACTCTTGAATATTATGTCACCAACACTACTAAAAAACTGGGGTGCAATTTACTAGCCTAAATCATTTGGGGATTTTAAAAGTGAAATAAGTCCATCACATTTTATTGATTTCACCCTGGTGAAAGTTATTTCACTATAATATCATTATGTAAAAATCATGTTTTATTATTAGTTAACATAATTCATTATTATAATTTACTATAGTAAATAGGTTTATTTTCTAAATTTTTTTTAATTATGTTATTTTATGATATACCCTATATTATTTTAAGCTATTTTAGTTATTTTAACTTATATTTTATGTTATTATAGGTTATTATAAATTATTGTACCTTAAAATATTATACATTATTTTACTTTAAGATATTTTAATTAGTTTATTATAAGCTTTTAAATTATTCTAAATTATATTATTCAATTAACTTTAGGCTATACCTTAGGTTATTTTATTTTGAATTAATATATGTTATTTCAAGTTATATTTTAAGTTATTCAAGGTCATTCTACTTTATGTTATTATAAATTATTTTACCCTAAGTATAATTATTTAAAATAATTTAAAATAAAATATAATGACTTAAGGTAAAAATAACTTAGAATAAAAAATAATAACCTATAAAAAATATTTAATACCCTACAATATAATAACTACCAATATCTTATGATGTTATAACATATAATATCCAACAATAATTTATAATACAATAATCACCAATAGTTGTAATATAACATATAATAACTAACAATAACTATTAATAAAAAACCATCAATAACCACCAATAAAATAACCATCAATAGCCACTAATATAGTTATTAATATAATAACCATTGATAAGCGCCAATAGTCATTAATAGAATGGCACCAATAACCATTAATAGAATAACCACCAATAACTATTAATAAACTAATCAGCAATAGCGATTAATAAAATAACCACTAATAACCATTAATATAATAACCACCAATAACCATTAATATAATAACCACTAATAACCGTTAATATAATAACCACCAATAACCATTAATGTAATAACCACCAATAACCATTAATATAATAATCACTAATAAACACTAATATAATAACCACCAATAACCATTAATATAATAACAACCAATAGCCACCAATATAATAACTACTAATAATCATCAATAGAATAATCACTAATAACCATTAACAGCATCACCACAAATAACTTCCAATAGTCACTAATATAATAGCCACAAATAACCTTTAATATAATATCCATCAATAACCATTAATATAATAACCAATAATAAACACCAATAGGCATTAGTAGGCAATCGAATAGCCACCAATAATTATTAATATAATAATTACTACTAATCATTAATAGAATAACCACCAATAACTATTAATAGAATAACCATCAATAACCATTAATATCCACCAATAGAATAAGTATCAATAGCCATTAATAATCATTAATAGCCCTAATAAAAGAACAACTAATAACCATATATTAGAATTGTTTATGGTTGTGAAAAAGATTCTAAGGTGACATGATTTATAATAGACAAAAGTAATTTAAGGTGAAACAACCTATAATAACCTAAAATTGTCAATAATAACATAAGGTGAAATAGCCTTCAAGAGCCAAAAGTAACTTATAATAGCTACAAGTAGCTTAAGTCGAAATAATTTATAATAGCAAAAAAAACATAAAATAGCCAAAAAACTTATAATAGCTGAAATAGCCCAAGGTGAAATAAATTAAAATAACCAAAAGTAATTTAGAATAATCAAAAGTAGCCAAATAGCCAAAAATAACCAAAAGTAATTCAGAATAGCCATAAAAACTGTAAATACTGTAGGGTGAAATAATTTAAATTAATGAAAAATAATTATATGATAATTGAAAGTAGCTAAACATAAGTAGTATTATTATATTAACAAAAAATTATGCATTTATTAAAAAAAATTCAAAAGAATGGTCATTGAAATGTTATTGAATAATGATATTCAACATTTTTTTTTGTTCAAATGATTTTAAACTTTCAAAAAGAAATAAATGTAATTATGTAAATTATTTAATTTTTAAAAAAAATCTCGAATCATTTCATTTGAACAAAATTTCAATAAGATATAAATTTTCAAAGTTTATGTTTTTATAATGTTTAAAATGAAGCATTGAATAAATACAATGTAATGTAACATATTGTTATAATAAGTGGGGTGGCTTGATGGTAAATGTGTTTATATGCATTCCAAAGGTCAAGGGATCAAACTTCATGAGTGGTGTTATGTTTGGTCAACAATAGTATGTTGATCAAATATTCTATTATCAAATTCCTAAAATAAATGCTTAGGTTGATTATGTGCTTTACTTATTTAGGCTAGGTTTTTAACCTAACCTAAGTAATGACACGTGTCAATAAATCATACGTTAAAAAAATCATGATATTAAATTTAAAAAATTTAATTGATTTCCATGTTGGTTAGTTAATTAAATAGTAAGTGAATGGTTTAGTAAATTTGTCTTTCATTTGAGAGTAACTTTGTTTCACTAGGTACTAGTGAAACAAGTCATTGTTCGTAGCAATTGGTCCTATTTGCTAGAAGGTTAAACAATTTCACTAAGTTTAAATGTTCAAATTCACTCAAAATCTAATGAACCCATAGTGAACTAGGATGCATTTTGTAATAGTGCAATCACAATGTGGTGGGAAGAAATCTTTTACCAAATTTGAAAATTTGTTTCAAAATGATATTATACTAGACATGGTTTAAATTATTTTTTCTAATATAATTGTTGCATGATGTTTTGTATTTAAACTTGACATCATTGACATATGCAATTATAAATCTAAACACAAAACATATTAATTTCAAAATTCATGGATTTTATTTTTTATTTTATGTTTCATTGATTTAAAAATATGATCTTCAATGTAAAAATATACATGTGTCAATACATACATAATATACGTATAAAATTGACAATGTGTGAATATTTTTAATTCATTGGATATGTAATAACTTGCATATTTGAATTTAGCTCTATTTCATTATCATTGAGTTGCATGATTGAGATTTTGGAAACTTTAAGCAAATTTATCAAGTGTTATTATCATCAAAGTTATAGATTATTAATGTTAATATTGTGTTGTTTTATATTATTTATGTTTGGTGTAAAAATTAGAACAAACACACATGACATCATACAAAAATTGGATGGCAACACTTCATTAAGCAAAATTTGTTATAATTTATGGATTTTTATGAGAAGAAATCATCATAAATAAATTTGCTTACATGTGTGCAATAATTAAAAAAACACAGAATAGGTAGTCTAACTTCCATTCACATGAAATAATGATTTTTTATTAGTAGTTACACCACTTGGTGGCCAATAGGAGCGTTTTTCTTCCCAATGGAGTTCTTTAATTTGTGCCCCTTTGTGCCCAAAAAGAAAAAAGAAGTGAATTCAAAGGGGGAAAGTTCTCGGTGGACGGGCTACTGACAACTCTGCCCTTCATTGTAAACCACTGACGTTTTTTTTTCCTTACTTGCAATTACTTCCATGCGCAGAACTGATATCTAACGGATCTGTGACCTTCTCTCGGCAAAGGCTCCTTCCAAATTGACAGAAAACATCAAACCCAGATTGTCCAATTTGCGCGGTTCTTTGATTTTGTTAATAACCTCCAGTTTCAAAAAAACTAGGGTAGACGTTTGTTCCATTTATTCAAACTCCCCCGCAAACAAACAGTGGAGAAAATAATCGTATTGGTGCAGGTCTCCATCATTCTGAACATTTCCTTCTGAACATTAATTTTTAAAACTTTTTAAACTCTGATATCCAGCAGGTAGGTACTAGAATGATATCCATCAGGTATTAAAATTTTTAATTTTTAATTGTAATACCCAGATGGTACCCATCTAGTATCCTCAGGGTATCACAGTACATTTTAAAACAAAACATTGTGGTGGTTTTTACGCCATGTAAAGCTCTCGGTTGGGACTGTGGTGGTTTTGACACCACGTAAAGCCCTGCCAGATTTTTTTTTTACTGTATTTTGAGATTGTGTTATACAGCAAAATGTGATGGCAGTGCATTTCGAAAAAGGGAATGCGATCTGTACTGTTGTTGTAAGGTGGGCATTTCGATTTTTAAAGGTATTGTCGCCTTTTTTATTTTTAAGATCATTGATGCCCGGAGGGTAACTGGCGGATATCACATTTTAAAAGTTAAGAAATTAGAAAAAATTGGTACTGCCTTGCATTGGGCCACGGCCATGGAGAGCGGGCATTACTGAAATAAGAACCCCCTCGGCTCCTGCCTGGGGAGTTCTTATTCAGTAATGCCCTGCTCCTGGGGCGTTACCCTACACGTAAAGCCCTTGGGCGGGGGCATTTCCAAAATAACCAGCCCTCAGCCTTCCACCTTGAGGCTTTTTTAAAACACAAAAAAAGGAAATTCATTGTAAAGTGAAGCCATTCGCTATAAAGGCATGGGCATCATGACAAGCTGTTGCAATCTAAAGATAAAGGTTGGCCCACTTTTCTTGAGAAAAAGGTGGGAATTGGTTGCATGCTGTCTCCAGATTTTGAATGTCTTACCAAGTTTAGCTGTCACTCTAGCATTTGAAAACAACTAAGGAGTCAGGACCCGCCTGTTAGCGCCCAAGGGCTAGGGAGTAAGTGATTCCTGCAAATGTGCCACACTTTATTAATGAAGCCACCAATTGGGAGAGGAAGTGGAAGTAGGTACGTAACTGGTGATTGGATAATGGCCCTCTCTTTATAAGGAGTAGTAGCATTCACGTTTGAAAATAGCGTTAGGGTGCAATTTAGGGTTTACCCAAAGTAGGGCCCACGAGTTTCATGTTGTCATTTATTCTATGTTCAAGTTGGATTGGAATTTAGAAGACCCCAATCGAGGTAGGTAGGTAGCCTAGTCCTTTTTCCTTTTTTTATTTTTTATTTTTTATAGGGTTGTCAAGTTTTGGCGAGCCCTAATTTGCTACTTTAATATTAGCCTTGATGCTTTTCACTAGGACCTTTTTTTCCTTTTTCTCAAAAGAGAGGACTTTTTAACTCGAAGTTTTCTGCGTGGATGAGACTCTAGTGTAAGATACTTTGGGTGGAATTGGCTCCTCTTGGGCTGAAGACCCACTTACCCTTGGATAGAAAAAGAAGACAGTCAAAAGTCCAGGATTCATAAAAGGCCATTACCAACTCAAGAAGACAATGATTGTAATTTGTTGGTGAACTCTAGTCATGTTCTCAAATTTCTTACTTTGCAAAAGTGTCAAGTTTTTGCTTTAAAAACACAGTTTCATTTAAAAAACTACAAATTTCCAAAATTTTCTCAAGAAGAAATTTCCACAAAATAGCCAAAATTCACCACCGAAAATGAATTGAGTCATTGTCTCAATCTGGCCTGATGTACAAACAGAACAATAGACATCAACACATGCCACATTTGGCTGCGGGGTACCCCACTTTGTAGAATTAACTAGAGGAAAATGGAGTGAGTCTTCAGCTTCTCGTCCTGCCAGGCCGCCAAACATTGTGTATCTCTCCTCCTTGCAAGTACCTATACCGCTGCATGATGATGTCAGGGTGGTGCTCGGAAATAGTATGTCCGCACTCCTTTTGCCTTGTCATAGACCTATGTTTAGGCTTATGTTAAGGTTCATCTCTTGCTGATGAAACCCCGCCAAACCTTATAGAGAGAAAGCAAGCAAGCAACCAGCCCAACAAACAAAGGTGGGCCACAAGGAGGAAAGGAAACCGTTAAGAACTGAACCCTCCACCAAAAATGTGGGGCTGCACTTGGCTACCTAGTGCCTTGTCCTAGGCCCCCGCCACAAAAGGGAAAGAGAAGAAAGGGATGGGTGAATGATCTTACATTTCTAAGTAGGTGTAAGATCCTGGCTGTAGGATCCCTTCCAGTTGTAAGGAGGGAAAGAGAAGAGAGGGATAGATGAGTAATCTTACATTTCTAAGTAGGTGTAAGATCGGGGCTGTTAGATCCCTCCCGGTTGTAATGAGAAATGGCAATATGCCTCCTCTTTACTAGGAGGAATATTCTTTCGTCAGTGGACTGAAAAGAGAAAGAGGCAGTAATTTGAAAAGTGCCTGTGAGTTTATCTCACTACATTACCCTAAGGTCAGTTTCCTCATTAAATAATCCTCAAAATAGTGAAATTAAAATCTGTGAAAATATGAAGTTGACATGTTGAAAATCATAATAATAGCTCATGGAAAATGCAATATTTTTTTAAAGAAATTAAAAAATTAAAATTTTTGAAAAAAAAATCGTTCATTTTGTAAATGTGGAAACTGACCCTAGGCTCTGGTAGTTTTAGTCCATATGCATAGGTCCCTTGGGTCCTCTCAACTGTGGTTTTTTTCGAAATTTTGCAACTTGGCCCCCAAAAGAAAAGGAACTGCAATTTGTACAGAGGAATTTTCGGGAAAAAACTCAAACTCGCCATTCTAATTTTAATTTTGGAAATCGCCATATTTAGACAATAGGTTCTGGCACGTGACTATCTAACACCGTTTCAAAAAAATTCTACTTTTTTCTCTTATCTATAGCCACTTTTGGCCAAATCCTCAGGTGGATGATCGCCAGTCAACCTACCTCACAGAATTGAAACAAATTCAATTGGGAAAAGGGTGAAAAGAAAAAAGAGAGAAAAATCAAAGAATTTTGGGTTTAGAAAATGTAGGGTGTGAGAGACTTTTGGACCAGTAGCTCTGCTTCGCAATTTCCGTCCAATTTTTTATTACCTATTTATTTCTTTATTTAATTTTCGGGGGGGAGGTCGGGGTGGGGTTTTCAAGAGTTTTGGTTATGGGCGTTACATTTGCGCCTCTCTGTGAAAGAGAGGTTTCTTGGCGCGCGCGAGGGAGTGAACGACGAGCGCCCGCGCTTTTCCCCTCCCCGGCTGTGGCTAGAATATCAGGTACTCTCGCTTGAGTTTTTGATGTTCGTTGGTTTTTTGATGGCAATGGAACTCCTTCGTATATGGATTTTCTCAACTTCTGCTCTTGCCGGTCTGATGTGATGCTAGCAGAGAAAAATCTTTGGTTTTTTAGCTTCCGAAATCTTGTCATCTAGATTTGGATTTGAAACTTGATCTTGCAAGTAATAATGTTTTTTCTCAAAAAAGTTTCCCCCTAAGTTTGTGTCAGTTTGTCGTCTATTTGGTCATGCATTTGCAGTTTTTTGCGATTTGGAGAATCCTGAAGCTGCGTGTCGTATGTCTTTCAACCCGTTATACGTAGCCTTGGGGTTTCCTTTGAACAAAATTCAGCGTGGAGGAGAAGTTCGACAAGTTTTTGCTGCATTCCAGTAAGCGAAATCCTTAGTGCTTTGTCCTTCTTTGTTTGTTACTTCCTTGGCTGCGATGTCGGAAATTCTTGTGCCCTTGTGTTTCTTGCTGCGCAAGATGTGTAGTCAGTCGGCTAGCGTTGTCTTTCTCACAGGGGTTTAGAAATGTGTTCAGAATGTAGCACCGTAGTGCCTGACCTCTTCGTCGGAAAGTAGCTATTGTGACCGGTATGGAATCGAAGCAAAGATTAGGCGTTCGGAAACAGCGGCAGTCGACATTGTGAAAAAGCTAGGAAGAATGTAGGTCGTGATTTCACCGTTTCATCACTCCGCTCACTGGAGGACGAACCAGTCTCATCTTCCATACAAGAAATCAGCATTGCAATGTCGATCATGTATGCCGGAGCTTCATCTTTTCGTTATGCTTTTGAAAGCTAGCGGAAGATTGCAGACAATAATGCGCGTAAAACCTTCAGAGAACCTTCTGAAGCAAATGTATCCTCGAATCCCCTCCATGCATCTGCATTTCTTTGGTAAAAATGTTTGTTTCTTTGTTATGCTGCCTGTTTTTTGTGAGTGTCTATCTCTTCCTCTGAGCTACAGAGAGTAGCAGGTGGACATTGTCACTTACAGCAGGTCGCTGCCTATTCTATTTTTCTCCTCTGTTTTTCTCACGCTTTTCAAGGTGCTGTTGCCCGTTCATGTACAGGAAGATTGTGTTTTATCTTTGCTCTGTAGTGTGTGACATGTGCAAACCATGTCAGATAGTCATTTTGCTTCTTATTGCGTAGTATTCAATGCTATTCCTTTTTCTGTGATGTCAGGACAGCTATCTCCAATTCTTATAGCTAGTTCCTGTTTTCCTGCTGTGCTAGAAGCCTCAGTACTCTGTGCGTTTTCTTCTCTTTTAATTCAGGCATTCCACAAGCTTGTTCCTCTCTCTTTCTCTATCTGACTCTCTCTCTGCTACTTTCATCTTCTCTTTTTCGGCCTTATTCTAAGGGTGCTAGCATAGCTTTGACATCTGGTCTTAATTGGAGACTTATTGCAGAATCTTGAGCATAATTTCTGTGTGTAGGTGGGTTCGGGATGTGACAACAGTGACTTTGAGAGATGAAGACTACAAGGAGATGCTAATTGCCGAGGGTTTGAGCTTGTCATGCATACATTGCTGGGCTGTCCTTCTCTGATTTCAACCTCAAATTCCTGTTATTATAGTGACACCTCAAGCAATGGACAGTATTATCAAGAAACTCCAGGAGCTTGAGAGAGAAGCTCGGGCCTTGCAGGAGAAAGAGAAGGAACAGGTCTATTCCCAATTGCAAACAACGCCAGCTAGTAATGTCAATGACAGGCAAGAAGTTTCTTCAGGGTGGCCTTCGGGAAGCTTTAACCAGGAATTCCCTTGCACACCTGTGCCACTATGTCCAACACATTCAAAGGTGAACATTCTTTGGCTTGCTCTTCTGATGTCAGATGCATAACAGGGTGAGGAATTTATTTGGACTGTCCTTCAGTTATGGAAGTTATGTGTCCTTTAGATTCCTTATGGGACCCTATTGTGGCATCCCTCAATCAATTGTGAAGCTACCTGTTTCTAATCAGCTGATAGGGACCAGAATCCTGTGACATCTTTTTGTATGTAGAGAGCTTCTTGGACTGTTGTTTTTCTTATGCATCAAGAAGATTGTGAACATGGTAGAAAGTCAGTGTGTTGACTGTTGGGATTGTGCTGTCATTTTGTAAAAACCATGCAAATCCTCATCCATATGAATAAACCTGAAAAGAACTTATCAATGGTTTTCAGTCCAAAATTGTGCACTGCCACATGATACGTATGTATTGAGCACCTTTCGTTGCTAATATTTAAGACTGCTTTCAAGATGACATTTGGTGGAGCTTGTTGCCCTCAAATGTAGGCATATGTGCATTCACAGTCATGAGGAAATATGAAAATCATGGTAATCACTTCAGCCTAGAGTATGTGAAAGTAGCTCACTTGCACCTCACTAGGACATCACTGGATTCTGAAGCTTTCTTGACTAGGTAGATGTGGCTTCCTTAAATATGTGTTGCTTAGGAAGGAACACAATACATTTATTCAATTTAATTGTCACAACATGTGCTCCTCCTGATAGGCCACTGTAGTTTAGTGCAACCTGTAAAATTTTGTCTATTTACTTTGTTAGAGTCCGACATCATTCAGCTAAAAATCTTTGCAGGAGGCTTTTGAGGGAGATGGAGATGGGGACTGGTGGACAGCATTCAGAAAGAAGGCAGGGCCTTGGAAGGGAGAAAAGCTAGTGGTGTTGAGCCTTTTTGATGGAATTGGTGGCATCTGGGCAGCTCTTACTCGACTTGGTATTCCCTTTGTTGGCTATAGCTCAGAAGTGGTGAGTTCAATTTTGCTCGCTTCAAATTGTGAGAAAGAGGAACCACAGAACAGATGAATGGTGTAAAAGACAACCCGAGATAGCTCTGTTATCTGATCCTGCTTAACAAATTCTTCAGTTAGTGGATGCCATCTAGAGAACTTGAACTGTACTTCAAGACTATCAACTTTTGAGAAAGGATGATACAACAGTGTTTGTTTGCCATGCAGAGTCCTCCAGCCATCCAAGTTGTGAAGGCAAGGTATCCTGATGTACATCATGTAGGTGATGTTAGAAAACTTGACAGAACATCCTTTTCTGGGAATGTTGATCTTGTTGTTGGTGGCTTCCCCTGCCAAGATCTCAGTGCTATGGGCAGAAGAGAAGGGTAAGATTTCCTCTCTTGTGAATCTCATACTGAAAAGTCTTCTGTTCTTTACGGTATTCTGTATCACATGGTTTTGTAAAGGAGACAAGAGAGGACTATTCTTGTAAGACATTATGAACTCCATGAACTCCATGAACTTAGTCTGTTGTGTGGTCTTCTCTGCATGAATCTCAATTTGCATAATGGTTCAGTCTTCATGGGCAACGGAGCAAGCTCTTCTTTGATCTACTGCGAGTACTCAAAGAGTTTAAGCCAAAGTGGTAAGATCTGAGCTTCATTTTCCATGTTGTGCAAATATTCTTTATTTCACTAAGTAAATGGGAAAGCCAATCCTGTTCTTAACATCAGCTCTACACTGGGTTCCTGTGCTGGTCCTGCTGCAGGTTTTTGGTTGAGAACGTGGCATCAATGACATGGATTGACCGGGAAGAGATTTCAAAATACCTCAGAGTGTACCCTATAGAATTGGACTCAATTGAGCTCACTCCAACCAGGAGGCGGCGTGTGTACTGGACCAATATTCCTTATCCTCCAAGGTTGCCACGTGTGAAGGATCATCCTTCTACATTTGTACAAAGCTGCCTGCACAATGCCATTGCCCTTGAAGAAAAAACTGGGGTATGTATCTTTCTATCTACCCTTGGGCCCATGGAAGCTTCTTTCTCTTGCTTTCCTTGATGCTGTTCTCTCTTGCCCATGCACTTTGTAGCATTTCAGTCAATGTGGATTGAGCTGGTTCTTTAAGTGGTGTGCCCTGTCCCCTCTTCAGGCCTGTTTCTCTGTTGCAAGCTGGATGACTCCATTTCATTTGATGCTGGTGTACTATAGGTTGTCATGGGATTTGGAAGTGACAAGGCAAACAGCTGCTTGTTGGAGCATGTGATGGACATTGAAACAAAAAAAATGCGTGGGATTACTCAAATAGAGGTGGAAGTAATGATGGGATACCCACCCAATCACACCAACTTGCTTATTACTGAAGCTAAGCATCAGACAAATGCTCTTGTTCAAACCCCGTAAGTACTCAGTTCAAGTTTGATGTCTACACTCCATACAGCTCTGATCAACAACTGCCTCCAAATGATGTGGTGTGTTTTTTTCAACTAAAGGGCACTATCTGATCCAGTCATGGAAAGTGAGATGGAACAATCATTAGAATTCATTCAGATTCCACCTGAAAATTTGATGATGATCAATGGAAGTATGTTTGTCTGTGAAGACACCAACTCCTTCTGTTGTCCATAATCTTTGCTTTGAAGGCAGAAGAGGTCTGTTGGAACTTTTTATTCCATGTTCCTGGGATTTCTTTTGAACTTACAAAGTGCAGCCAACACAGAAGAAAAAGGATTTGTAATATCTAGATGTCCATCTATGTGCACACATATGTTTGATCTCCCAGAAATGATGAGCATACCATGTACACTTGATGCAGTTGAAGGTCCATTGCAGATCATCTAAAAATCAAAAGAGCCACACCTACTGCTATGTTAATATGCTGTGGCTTCTACACCCACCAGTAGAGGCAACTTTCAGGTTTTAAATTGCCAAATAAGTCATGAAAGGCAGCAGTTCTGTCCTTCTATCTAATTTTGCCAAATATTTATGTTTTAGTATGAGATCACCCTTGGATGTCTTACAAAACAAAAAGCTGCTTAGGATGGCTGCTTCTCTGGATGGAAGAGGGAGTTAGCTGATTGAGGCATAGTGCCTTGCAGCTTTTTAAATCAAACCTTTCCAAATTACCTTGTTCCATCCATGAATAATCATCATTGGTGGATTGATCAGGTCTAAAAAGGAGACCTCCAGTGCCTCAAAGAAGAAACAAGGGAAGATTTCTGGGAGTCGGGGGTCATTGTTGCAAAATCCTATCACCCCTGCAATTCGGTGGGCGTTGCTGGGTAATACCTTCACGGTAAATATCTCAAGCTTTGTATAGCAACTATCAATAGTTTTAGCTGTTTCATGAAACTTAGCAAGTATTCAGAACCTCTTCAAAGTTGACTCATCATTGATCTCTACAATGAAAAAGTTCTGGTGGAACCAGTACTTTGGTTGTCTAAGAGAGAGTTTGTATGTCAAGTTGCATTTCTTTTGCCTTGTGCCATAGGTTCCAACCATTGGATATCTCATAAGCCCTCTTCTGAAAGGGTCGGTGCGGGTGCTTGGACAACCTGTCGTTATCCCAGGGCCAACAAAGGAGAATGAGTGCTCTGTCATGGAACCTTATGATGTATTCCTCGTTCACTTCATATTCCTTTGATAGCATCTCATCCTGATCTCTCAATGTCACCTGATATGTATAAGCTATTCATGTGTGTGAACTGAGTTATACCATTTTCCCCTGCTTTACTTAGCAGGCAGTTTTCTGCAAGCTTTTCTATGGCATTTCTTTGTGCATTGACTGTCTGATTCTGATTTGACGTCAACTGGCTGCTCTTCTTCTGTGTTTAGCTTCTCAAAGCTATTCCAATAAGATTTGTGCAAGATCAGATAGTCTCCCTCCTTGGCTGTGAACTGGATGTTCATCCTCCTTTCATGAATCATCCTGTCTTTCATAACTTGTATTTCGATGCATTGCATGTTGCAGGTGTGGGCATTGTACAATGAGCATGAGCGACCTAATTGGTATGCACGCATCTTGAAAAGGGCAGGTGACAGGTTTTCACGCATGAGCTATGGTGCCAAGAAACACCCTCTGTACATTGAAATGTAAGCAATCTCTGCAGGAGCTTCTTTGCAATTCAAATTTCTTTCTCCCTTGTCCAGCAAGCATCAAAATAGACTGATGCAGCATTCTGCTGACTAATTTCATATAAGCATTGACATTTGCAGTCCCATTCAGGGTTAACTTAGACAAAACATTCTAAGAGATTTGGGCCAATAAACTTGCCTCTACAATTTTTAGATGTCTTGAACAAGGTAGAAATGTCCTGATGGGGTCATTCTCTTCTGAGCAGGCAATATCTTGAGATCACCACACCTTATCTTGAGGGTGAAGATGACGAATGGAATCCACTCAGGGGAACAGGTCTCTTTGAGTTGCGAGAAGAAGTTGACACCCAGGTGGCTTGGACTACCTTTTCTCACAGGTTTGCTCTGAACTCATACTCGATGTTTGCAACTAAAACGGTAGAAATAGAAGATGTCTTCAATCAAAAGCTTGAGTGCCCTGTCTCTCTCCATCTCAACTGGGTAAGGCTGTATAAGGCAACAAGGTAATTGCAAGAAGGTTCCATTGGAACTGAACTCCTATCGTTGAGATCTTTACAGTGATGGATTGGTCACAGAACTAAGGTTACTTTTATGTGTTGTTTGGAGAATGAAATGCAGGAAAGAACTCAAGTGGGAACTATGATGGTAGGGAAATCGTACAACAACTGAAATTGTACCTCTCATTTGTGTGTGGATGTATGACAGGGTGACAAGTTGCCTGACACTGGGAGACAAATTTTATGTTTATCCTGGAAAGGATGAGGTGTGGGCAGTCTACAGCCGTCAAACATGGAGCCCTTTTTTTGTGGTACCTTGTGCTTCTTTCCCTGGCTTGCATATGTATGGCTTCATGTACAAAGCTTGATGGTATACTCTTCCCATAATTTGGATTAGCTTGCCACACCCCTCCATGGATGACTACCTGAACAAGAAGTGGAAGTTTAGTGGAACATCACTGTTCTGCAAACCCCTTACTTCAGGAGCAGCCAAATAAGTCAACTTGGTGGCCATGTAACTGCTTAACAATACTCATGGTCCATAGTTATGCAGTTTTCATGTGCTTTTCAGTATTAAGTTTTGTGCTGTGTCATCCCACCTACACAAGTTATAACTTTTCAAACACTGAGGTCTCACAAGTTGCAAGAGGACTTCTGACACCTAACTGCTGTGTGGTGCCAGTATGTTGTTGAGAGTAATATCAATATCAAAACCTTGGACTCTGCAAAACCCGGGCTGGAGGGATTCTATGCAAGTTGTCGTCTCATGCTGAGAACTGCAGAACTGGGAGTTTACAGGTAGTATGGAACACAATGTATAATCTATTTGCATTTGCAAGAAACACATTGACAGATCTACATCTATTGAGCATCTAAACTGTTCAATCAATGCATTTCCTGGAAGGTTCTGCAGGATCACATGTGATGTCATTTTCTTCAAATTGCATCAGTTCAAGTCTTCTAAAACTTGCACAAATGTTGCAAACGTTACACTGCATTTGACATTACCAAGGTCTAAACTGCACAATGGTTGAGAAATAATGTTTACAGCTCTTGATTTGGACTCCACACAAGTCATTTCAAAGATTATTTCAAGTAATCCTCTCTGATGGTAACTATTGCCTTACAATGACAACCTGTTCTTTGGGTTGCAGGAAGACTGAACATGTTTTGGAGTTCACTGATCTCTCACTGTTCTGCTTCCGGGCACCACATATTTTTAGGCAAGAGGCAAACTTGCTGAAGGTAGAAGTTAGTGCCAGTGGAAGGAAAACTAAGAACATAGAGCGGGGAATTCGGCGGAGTAAAGAGTCTCAAGAGCTTGAAGATGCTGAGGGCAGAGAAGACATTGAGGGAGAAGAGCAAGAGGAGCAAGAGGAGCTAGAGGAGCAAAATCTGGTCGAGGAAACTATCAACAGAAGGATAACAAGAAACTTTGAGAGAGAGCTTCGTAGCAGAAAACGGAAGCAAAGCCGTTTGACTGTGTTTCAAGATAATGAGGTGAAAAAAAAGGGGGGCAGAGAGGACCAGGAGGGGTATCCAGTACAAGAAGCTGGAGATGCAGACCTGGTCAAGAAAGCCCCAGAATGCAAACACGATTTTGATGATGAAGAACTGAATGATGAAGTCAACAGAGACTCTGGACAAGAAAACGGGGCATCTACACCAGAAACCGTTGTAACAGATGACGATGGATTGCTGCATGACATGTAGGTAAGAAAAATGTGCATGATGTAGATCCCTTGTTTTTCTTTCCACAATTTCTTTTGGAACTTAGAGAAGGAATGCAGGTTGGGGGGGAGGTAAGAAATTCATAACCTGAAATGATTTACAGGCATGACTTAACTGGGCATGCCATATGTAGGCACTCACTTAGTCTCTAATTTGCACTGGTTTGGAGAGATTGAAAAACACATTTCACGATTTTGATTGTGTACGTTAGCCTGCATGACATGTTTTTTGTCATGCATTTGCTGAAGTGGTTGGTCACTATCATCAAGGGGGTTTGAGAGATGGGGAAGGAAAGAAATTCCCAACCCCCCATCCCAATGTAATTGTGATGCAATTAAAACCTAAGCTGCAGTTGTTTAGTCTGAGTGTACATGAGTGGACTTTGGATTGATTTTTCTGCATGTGGAAAATTTGTATGATTATCAGACTTACCACAAAGCAAAAGAAGCAGCAACATTGACTGCAGTCTATTGAACTCCAGGACCCCAGTTGAATTGACCTCCTTACAGACAGTCAATATAAACCATATGAACATTTTACAGACTAGGGATTACATCCATGGAGCAACAAAAATGTGAACTCCACTGAAGTTCAAACAAAGTATAACTTCTAAAGATGCTTATGAGTTAGTCTTAAGCCCACACCACACCTAGAGGAAATGTCAGTGGTAGACTGATGTTTAGAGTGATTAAAAACACCATGAGTACACATATTTGGCGGTAACTAACATCAAATCCTATGTGGCAGATGACATGACATTGCTGTTAATGCCCACTGTTAAGTTAGTCTTCAACAGAGATGGATTGTGTGACTTTTTGTTAGTAAAGCCTAAAAAAAAGGAATAACTCAATGTTAAAGGCCTATCACACTCTCTCTTCTTTCATTTTCTCTTTCTTCCCTCTTTTTCTCTCTTCATTCATCCTCCCCTCTCTTTGTCTCCCCCTCTCTTTCCTTGCTATGGAAATGCCTACAAATGCAAATTGCAAGAGTTCTTTATAATCAAGATTCCCAAGTTACAAGAGTCTTAAGTCTAATCACAATTTACAAATTGTAGGAATTCTTTCTAGTAATGTTTGTGATTGACCAAGTTTCTGAAATTGGAAGAGTTCTATCTCATCAAGTTTTCCAAATTTCAAGTGTTTGATGTTATTTACATTCTACTTATTTACAAATTGTAAGAATTGCAAGACTCTTGTGTCTTTGGTAAAGACGTGGCCCTCTAATAGCAATGCAAAACAAAACTTCTTAAAGAAACTCCATTCATTAACTTCACCAACAATCAATGAAGCCAAGTTGGCAGTCGTTGATTCCAAAGACAACATGGAAACATCCATTGTATGATTGAAGTTCATTTCAACATATGTTGTGGCCAATGGGAATTCTAAGCATTTCCACAATGGAGCAACTTGTAAGGACAAGTGGGAACCTTTTTAAAGAAACTACAAAAAGTTAATTAATTACATGGCCATTACTTGTCATAATGAGGATTACTAGGAAATGTCCATAGAAAATAGCGTCACACACAAATATATCCTCGTACATGGTTTCAATCTAGATAACTTGCATGAACTCTTCAACATCCACCTTTTTCCTCCCAAGGATCAAATTATGAAAAAGAGAACAAGCATTGAACACATCAAGAACAATCTTTATACACAACCCTTTTTTCCTCAAAAGCTTAACATTTGTTTCATTATTCCAAAACTATTTCCAACAATTGACCTCCCCCACTTATGTTTGCAATAATACAAAAGTTCCAAAACCAAGTGATGTTTTTCATTTTGATTGTGCAATGTCATGAGCCAAGGCAACAATGGATAGCCTTTATCTCCAAGTAAATAAGGGGGCAAACCATATAATGAACCACAACCATATCAAATATTTCCCTTTGCATTGCGCATTTGCACATTCAAAACATGGGAATCATTCACATTCTTAAGCAATCTCACATACACATCGATGAATCTCAAGTTTGGTTGCCATCCATTGCTTGTGCAACACTACTATAACCTCCAATCTTGTGGGGAGTAATAGTCCTCAACAAAAGCACCAAAAGGTTTTGTTATGGCAATGTGAATGTCATCAATAGCACCCATTACATTCAGCATACCACATTAATTCTTGAGCTCTGTCATCACAACTTGTATTTTATCACCCATGGGCCACATAATTAGTTTTTTGAACACAACATTGATTATGATGACCACTTCCTAAATCACAAGAGCTACAATGGATCTTCCAATGGCAAACAACTCATTACATCTTAAGATGTTTGCACCTTGTGCAAAGTTGTAGATTGCACACACAACTTTGATTTTTATGGGAATGACCTTTTTATAATTTGGTATCATGTTTTGAAATCAAAAGCCTCAATTGGTTGCTTAAGTCCAAAATATTTCTTCCACATTCAAAAAATTTAGATCCATCTACTAACATCATATTATGTCAATAAAAAATGGTTAAACCAAGTTGTTGAGCCATGTTTGATCCAATGTTTGAGCTTTTCACCAATTGTTAACAAGGTACAAGAGTCATGCAATATGATAGACATCCATAATTCTTGGAAACTTTGCTACAAATCTACGCTTAGATCTTCAACTAGCTAGCAAGCTTGAATCAATGGTGAACTTTGATGCCTCCTACAAGATTTTGATCTACAATGAAAAACTTCCCAATAATAGTGACTAATCATAGAGGTTCATTTCTCTTAGATGCACACAAATAAAACTACAACATTTTTAAACAAAGTTTTTGAAACTACATAAAAAGATAAGAAAACTCTTTTAAATAGTAACATAATACACAAGGAGCAAAACAAAGTTCCATATATACGACTTTAGTTTAACTCTCTTTGAATCAGTTTATAATGAAATGAAAAACAACTTATAGATTATAAACCTTATAAAAGAAGTTCACTGATATATGGTTTCTTTTAGTGACAAGCCTTGTTATGAAATCTTTTCACACTTAATATTATTGTTACCTTGTCAACAAATATATCACCCTTTCCTCTACACATGCAAATGCAAGAAACAACATACCAAAGCCAAAGCTAAAAAAAAACTTATGCAAAATGATTATTGTCCTATAACAACAAACAACATACAATATTAGGAAATTCTTAGTTGTTGTGGAACACATGAAATGATTATTTAATTTGTAAACAAGAAAAGAAAAGATTTTATTTGAATCCTATGGTATGGTTGCACCAAGGATGTAGAACAAAGATGCCAAAAATGAATTGCACAAAATGAGAGAATTTTACTTCAAGAGTATTGGAGATGCCAAAGTTTACATATTTAAGCTTTCACATTGTCACACCAAAACAAAACTACCATTTTATTTACCCCAAAGACATTGGAGAGTCCAAGTTCTTGAACTTCACACCATTGCGTGAGAGCAACAAAACGCAAAGTACAAGCTTGCATGACTAGTAGAACAACAACAAAATAAAACAAATACAAGAAAAAGAAAGAGAGAAAATATGTAGCTTTCATTGTAAGTCTAAACATGTTAATGTTTTGTGATGATGATGGTTTGGTGGTAGTTGTTGTTTGAACATTGGTGTGGATAATTGAAAGGCATGCCAAAAATGATTGGGTATGTTTCATGATGGCCAACATCAACATTCAAACTATATGGGCTTAAACCTAATGTTAAGGTAGTGTTAGAGGTAGGGCCTTAGATCTAGTCATAATCGAATTAATTTTCTCAATGTTTACTTAATTTGTTGAGCTTTACACAATTAAATGCATATGAAAACTACTAGTAACATTGTCATTACTCTTAACTTAAATCGCATTGTATGCTTTGAACACTCCAACCTTACTCATTTCATTTTACACAAATCCTTAATCCCAAAGAATGTAAGGCCATAAACACCTAGGCACAAATTCAACTCTATGTTGCCCTAATTTTTTGGTATTGCTTGACATTTGCTCTCAAATAGGTTTAATGCACTCTCTATCCTAGTTTCACTCGTCCCTAGGGCTATCACATCTTCCATTGCCCTCTAAATATTGCAACCCCAAATCCCCAGACAATGCAACTTGACCTTTTACTACCACATGCCATATGCATACCTCTAAGCTCAAATTGCTTTGTAGTTGACATCAACCCCTCATAATGTGATTGGATGGTACATTCCCTGACCTAATTTAACTATTAGAGCATAGTGAAAATAGTTTCCAGTAGCATCTCATACAAAACATGGTTCAACTAAATCTCCAAATCAAACACAATTATAGAAATATGATGAACTAACAAGCATCCTCTTCTCCTACGCTTCTTTCCAATTCAGAGTACTCAATTCCTTGTCCAAATGTCCTGAATGGTTTCCCATCAAGTCATGTTTTGTACATATATTCTTCTCAAACGCATCCCCAACATTCTCCTAATGACATTTGAAGCATTAATTGACAATTCCTCATCTTGAAAATCTTGCAAACCATCCCTCTAATCAGCAAATGTAGCACTCCTTAGAAAACCACCAAAGCACTTGCCTCCTTAACACTTGTCTCCTAGAGCAAAACATCTCCCATAAACATCAACTATTTCTTACAAATAGACACAATGCAACCTAGCAAGCTTTTCTAGAGGCTCCCTTCCATCAATGCATTTTTCTTCTTTGGTGTCAAAACATAGACCCACAACTCATCTTGCAACTTTTGTAGAAAGCATACAATGATCCTTAGCAACCCTAATCCATCCGTACAATACCTAGATGTGCCTCCTTTTCACATATTGTCTCTCCAGCATGCTAGATTTCTTTGCCATGTCATTTTGGGCAAGAATATAAGTTCTTTTGCTGATGTTGAAATTTTGGACCTATATTTCTTTCTCAAATAACATTTGCTTCTTCTCCTTTCTTCAATGCTGTTGCATTCTAATCTCTTGCAAGGACACCTTGCCTAGGATAAGTATGTGCAAATTGAATCGGAACTTCATTCCAACTCCCACCAATCAAATGCTCGACACCAGCTCCCATGAGCACGCGAACCCTCCCCCCACGAAATTCTAAAGTCTCTTGAGACAACAATTTTGCTTCTGAAACAGTTTTGAGTGTAGGTATACAAGTATTGGGGTAGCTGGCATTACTCTCAACCAGCTAACTGAGAAGAAAGTTTACATCAGCTGCCTTTTGGCCATCAGCAAGATAGCAGAATTCCAGCAGAATATTGATCAGATCCTTAACTGCTCTGGCTGCAACAATATCTGTCTCAAATGCTGCTTCTGCTCCTTTAAAATCCCTATGTGCAAAGCCTCCTCCACCCTAGCTCATAGCATGCCCATCCCGTGTTCCATAATGTTGACTCAAGCTCTTGAGAACATTCAAGTGATTAAACAAATGTATCTACAGCAGCAGCATAGCAATCTGCAGCTGTAGAAAAAGTTTGTCTTCCAATCAATTGCCCTTGAATGTCCAAGGAATCAAAATATGTCCCTCAAAGTTGAACCAGCATCCCCTGTCCATGTCCACTACAGGTTCTGGTGCTTTCACAGCTTTTGGTTCTGCCACTGGAAGTCTTTTGTACAGGTCTTGGCAACAGAGGTATCACTAATCTTGCTTGGCCTGCCTGCAATAGTTTCAACGTCTATTTCTGGTGAGCTGAGAGACAGAACCAAGCACCAGACAGGGTAATTCCACAGCCTTCAAAGCTCAGTCAAGCCACTCATCATCTCCACAGGCCTGTCCAAGTGCAATATAAGACTCCCCAAGGAGTGGCAGGAGCTGTCACAGCTTTTTGGTCCATCCCAAACCTATCTCTGTGTCTTGGAAGTCACAAATTGCAAACAAGCTACATCTCCACAGATACATTCAGGAACCTCTTGAATGTGCCTGTTTTGTGAAGACACAAGGCTCTCAGGATTTGTAGTCTTCCTCCCACCTTTTGAGGTTGCCATTATCATCTCAGAGCTTTGATGGCTCATGAGACATGGCGCATAATACCCACACATGCTGCCACAGGCTCCACAAGAACCTTTATTACTCCTTTGGGCAACAAATCTGGAACTGCAAGCTTGTTTGTTGTCTTTGTAATGCCAAAACATGGATGCTCAGAAGGATGCCTGTAACAGGCTGCAAACAAGAGAAAGTCTTGAATTCCATTTTCATGTTGGATTCCTTTCCCAGCACCTGATTTATGCAACTGTTCTCTGACACACAAACTGCACCCTTGTTTGTGCCTGCATCCTTCATCCCAACAAACATTTGCTGAATTTGTGCACACGACTGATCCGCACAAAATCAAGAAGAGAAACAAGCAGCTCATCACATAATGACTGCCCTTTATGACAGTTTCAAACATCAAACAAAAAACTTCCCTTACTGGATCTAGAACTTCTCATTTAGGTGCATGAACTTCGATGGAACATGCCCATCCATCATATGCACACATGGTTCTCCAGATCACTCACACATTGGGTCAAGTTCGAGCCAAAATTTTATGCTCAAAAACCTACACTAAAGCATAGTCTCTTCCCTATGGGCAGAGCCAAAAAAACTCAAAACCCAAAATTGAAGAAGTGCCAGCAGGATTGATCAAACATGAAATGAGGACTCATTCACCCAGACTCCCTTGTCCTTCCATTAGCCTAGGTTGAAAATGATGACACACAGTTTTAGGACCAATGAATTTCATATCACCAACGAGAAGGGTCCACATGCACTCAGGAGGGCCCAGTTATTTTTGCTTTGGAGGGTTTGTATTCCCAATGTGATTGAATGATTGATTGCCTCACTCATAAACGTGAAACTAGAGGAAGAAAAGGTAAGAGATTACTGATAACAAACCACTTGGAACAATCAATGGATTTGGGCAATTCAATAATAGGTGTTAAACTTTACAGTGCCCTTCGCCACCCACATCATCAAATGCTGGCCCAACGCCAGTTTACATTTTTTTTGAAGTGTGACAGTGGGAATGCTCTTAAGGGCAGATGGGTTGTTTGTTGGTAGGGAGGAAAAACAGAAACTGACTTAACCACCATGGTTAGCTAGGTAGTAGGAACCAGTGGTTTCCTAAACTTTTATGAAGCCGACACTGGGACCATCTATTAACCAGATATGAAACACAAAGTTCTAGTCATCCTTCTATATTTCTGGCTACTTACTGGAACGAAATTTAACAATCTGGCAATATTCCCTATTTTTCTTCTGCCTTTTGGCAACTGAAACCCCCCAAAATTTTACTTAATGTTCCCTGTCTGCCCATCATCCATGTCTATGGTGTGTGGGTGGCTGTTGGATCACTGGGGCAATGAGGTGAACCTGGCAAAACTTTAATGCAAGAGAACACTCAGCAAAGCAACTTGAGTGCAAGACCAGCCAGATTCCTACCATGATAAGGGAGGTAAATGAAAAGGAGAGAGACTCTCTGTGCTATGACACCTACCACATGGCACAGTATTACTTTCTCTCAAAGATCATGAGTAGGTCCACTGTTTGAGGATGTAGCCTAGTGTATCTCTCGAACAAACTTAATGATTGAACTCCTTATGTCAAAACCCTAAGAAACAACTCAGCTTTCTCTATGGCCATTGATGCCATGTCAAGAACCTTATGTGTCAAGGCAGCTGCAATAAATGGAACAAGGGAGAAGAACCAAATAAGCTCAGCAAATGATGGAGACACAATAAATCAACTGCAATTGATTTTATATGCAAAACAGTGGGCCCAGTACTAGGTCTACTTTTCTGCCTCTCAAAACTTCCATGCATGAAACCAGATGGCAAAGACTTAATTCTCAACCAAAGGGACTAAACAAAATACACACTACAAGAAGTAAAAAAGCAGTCTTCTGAGACTCCAGTACACACACACACACACATAGATACTGAAGGCAAACCTGACAGAAATCATGGTCACAAAGATGGAAGCGGAAAACTTAATGACAAATATCATGTTGAAACAAAAGTTGGGTTCAGAGAAGAGCCATTTGAAGAGGCTGCAGATCTTATCACCAATGAAAGCAGAGAAGAAGCTGAGGGACCTCAGCTTACTCTCATCCAAAGTGCCTGATTGACCATGAATAATCCTCAGTTGTAGGGTTTGCAAATAGTTGAACTGCTCTTTAAGAAGCATAACAAGCATTTGCACACAGCCCTCTCTAAGAAGCTGCTGCACAGGAGGTTCTGAAAACTTCCCGCCTTCAGATCCCTAAGTAGAATACATACATTAGAAATAGCCAATCTGGAAGGCATAGGGTAATAATGGAAGCTGCACAGAGAAGAACAAATAGAGAAGGAGGTCATCCTCCATGGGACATGCAATGTGACCATGGGTCTCAGTCTACAAATCAAACTCATCATCCTTCAAAGCCTCCTGTGCAGCAGCTTCTTCCTCATCATCATCAAGCCCAAGATAGGGATTGTGTTCAACTGGCTTGAACTTGTATCCTGTATAAATGTAAAAGGCAAGAGCAGCCATCTCATCTGCGAAAGTGCCAGTCCATCTGTATCGATATACTGTGACAGTGAAGAGTGCAAAAACCACAATGCGAGTGAAGTAAATGTAGCTAACTACCACAATGTAGTATTGACGGAACAAAGTGAGCTTCTCCAAGTTCCGTGCTGCTTTGCCGTCAGCGTGAGATGCTTCTCTCAGATGCTTGATTGACCAGACGATGGGGAACAACACTGCACAACAGCAGATGATATCCAAAAGAAGAAACACTTGCTTCCACGTGAAGAAGTCTTTGGTGGAAGGTCCAGCTTCATCGTAAACAACGAAGGCGGCATTGGCAAAAACCTGAAGAGGGATGACAACCATGAGTACCTTCTTTTCCTTGTCTTGTAGGTATGGCCTCAGAAAGGACCAGCCCGTGCCGATCAGAATGATCACAACGAACAGCATTCCTCCCCGGAGGAAATTGAAGATGTAGTAAGCAACATCCCAGCCATGCGGCGTTCCCGTCCTCTTCACATACTGCTTCTCTTCCGCCTCACAAATCAAGTTGAGTGCCTTGAGCACAACCAAGACGCCCATGAGAATGTGGATGCGATGCACGGAGAGCTTCTGATTCCAACAAATGTAGATCCAGATACCTAACAGTGCAAGATGTGCAAGAAAGAAGGTGAAGAAAAGCGTAGGTAGCTGTGTTTGCCCCATCGGCAGATAGTCCTTCTTCCCGTTCTCCACATTGTACATGGAAGTCGTGACGTCTATGGAAACCGGCTGCTTCAAGCAATTCTCGAAATAGAGGCTGTACTCGTCGCCAATATCCACCTTAGACGAGTAGGCATACGGCAAACCTGTATCCGTCAAGTCTTGTGCGGCTTCCGAGAGCGTGAAAAGCGTTTTGATCCGCGAGCTCTCCAGCAGGCAGTCCTTTTGCTCTTGTTGCAAGTCGGCGTATGCAGGCACAAGATCCTCATTACGGGAGAGAAAGAATCCCGCTCGCTTATGGTCGCCTTCCGGAAGCTTGACTTCCGAGATGTTGATGTTCACCACGCCTCCCGACTCGAACCCGAAAGTCTCGAACAAGATGAAGAGGCGCTCGTCTTCCGTAATGACCATGTGCTTGATTTCCGCATCGCAAAAGCGAAACAAACTAACAGCCGCCAGGAAAAAACATAACACCGCAACTGGGAGCACCGAGGCCCTGCGCACAGCCGCCTTGCATCGCACCATCTCCACCGACGACGAAGATCCTGTGTCCTGAAGCGCGAGAGATCAAAGCATTCGTCAGAAGGAGCTAACAAAAGGACTATTTACAGCACAACAAAGCAAAGAGACGCACCGGGCAGCTGCGCTTAACGAGAGAAAGGAAGAAGAGAGAGAGAGAGAGAGAGAGAGAGAGAGAGAATCCTATATGGTCGGGCAGAGCACCATGCTTTCTTTTCGCTGACCGGTCAGTAATGAACCCACGGGCAGAGAACTTGTTTTTCTGAGAGAGAGACAATCCTCAGGGCAGGAAAGAAACGTTTTGGAGAGTAAACTTGCTTTCCTGACAGAGAGAATCCTATATGACCGGGCAGAGTATCATGCTTTCTTTTCGCTGCCCGATCAATAATGAACCCACCTGCAGGGGGGAAAACGTTTTGGAGGCTAAACTTGCTATTTTTTACCCCGAGAGAAAGAGAGAGAGAGAGAGAGAGAATCCTATATATGACCGTCCAGAGTACCGTGTTTTGTTTTCGCTGACCGGTCCGTAATGAACCCACGGGCAAGGAAGAAACGTTTTGGAGGGTAAACTTGTTTTTGAGAGAGAGAGAGAGAGAGGGGAGGAGGAGAATCCTATACGACTAGGCAGAGGACCGCGCCTTCTTTTCGCTGACCAGTCAGTGAGTAATGTACCCACGGGCAGGCAAGAAACGTTTTGGAGGGTGAACTTGTTTTTCACAGAATTGATTCCAATCCAGATTTTTTTCGTTAACATATTTTTATCTTTCATTTTGCAACGACAATACATTTTTATCGCACACTAAACTAAGGGCTTGTAAATTCAGCCCTTTCTTTTACTCTTTATTGTGGTCCAACTTGTCAATTTTGTGCTCAACACATTCTACAACATTCGCCCTTGCAATCTTGAATGTTCCAACATTCCCTTCCTTTAATTTCAAAGAGCAGGTTGTAGATGATGGATTTTGGTGGAGAGGTGCAATGTGTAGAAATAAAAAAGAACACCAACTGCTAAAGCACTATGCTCAACAAACACTAACACTAAGAGACTAAGGCTTGGGGAGCAAATGGGATTAGATACCTCAGTAGTCCTAACTATAAATGATGGATATTAAGTGTTTTGCATATTGACCCATGCAATTTTGTTAGGCATTCATCCCCTAAAGCTCACCAAAAGCATGCTTACTTTACAAATCCATCAATTATAGCTTGCTTTTCAATACAGAAAGTTATCTTGGTTAATTTTTTTCCCTATAATGGGTTGTCATGTTACATATCATAATTTATCCCCTACAAGGTGGGCTTGAATAGTAGGCTTCGTTATGCCTACAATGGACATTACCAAAAATAAATGTACCCTACTACAATGAGCAATATAGGTGATGTGAGAGTTACAAGTTTGTTATAGTTTTGCTCACATACTTGCTCATGACATCCTTCCAAATTGCAAATCCTTCAACATAATTCCAAAACCTTAAATTGTCATTCCTCAAAACTTTCAAAGGATTCAAAGGAAGTATGAGATAAATCCTCCTTATCTTCAAAAGGTTGACATAGTTTGTAAGAAGAAAATATCTTCTTTGTATCTTGCACAAAAGAGGTATATACACAATTGGTAGAACCTTTTGCTGACACGCCTCTTCAAGTCCTCCCTATGAAATATGTCTCTTTAGTCTTAAATCAAACTATATGAAAGTTCATCCATAGATCATCTTCTAACACTCCCACATGAACTTAGGTCTCATTCCTAAAGTAAAAAAAACTTTTAAATTTATCCACTAATGATCCTACAAACTTCATCATTCCATGCTCTTGCTTTGAGTTTTGAAACTATTAGGCTTTTTCTTTTAAAAAGTGTTGTCAAAGAATATACTTAAAAGCTAATGAGACAATCATTGTGTTTTTCTTGTGGTAAAGGTTTTGTCAATACATTTACTATCATTTGATTTGTAGGACAATACATTAAAAAAACTTCTCCACTCTTGACTTTTTATTTCACAAAATGATGTTACAGAACAATGTGTTTATTGTGTGAATGCAAATGAGGGTTATTAAACATTGCAATGCAAGATTGATTGTCGTAATGGATCATTGTCAAAAAAGACAGAAGAAAGCTTAATCTTTTCATAAGCTTCCACAACCCAATTGTTTCCTTTGCGATTTATGTGGCTACCATGTACTTGGCTTTAATGTTTGACAAGGCCACAATATTTTATCTCTTGTTTTGCCATGAAACAATTCCCTCAATCAAAGAAAAATTATAACTAATTGTTGATCTTCATGTGTTTACATCTCTACCCAATCTAAATCACACCACCCTATAATTAGTACTTTTGTTGGTTTTGATTATCCAATTACTTTTGAATTTGAGACCATAACCTTTGGTGCATTGCAAATAACAAAATATTTTCTTCACAACTCCCCATTGAAGTGTACCAAGATTTGCCATGAATTGACTTATAAACCCCACAACAAATGAAATGTCAAGACATGTGTTGACCGTGAGGTACATCAAACACCTACAACTTGAAAATATGGAATCTTCTCCATATCCATCAATTCTCTTGTACCAAATTCTTGGAGATTGTCTAAAACCATAGAAAATCTTCAACAACTTACCATTTTTTTGTTGATTAACTCTAGATTTTACATTGCATTCTGATTACATCTTGAATATTTCCTCTTTTAAATAACCATTCAAAATAACAGCCTTCGTTAAGTTGTTGGATTTCTAAACTTAATTATGCAAGAATTACAAACATCACTTGCAAAAATGACATCTTTACTACTAAACAAAAGGTTTCATAATAATTGAGTCTAGGAACTTGTGAGAAACCTCTTCTCACAAGTCTCACCATATATTTTGTTATTTTGCCTAAAACATCATATTTCTTTTGAAAAACTTAGTTGCACGAAATGATAGACCTTTCTTTGGGTCTAGGTACTAGAATGCAAATGTTGTTTTTATTAAAGATTCATACTCATTATTCATGACTTCTTGCCAATATTTACTATTTGAACTTGCAAACATTCTTTAACATTGCAAGGTTCTATGGACTCTACTAAAAATGCATGTGCATAGTAAACAAAGTCTTGTAATTGAATTGATGGTTTTCTTACTTTCTTTGACCTTCTCCAATTATTTGTTTTGTCAATGGTAATTCCTTCAATTTCATCCCCTCTTTGCAATTTGAAACTAAGTATTCATCCTTTTTTATCAAATAAAAGGCTATAAAGCTCTTGAGTAAATTTATTGGCTTTTGTTCCACTTTTTGTTAGAAATTTCCTCGATGTTGTTTTCCAACTAAACAACTTTCACATAAAGGTAATTTGTTAAGTTGATCAATAATTCCTAAAACCATGTCTTGTTTCTACATTTCCTTTATGATATTTATAGAAAAGTGTCTAAGTTACGTTGTTGATGCCACTTGATGGTGGATAACAAAAAAAATTGATGGATGTTTTTCCATGATTGATGCATAAAGACTTGTTTATGTCATTTTTCCAATTTTAATTGGGTATAAGTTCCCTTCTTTTCTCAATTGTATTTGTACATTTTTTTATTCATATCTTTTATAAAAGTCCCCCATACATCATTTTCAAATCTGAATTTCATTCTTAGGTTACAATTTATCCTAATGACATTAGACTTTGAATCAATCTAGGAACATAAAATACATTGTGTACATCCAATTTATGTCCTAATTCTAAAAGGAGGGAAATTGACCCGATCCTATTTGTTTGTTGACTCTTACCATCACCTAGGTAAATATCTTCAGGAAAAGGTAAAGGTTGTAGATTATGAAACCACTCCTAGTGAGGAGTCATGTGTTTTGTACAACCAAAATCCAACAAACATGTATGGGAATCTTTTGTACCCCTTGTATTATCAAAAACATTTGAAGTTGTGTGAGTATTTCATTATTTTTTGATAATGTGGCATTATTTACTTGATTCTTAAAAAAAATTGTTATTCCTTTGCTTTCTTTTTGTAATATTTTATGTGGTGTTCAAATATACCACAATGAAAACACTACACTTTAAATTTTGGTTGAAATTGTGTTGATGTCCTATCAAGATTAATAGATTGGACTTGATTACATTTTCCTTTCTACTTCTCCCATTTTTTTTATTGCCTTTCTTACTTTGATTTTTTGAATAAAAGGTTGTAGAATGGTCATATCCTTAGTTAAACTATTCATTCATAATTTCTTCTTTTTGAAGTTTGCCATATATTATTAACAATTTCAATATTGATTGGTTGCCAATTGTGGAAATGAAGGTCTTGTAAAAGGTTGGCAAACCATAAAAGATTTGATTAATAGCATTGTCATCCTTCACTTTAATTCTAGGCTCTATTATCTTGTTCATCAAAGCTTAAATTATTTTAAAGTAAGTCATGACATCTTCACCTTCTTACATGGTGAAAATCATTAATTTCCTCTTTGTTATGAGAATGTTTGACCTATTTGTATGTTCATGTATTGTAATCAACTTATCCCATACTTCCTTAAAATTTTTGAGGAGCCTGACTACCTCAATTTGATTATCACCCAAATATTTGATCTAACAATTGAGTCTCTCTCTATAACAATCTTGATGGGGTGCAAGATTTATCACTCCTAGGTTTGTTCTAGTTTCATTGACCACATTAAATAAACCATTCCTCAATGCTCATTAAAATAAGTTCTAATTTTATAATTCAAATTGAAAAGTTCATTCCATTCATTTTTTCAATTGTTAAATTGGCATAAAATGATTATTTGTATTGATTATAGAAGCTTGGCTTGCACCTCCTACAACACCAAAACCACCAACTCTAACATGAGTAGCCATCTATGTATGATCATGATATCACACCCTCCAAAATGACATATAAAGCATGAACGCTATGTTTTTTTTATTCCATGCACCTCAATTATTCCATATTCTAATACCATATAAAGTTTTTATGTATTAGAGACATTCAAGAACAATAGTGAAATATGAGTTTCTTCTTAAGAAAAAAATATCTTCTTTTATGTGGCATGAAATAAGTATATATACAATTGATAGATATAACTCTTTGGTGGCACAACTCTTCAAATTCTCACTATAAGACATGTCCCTTTAGTCTTAAATCATATTACATGGATGAACCTATGTTCATTCATGAATCATCCTACAACATTTGATGCTTGCAAACACAAATGAAATAACAATGAAAACATATATGAAAAAATAGTTTGGCAATACAAAATTTGAACCTAACAATGTCCATGAACATATATTTAAGGTGAAATTTATTAAGGTTCGATGAAATGACAAAATCATTACTATAAACTTCTTCACATGCAAATCATTTTTTCAAACATTATTTCCTTGTCAATCAAAACATTGTCTCCTTTAAATTTAGTAGCTAACAATCATTTATAGAAATTTTCCTTTGATGTCCTATTTACATTAATGATAAGCCCTAAATTTAATACAATTGATTTTTAAAAAATAAAGAAAAAAAAATCTATGAAAACTACTTCTAGTTTGCATAGCTATTGAAATCATGGTCCTCAAATATTTCTATTCCATACTCCATGGGTATAAATACATCTATCATTCTTGTTATTGCATACCTTTTACCTATCTTGTTAGTAACATTCGTTCCTAGAGTTTAGGAATGTTTTCAATCAAAATTTATTAAAAAGGTGTAACATGTTTTTCCCAACATGTTCATTCAAATACAACACATCTTTGTGAAGCATCAATACCTCATATGTCTCCACTACATCAACTTTATATAACAATTTACAGGTTGGAAATCCTTTACACTTCAATACTCAATATCAAATTTATAGTTCTTGCATGCACCTTGCTAATGCTTGTAAATGGGAAAATTACAAGGATATAACAAAAAAACAAATTGGAATATACCTTAAAGAAAAAATAATACTACAAAAAAAATTGAGAAAAAAAAACAAAAAGAAATATAGCATACACAAACCAAAGTTTTTAAATGCAAGAAACCATATTTTGAATGGGGGAAATGCTTCAAGAAGGTTTTGAATTTGTCTTCATGGATGGTGGAAGCAATGTTATTGATTTTTCATACACCTTGGACAAGAAAGTTCCTAATGGAAAAATAGCCAAACCACAAGCTTATTCCTTGTGGATGATTTATTTATCATTTGTTTTGGTTAACCATAGTTTATTCTTGAATAAAAGATAACATAATTGATTTTTTAATATTTTAGCCAAGATCTACACAAAGATATTTGTTAATAATTTTGGTTGATGCAAGTTTAACTTGCTCATAAGTAAGGTTTGTTCAAATGTTGAATCTATGTCCAAATATGCTAATGATTTATAAAATGAATTGTTTCTCAAAATTGAGTTCAAATTTTTCCAACCTTGTTAAAAATACTTGCAATGTTGCAAAACAAATTGCAAATGGTCTTTAGCGAATCTTCAAAGCATTTAAAATAAGATGTAAAACACAAAACAAGGGTAAATTCAATAGATACATTGTGAGCGGATATGAATTTTCATTTATTTCACCATATGAAGCAAGATTTCATAAAATAGGTCCACTAGTGATTTCAAAATTGACTCACATAAATCTTCAATTGTCAAAGTGGTATCAACTTCTTCGTAACATTGTCATGAATCAAATGCCCTCTTACACCCAAATTGCTAAATGTTTACTATGTTTCTAGCTATCCTTTTAATGCTTTCAACTTCTTTAAAACCAAGATCTTAAAATTTCAAATAGAAGAATTCATCTTTTCATTGACTTGAAACTTGCAAGTTCTTTTAAATCATCGTCATAATTGTAAAGATCTAGAAACTCAAGGACTTCAACTAATGTTTTAGGGCATCTTCAAGGTAAGGTGTACAACAAAGCATGTTATAATCATCATAATCAACAAAATATTTTTTTATAAGGCTTGAAATGGGTAGAAGAAAGAAATGTTTAAATGAAATACATTGTACAAGGTGAATTTAATGTTACAAATTAATTTTCAACTAATAATTTCAAATTAAAACTATCTTAAAATATTATGAAAACATCATTAAAAACAACATGACATCCATCATGAGGGTGTAATGAGAAATTTTGAGAATATATGCCCTTCTAATTTCATATATGTGATTGAATTATTTGAATAAATAAATGTAAAAAAATCTTTATTTTATTTTGAATCATTTTATATATTTCAATTATGGTTTCAAATAAAAAAATAATCAAATTTATTAAAAGATTACCAAATTTAGTATTGGGTGCTACATTTTAGCATGAAGACACCCTTTAAATAAATTGGATTACTATGGAACATGTTAAATATATATTACCATTGTTTTCATCCTTAAAATATGCATGATTAGTTTCATCAAAAGTTCATCTATGTTTGGATCAATTACATGGGTAAAAAAACCAACAACATTAGAAAACATTAGATTGAAAGGTAATTACAACACCAAAACCTATTGCAACATGCAGGACTATGTCATTTAACTATAAAAAAAACTCTAGATACCATGGAGATCAAAATGAAAATTGACATAAAGCACACATAAATAAACTTTTAAAAAGAAACACATAGTATCAAAAATTGCAAAATGAAAATCAACAAAATCTTGATGAAATTTTAATGTAAAAGACCAACCTACAAGAGAAAAGAAAATTACAAAGAAAAAATGCAAAACAACAAGAAACCAAAATATTAAAAAAATTAAAGAAAAGAAAGTTACAAAAAATCAAAGCTTTTGCCAAAAGCAGTTGAAGATTATAAAACTTTCAATAGACTAAATTTTTAGCAAAAAAAAATACTAAAGCATCTACACTTCCAACATATCATAAGAAACAATATAATGGAAGCATGAAAAAGCATCAATGAAACATTAAAAAAAAAAACTAACAATTCAACAATCATGCAATTAAAAAAGTGGTGCATGTAACAAATAACATTTATGAAAGAATAAACGTGCATGAAAAGAAATGATGCATAGGAGTGAAAAAAGAAACCAATGTGCCAATGAAGTTACTCAAAGAGAAGCACTATGAAAAAAGGGGTGTTTTACAACAAACCTTGCAATTCAATTCAAGTTGCACCAAACACTTGCAACTCATTGTATTTATATGTTATGAGTGCTAATGGACAAGTTGCATGAGTTGTAGAGTTGCAAGTCACCATATATACAATGTAACTCATTGCAACTATGTCAAAACAACTCATTTTAAACTAGAAAAGTGGGATGAGAAGTTACCCTAACTTTGGATGCAATGTTATGTAAAAAATGCCAAAAGTGGAAATAATTGATGATCATCATAGTTTGAGGGAATCGCAATTCCTTGTTTATTATTTATTAAATTTTTTTGTGGTCTATTATTATTTGCAGATTATGAGCTTTGGTGTGTTGCTCTTCATGTTTCAATGACATTTGGCATTGATTTATGTTTCTTTGTTCTTTATTTTGGTGGTGTGCTACGTTGTGCTATGCCGTGCTTAAACAATGTGCGTTATGAAATTTCAAGCGAAGCTATATAGGTGGAGGTGCTATGAAGCAAGAGTACAAAAGGGAGAAATAAAATTCTTGCTTATGTTTATTGTTTTAGAGTTGGACAATGGGTTTAGTAACTAGATCTAGTAGTTATGGTTTTAGAATGTTGTTGGTTGATGATGCTTAAAAATAATGCCCATCTTTCATGAATCATTTTTTCTTTTGAAAGCCTTATATTTCCATTGCATCATGGCTTTCTCAAAAAGGATGTAGGTATAAATGTAGATGATAGGGACCAATCAAGGAAGACCATGAAACACTATAGGGGTTTCATGAGAGGTTTGTGTGGCATTTTAATGTTTGGAGGGAAATAATTTGGGATTTCCAAAGGATACACATGGTTTCATGTTGATGGGAAGGAACATCGACATTTGTGGGGGATTTAAAGGGGATTAAGAGTTTTGTAGATAAATTTGGGGGGATTGGGTTGTTTTGCTAAATGAGTTGTTTATAATTTTGTCCTTTTACAACTTCTTGGGTGAAATTTCATTGTGGTGAAGGAAAGTTTTGATTATTGTTGATTTGTTGTGGGGTGTGTGAATTACCAAATGAAAAGTAGTGGGCTTTTGAAAGAGAAGCCAAAAGGTGTTAATTCCTTTAGGTCCATAAAATAAATTTGGTAAATGTATAAATCAGTCAAAAGGTTATAGAAAACATGACATTTTTGCAATTATGATAGTTATGTGATTATCTTTGAACTTTCCAATTTCTTATTTTGTTTCCAATTTTACTTATATAAACAATAGAATTGGTTCTCTTTCTTTTGGTGACACCTCTAGCATTACTTCTCACATCCAAGATAACTTATCGATTAGTTTTTAGGCCTCATCAATAAACATGAAAACTTGGATTATAAAAGGTGAAAATTTATTAATATCAAACCATATTTTTGACCAATCATTTTAAATGACTAATTGAGTTTGACCAACCATTCTATATGACCAATTAAATGTAGTTGTTAGATTGTGTAATACATTTTGCAGCCATAACATGTTTTGAACAAATATTGACCCAAAGTCATTTTGTTGCCCCAAATCAACACTAAGCTTTATTATTTTTCATCCAAAGGTGAAAGCACATTATGGTGAACATCTTTGGGGTACTTTGGGTTTAGTATTATAAAACATACAATATAATTGTTTAAAAAATATGGTAAATTTAATTTTGGGTTTCAATTTTGGTTTTTGGGCTTACAATTATTATGTTAAAAAATAATAAATTTCATTAACTATATTGAAACATCCATGGGTTCATTTATAGTATGCATTGGTATAATAAGGCCACTGTCTCATTTTGACTACACTAATTTAAATTTTATTAGTCATTTAAATAATCAATTTAATGGAATAAAAAATATGGCCCATCTAGCTATGCTTGTCATCTTCCATGTGAATATGATTACTTGTCAAAGTTTTAATTTACCACACATTTATTGCATTTTTATGGAAGAAACTCAGTTTTTGAAATGACATGGTTCAATATACATTCAACTTTCATAAAAATTAAAAATCATTTAAATTATTTTTGAAGTATATTTATGTTTTTGAATACATGAATACATTACATTTGTTTTCACAAATATATTCCAATTTCTCATTTTGTAAAATGATATGAAACATTTTTCTTTTTTTACTTATGTTATTTATAAAAATATTGTGAAAATCTTTCAAAAGTTTGAAATGAGATACACTCAAACATGCACATCTTTGAAAAATAATACAATGTGACACCCTAAACAAGGTCACCGTAATGTGCTTTCATCCAAAACAGTGTTGTGTAATAATCATGGAGATGTTTTGATTCATTTAATACAATAACCCATTTTGGTTGTGTTTTTTTTTATCAGTGTTCTTTAAGTTGTTTCAATGTTGAGCAAATATACAATTTCTTGATATGCCTTCCAAAGAATTTATTAAAAATGTTCAATTATTTGACCATTGGGTAAATTATATTATCACCTATAGTTTTTCATGAGGGTAGGTTATGAATATATAGAGAATTAAAGGTTTTGTCAATTTGGGTACCCATTATCATATATCCATTTTTCAAGTAGAAAATAAATTTTTTTTTACCTTTACTTATCTAGATGAGTGACGAAGAAAAATGTTTAAATTTTTGAGTAATTAAGAAAAATTTGAAAGACCAAAATCCAATGGAATATTTTCCATAACTTTAAGTGCCTTTCTTTTTTGTTTCACATCTGTAAATTTGAGGATCACAATTATATATCAGAATTGTTGAATTTTGTTGAGTTTAATGAAAGTATTTCGTTAAATGATTGCTCAGAAAACTGTCAATTTTTTCATGAAACCCGACAGTTGTTTGAAATTTTAGAAACTACCAAAATCAAAGGTTCTTTGTTTTCTATTGTTTTTCAAATATCGAAAACCAGTGGGTCTTTGATTCTGATTTTTTCAAACCCCTGAAACTAACCGTTGTTAAAAAAAAAACCAAATATTCAACCAACACTGCTTTTTAACCATGGTACTGGTGTGGGTGCCGGTTCACCCAAGGCAGTTACAAATACCCCCCAAATGTGAGGTGGCAGCTGACATGGAGGTGGAGCTAAACACAATGGTGGCATTAATCCCAAATGGTCCCAAATCTTGCAAAAAGTTGCATTCTCATCATAAATACATGGGTTTATCTTGAAAATTTTGACCCCTTCCATTTCCATTTCTAATTGGTCATTTTCCTTCTTTTGCCATTGTTCCTAGTCTTCTGGATTTGCAAAATTATGTTCTCACATTCTTTCACTATGAATCATATTCATTTAAGCATTTTCAATCTTGTTATGCTATCTTCAAATTCTCGCCCAAGCAATGCGGATGAGCTACATGACTTCCCCTAACACATAGCCTTAATGGCATATTTTGTGTGTTTTAGTATAGGCGAAGGCTTGCCCCCCCCTGAGGCCTCCCTTAATTCAAGGGTCACAGCCTCAAGGGTGGTAGCCCCAGGATGCAGGCCTAAAAATTAGGTGAAGCCCCTTGGGAGCAGCCCTTCCCTATTGTAAAGCAAAAAAAAAAGGCTTGTTGTCCAGATGACGGAAGGTCTGCATGTGTTCAGCAGAAGGGTCCTTCAATTGACGAATGAATCTTCGACAATGGGAGGTACTTTCAAATACAAAGAAAAAAAAAGCCTTGGAGTACTTTACTTTATGTTGATAATGTAAAGCACTACTTCAAAGTATATTTGGATAGCCCCTTATGGGATATTCTTATGTCTTCTATTTAAGAGTGAAAGATATCTTAGGTGCTTACATCTATAATTAGGTGTAATTAATCCCTCCACTCCTAAACAATAGGCATAAGAACCCTCCCCCTCCTAAAGCCTTGTATCTACCTATGTTTAGGTTCAACATAACTTTAACCTCATGCTTTACAATGGATAAATCCCATGAGGGTGGGGGGCATTCAAAAAATTGAATAATGACTAGACTTTGCTAGATTGCCTTGTGTTACCCTCTTATTTTGCAATTCCCCCCAATGGGGCTTCACCTTGCACTAAAAACACACATGGATCAAAGCTATACACACAAAATATTATCGTATGTACTAAGTTCCTTGAAACAGGAAGCCCAAATCTCTAGCCATATGACTATTTTGCCTAATTTATCTACCTCAATTGTTAGCCTTAGCCCCTTATTTTGGGAATGCTCCCCACCTTGTGATTATACTAGTGTTGGAAGGGTAAGTCTAAATACATATATAATATATACCCATTAGGGCGAAAATCAGGTAAGTGTAAATCATTTACACTTACCTTGTCAATTTTTTTGAAAATAATTATGCTTCCACAACTTCATCTAAATGTTTTTGGAAGTGTAAATGTAGCTGAGGACGTATTATACATCCTTTGTAGCTGTACCTATTTGCAATCCAGCTTAATTAGTTGTGAATGTATTTTGATGTGGGTGCATTTGAAAGCTCAAGGTTTTTTTTTCAATGGGCCACTTTGATTGACCTTTCATAAAAAAAATAAAAAATTCTAATGCTCCCCAAATAAAAGATTTTACTACCAATAAGGTAGTGTGGAAATACTTCACTTTAACCCATGTATATATAATACAAGCCTATACTTTAAAAGGATATGGGACAAATTGTGCTGCTATTGAAAAATATGTGGGGTGCACATTCTTGAGGGCCAACATGTTGAGAATATTGTTCCACCTCATAGCTTGAGTTGAATTTCCATTTTAACCTTTGTTCATAGACACTTTTGGCCTAGGCTTTTATAAAATGTTGTGTACTTATTGTGATTTATGTTAATTAATTAAATTAGATGTAATGCATCTCAAAAAAAAATTTAAATGGCAATTGGCCACTTTGATTGGCCCATCATCAATTTGTTTTTCTTTTGGAAACCTTTGTAAATGAATTGTTCATTGGCACCCATGTTTTGATATGTGAAATCTTCAAAATTAATTGATTATTTGAAACAAAGTGTCAGTGCTACCCATGCACTACTACAATATTGTATATTCATGCATCCAAATCCACAAACCATGAGTAGGGGCATTGGATGGGCACATATGAACAAGCACAACAATGAATTAGCTTTGTGTGAGGGTCAACATTCCCTCTCCTGTCATTGACATGACCATGTCCTCATTCAAGAACCCCATTTTCCAACATGACCATGCTTTGTTTGAACTAATTTAGCTGATGTTCTCACAATTTGGAAAAGCAAATTTATTCATCACAAATTGTTTAGTGGAAACAAGTTACTATGTATCTTTTTCTAGTACATTAATTCAAGAGTGCAATTGTAAACAATGTTTTCCACTTTTGCACTATTTTTGGGAGACAATATAGCATGCAATGTCTGTTTGCATTTAGGTGCACAATGTGTAATTAAGTTAAAGAGAACTATTGTTCCTATTCTCGTATTATAGCACACCAAACTCCCATTATTGCACCATGTTGTTTTTTATCTTTGCCCAAAAGCATTTTGGGTTGTAAACGAAATAAAAATCTTGAGTATAATGTGTGCAATCGTAGGGTTTTGGTGTGCAATGAAGCTTGCAATCATGGGATAAATTGAAATGATGAAATCAAATTGCATTGATTATTTCTAAGTCACAAAATTTCAAACATTTATCATATTTGCACATTTTGAAAATTGGGTTTGGTAGCCAACATAAGATCATTGTTACCAAAAACGTTCTAAAAGGTTCTAAGTACACGTTCTATATGCATATTTAGAGCCATCATTAAAAAATGACCAAATAAAGGGTTATTTTAGGTTAAACACGTGACCTTAATAAAAACCCTAATCCAACCGCCACTTAGAAGGCAACAACTGCAATTTAAAAGGTATTTAATAACACTAATGTGATGTGTCAATATGTAAACACACCACGGGACAACTTCTTAGGAGGTTTCATTTTCAAGTTTTTCTTTAATCCTAAGCATATTTTTCTTTGTTGCAAGAATCAATTGAAACATCATTTTGAAAGTTCTTTACTTACATTCTGAACAATTTACTAGAACACTCAATCTAATGTTGGCATTAGCTTTCATTTTTTTCTAGCTTCAACTTTTGTATATATTTTTTCCTTTTGCAACAAGAAAACAAAGCTTCAGTTGTTTGATTTCATTTTGCACATATTTTCAAAGTAGGACCTATGGTTGGAACTAGAAAAAAAAGGAGTTATAGAAGGACCTGTGGTTAGAATAAAAAGATAGTTGATTATGCATGGTAGTCGAGTAGAGCAACAAGATAGTCAAGCAACTACAGGAAAAAAAAATCAACTATTGGCGGCTAGAGCAAAAAGATAATTGACCATCAAATTGTAAGTTTTTTTTTGTGCACTTTGTCTTGTTTCATTTTCTATTTTCATTTTCCCTTTTTAATAACTTTCACTTTCATTTATTATTATTTTTCACAATCTTATCAGTCATTTGATTTTTTTTCCCTTTTTGTTTTTCGTTTTTTCTACATAAAGATGAAAATCTCTTTCCTTTTTACTAGAAACAATAATTACATATTTGTTTTTCTATTGATTGTTTTCTTTTTGAGCTTTGTTTTAGTAACCAGCTTGCCTTGGATTAATAATGTACATAGTTTTCAAAACAGTGGGTGGCTCATGGGACTTAGGCTTGATGATGTTTATGTTGTCTTCATAATCTAGATTTTGCATCATTCAAACTCAGCTACGCTTACAATTGCACCTCCTAGTGCGTCTATTGTGTGGTGTGTTTTGGCCTTCTATGCTTTTGTTGCGAACGTGCCTCCACACTTCTATTGTGCAACTACCAACACGCTTCCATGCCATTGCTGCGTAGTGTGCCTCAAGCCCCCAGTTTTTATGTGCTTCATGTTACAATTACAATTTTTCGCAACAACTTTCAGCATGCCTAGTTTTCCTCCACATAATTTTGTTGTAAGTTGTTTGTTAAAAATATCTTTCAATAAAACCTCTTCTACTCCGAACATTTGTTCTTCTAATTCTAAAAAACAAACTACTTAATGGCCTCCTTCTAAAGTAATAGAATGGACATTTGTTGAATGTGTAACTCCACCTGCAAACATGGGGGTTCTTGGGAACTAAAATGTAAGTTTTGTGTAACAGAATTCAAAACAATATCAATCACAAGAATTAGAGAACATTTTTGGGCACTTCAAATAACATAGAATTGGGCTTGGTAATTCCGCAAGAGACCTTGCAACCATTGAAAGAGCAAGTTACAAAAGCTTTGAAGCAAAAAGAATTGGGCAAAAAAAAAATGGAAACATTTACAAGTAAAGTCATTGATTTTAACGCAACTAAAATTGTAGACAATTTTGAATGTTTAAAAAGTGAAGAAATGGATAAAATAATTGTTAAAAAAAAAATTGGATGTGAGACTCCTTTTAATGTCATCAAATCGAATCATTTCAAACAAATGATATCTATTGCTGGACATTACAATCTTGGGTATTTAGTTCCAAGTTATGAAAAGTTGAGAATGACATTATTGAAAGAAGTGAAAAATGATCCGATCAAAGATTTGGATGTTGTGAAGGAAAGTTGGAAAGAAACTAGATGTACCATAACATGTGATGGTTGGATTAGTGTTGACAACATACCACTTCTAAACATTTTATGTGTTTGTCCAAAAGGGGATTTTTTTGGCAAGTAGTTGATACAATTAGCAAGACAAAAGTGGCAACTTATGTTGCTAACACAATTTGTGAAGCGATTGAAAAAGTGGGAAGTGAAAATGTGATACGGGTCGTGATTGATAATGTAGCAATATGCAGAAGTGTTGGACGGATCATAGAGGATAAATATCCTCATATTACTTACAATAGTTGCAAAGCCCATGGCGTTGATCTTGTTTTGGAAGATATTGGAAAAATTGACTGGGTTCATAAAATTGTAAATGAAGTCAGAACTAATATCAAATTTATAACAAATTATCATAAAAGCCAAGCATTGTTTAGAGAATTTTCAAGTAAGGAAATCAACTTGGAATTGTTAAACTAAGCGATACTAGATTTGGAACAAATTTTATCATGTTGGAAAGGTTGCAAAAGGTCAAAACACCAATTCAACAAATGATTGTGGGTTAAGAATGGAAAAAATGGATGTGTGGATGAAAAAGAGGATGTTGAATGTGCATTTTTTAGCAATCAATTTTGGAAATTATTGACTTTAATTGTGAAGGTAACTGAACCAATCTTCAATCTCATGAGGCTTGTTGATTCTGGAAAACGAACAATTGGAAAATTCTATGAATATTATGATCAATTAATGGAAATAATCAATAAAATGGATTAACATCAGAAAAGAAAAAAGAAATTGTTACTATAATAAATGATCGTTGGTATTTTATGCATGGTTCAATGCATTGTGCAGGAATTGTTTTGGACCTAGAATGGCAAGGGAAAGGGCAGGCAAAAGATAACGAAATCATGATGGGTTTTCGAGAAATCCGTGACAAGTTTTTCCCAGTTGTACGAGATCAAGCAAACATTGAAAAACAGCTTGCTCATTATAGGAATGTGGAGGGTCTTTTTGCAGACCCTGCAGCATTTTTGGTGGCCAAGGAAATGCCTGCACATACATGGTGGAGCTCTTATGGATCTGAAACTCTAGAATTACAAAGCCTTGCAATTAAAGTTCTAAGTCATGTGACTGTAGCACCAGCCTGTGAAAGAAATTGGAGCACATTTGAGTTTATACATAGCAAAAAAACGTAATAGGTTGACTTCCGAAAGAGCTGCAGATTCAGTATTTCTATTTAGTAGTTTACGTTTGAGAGAAAAGTTTTTTGATCTAGAATATAAGGAACAATTTGTAGAATGGATAGATGAAGATAGAGCAAAATACGATGACCTCAGTTTGAGATCTTGTATTTTTAAAATTTTAAGAGAATAGTTTTTATACCATACATCATGATGTATTTTTTTCGTATTTTTACGATTTTAAAAAAAACATCGTTCTCAGTTCTTGGTATTATTGCATAGGGTAGGTGTTCCATACCAAATTTCAGCGAGAAATATTTTAGTATCACGAGAATATTTTAAAACATGTTCTTAAATGTGCAATAATAATGTCAGCTACCATATATCATTTATACATGATTCTTTGATTTTGTTTTGCATACTTGAATAGAAATTGGTACTATGTAATTAATCCTCTGCATTTAAAAGTGTAATGCATATTGCTCCTCGACCTCCCAGTGGGATTGATACCACTGTAGTTGCTTATTCCTATCTGCAAATTGCAAGCCCAAAGCCAAAGCAAAAAAATCAGTCCAAGTAGCTCTAGCCTCAAGTAATTCAAATTTGCATGATGTTACACCTCACATTGAGCTATAGTGAACTAAGGATTTCATTTAATCGATCTCACAGCTCTACCAATCTAATATTGACCAAATGCATAGAGTTGTGAGAGTTGTGAATCAAAATGTGACTCACCACAATATAGCATCTGTCTTTTTTTAAAAATGGGAACATGTTTCCAAAGTTTTTAACATTGATTGACTACATATTTTCAAGAACGCAGTTGCAACTATCCAATGGAAAGCAGCTGTTCATGGAGCAATAAAAAAGGCCCTAAGTCAGTGGCATTCTATTAGACTGCGATGATCACAGCACATTGTGTATAACTGTGATCACATCAGCCTAATGAAAGGAGACCCCACAGTACTTTTTATTTGCAAGTCTAGTGAAATTCAAGTACCGCAAAGTTTTTTTTGCAAGAGCAAATTAGGAGAGATGGATTGTCTTACAGAATCTGCATCACAGAAGCAGTTAGTAACCACCAGATATATGGAGCTGATCAAGGACTGTTGTCATAAGGAGCTGCTGGCGACGCATGGAATATTGGGGACGGAGAAGCATTGGAGTCACAACCAGGTGATGCAGGACTATTGCTATAAGTTGGAGAAGCTGGTGAGGTGTACTCTGGAGAGTGATAAGTAGGGGAGTTAGGTGAAGAGTAGACTGGAGATGGTGGTGAGTAGATGATCGTTGGCGAGGAAGGAGACTCATGAGGCACTGGAGAAACATAATAAGGAGATGGTGTATAATACGTGGGAGATGATGGTGAAGAGTATACGGGTGAATTTGGCGAATGATCATATGTTGGGGAGGAAGGTGGTGGCGAGTAGTAATTATAAGGGGACGAGGAGTAGCTGATAGGAGGAGGAGAGCAACTTGACAAAGAACCAGAAAAATTCTGCAACTTCTGAGTACTACTAGAACCCAGCTTCAGCTGATGCGTGAACTTAGCTGGCATTGAGCGGCTCTCAACCTGCAGACCACCGGCATTGCAAAGAAAGAAAACGACTAGCAACAACATGATCTGCACTGATGTGATTCTTGATCCAGTCTTCATCTTGCAGCTAGAATTATAACTCCCACAATATGATCAAGCAGAATGTAATGAAATTGGGCAATCCTGAAAACCTGATCAAGCTGTTCAACTGTTCGCTAAAAAGATCACTGAAACCTTTTGAAATGTAATGAACTTGTAAAGAGGCTGATTTCATATTTATAGCAGTTGTATGTAGAGTTTGAGAACTTGAGCCTGGACGTTGGAGTGAAGAACTTGAGACAGAATTCAAAATAGTACTACAAGCAGCCTAGCAGGAGAATATGGTCTTTAATTTTGTAATAACCGCCGGTTCTTCATGGTCAAACAAATACAGCAGCAAAGAATCACCAGCTCTCTGGGTATTTGGAAAAAAAAAAAGTATCAAGGAACCGCCAGCTCTGGAAATATGAAAAAAATATTCAGAATCTAAGAATCGCCAGTTCTGGGTATTTCAAAAATTTCAAAGAACTGTCAGGTTTCATGAAAGAACCAGCAAAGACCTGGATTTTTTTAGTTGGTTGAGAACCATGGTTGTATGTAATAATTAGCTATTTGATTTTTAGATACTGTGGTACCTGAATGGATTCAGCAACAAACTGCCAAATGAATAATTAAATTTCAAATCTTAACTTTGGCAATTGGTTTTTTAACTCTGAAATTTTCAGCACATAATATTTATATAAAATAATAAACATAATTTTGTTGTCTTTGTGAAACAATCTAACTGTGTCTAGATCCCCACATCATCCTTCACTTCAAGAAGGTGGCTGAACAGTTGAAATGCTTCAGAATTTGATTTTATAATAATGATTAAAATTCCAATACAAATAATAAATATTTTTTCAAAATTTGACAAATAAGAAAACAAAAAATTTATACCAAAACCATTAGCAATCAAACCTGTCAGTCAAAATGCTTCAAATTTTGATTTTAGAATAATTACTAAAATTTTAGCACAAACACTAAATAGGTTTTCAAAATTTCGACAAAATAAGAAATAATTTATTTTATGCCTAAGCCATTCACATACTACCATAACTGCAGGTTAATGTATCAGAACCGATTATTAGATAACCAGGTGTATCAACCATGATACCCGTCAGATACCCAGAGAGGGTTTGGTGCAATTTCGAATACCCGCCCGCAGTCTGCTGTACACCAGTGATTAAAAAAAAAAGCTAGATGTGGTTAGGTAGCTTGCACATGAACATCAGAAAGCTGCTACATTAACTTATGTTCCTTTTTATTGGATTCATGACAACTGCACCATCAGTACTAATACATAGTAGAATTGTTGACAAAACCCTATCCATCCCTTTCTGTATGGCAAAGGGCAAACTCTGCATCACAGGAGTCAGGACTTTGCAATTGGCTGTAACCAACTCGAGCACTAAATTAGCACTAAATAATTATATGTATGTTCATGTTTGCAGCTGCAGCAGCCGGTGACTTGATTCATATGAATTGTTTACAACTATGTTACATATAATGACGGTATGATGTGTGCTTCATGTATTATTGTTTGTGAACATTTCTTTCGCATGAACTTACATGAGCAGGACGTTCTATGATCAGTCACAGTGAATTCCTTTGTCCCAAATGTCTTGTGACTGTCCAGCACCACATCTGGCTGAATCAGCAGCTGCTACCAGCTTTCTTAGTACTCACTCACCCATTGATCTTCTCCAGCACTTCTCACAGGGTTGTGGCCCGTGGGAGTTAAGTAAGCTGTCCACCTCAGTTGTGGGTGGGTGGGTGTTTGTTTTCTTTTTTAAAGAAGAGGTACAAGTTCCTGGACTACTGGATTCTTCTTCACTTGATAAGCTGGGAAAAGAGAAAAGAAACTAGCATAAGTCCAGCAGGAGCATTGCAGTACACCAAGGCATTTGACTCTTCAACCCAAACTGGGTATTTAAGGAGACAACAGGATAAGTTAATAGTATGTATGTAAAGCACTTGGAGAAGTTTTCGTAATGTGTTTGGAGGGCAAATATTACACAGGGAAAGCTATGGAAGAAATTTCCTAGTTTTGGATTTGGGGGCACCTTATGTTTCTGAATTTCACTCCAAAAAAAAAAGGAGGATCTTACAACTACTCCTGAAGAGAAGGAGGAAAGGATGATATAGGCAAAAGATGCCTCCCTCCCACTTTCAAGCAGTACGTGTAAGAACCCCTCCCCTCTTAAGTATACATCATGATATACGAATGTTCAGGGTCATGATAACGTTTGCCTCATGTTTTACAACCGTGTGTAAAACCCTCATCCTGGGGCATTACCCTAGTATATGGAGTTCAACCTTGGGGAAAAGTACCCTTTGTTATTTTACAGCACTAGTCACTAGGAGAGATGTCCTAGTCCTCGCCCCATAGATCTCTCCTGTAAGTAGCAAGAATTCCAACATTGTAAGATCATCCTGCAGTGGGAAGTCCATGGTAAGATCCTATTACAGTACGAATTCCAAAGTAAGATCCTTATTTGTTACAAGGTGGAGGCACTCCAATCAGACATTACACCCTGGCCCTTGGACTCCACCATACATTCCACAGCATACTGCCCTGATTGGAGTGCCTTTGCTATAGAAAATGTGATCGAGTGCTACACAATGTAGTAAAGGACAAGATGAAGAATTAAGTTGGAGTTAGTTTATCAAGGATCATTTTACTAGATTTTTCTTTTTCTATTTGAAGTTTAAAACACAGTGTCTACAGTTGACCTCCTAATCAACCTCCCAGTGTTGAAATTGTTGACAAAATCTGATCATGTTGAGTCTAATTGTGGTTTGACATGATGTATTTGAAAAGATCAGCATACAACAAACAAAGGAGCCATTTTAATGCTTGCTCCTTTCAGAATGAAACTAAAGCATGGAACTGCAAACATTACTGAACAACAACCATAGGATTTTTCTGTAGATTATTCAGAAGCTACTCTGTTGTACACTCTCATCCCCAACATCCCACACACTCCCACCAGACTCTCCTCCCTACCCCACCAGCCCTTCCGCATGGTATACCTACTTGATCAAATGTATATGCTAGTCACCTGTTTGACAGTACCTGTGTGAGTTGTGAGAGTTATATCAACATGGTGGAAGGGCTCGAGTAGAATTCATCTGTACTAAATCAAACTAAGACGATATATTTGTTCACAAGAATGACTGCTCACACTACAACACAAAAGTGTCATCTACAAGTTGCTAATTACTATAATCTGGCCCATCAATAGGAAGGACATTAAATCAGTATTGGGTCCTTATTGCAGACAGTTCAAATGCACTGTCTGCTTCTTCTTTTTCTCATCTGCCATGGGCCTGATTCATCTTTTTGAGAAAAAGATGGTTGATGCCCAGACACAAAATTCGAGTCCTGCTATCCATGCGTTGTGTGAGTAATGGACACTACGAGCCATATTACACTGAGACACATAGTATGCCTCCTGATGTCCATTACACACCCAAAGCATGTACAGTAAGACACAAATTATCTTGGTTGAGCAATTGGGCAGTCAGGGAAAAAAGAAGCAGACAGTGCTTTTGTACTGTCTCCAATAAGGACCCATTGCTGATTTAACGTCCTCCCATCCATCAATGGGCCTCAATTTGTCATTTGATGCTTTTTACAAGCATTGAATCCTTTGCACATTTACTTGTGTTACTAGCCCTCTCTGCCAGAAAACATACTCTATCCAAAATATAGTGGGCAAGCCAGTTTACTGATTCCAGTGGAGATGCTAATAGACAATAAACAATCCCACCTTGCAACAAAGCTAAAATCCTGTAGATTGGGTGATCACTGAGCAGGAGGGAATCTGGAGTGATAATCTATTTACACTTTCTTCACTTTTACACCATTCTCTGTGAGGTGGTTAATTATGTGTGAGCTTGTTATGAGAATGATCAACTAAAATTTGTCCCAGTGGCTTTGCTCGGACATGTTTATTGCATTGACAGATCCAAAGTTAAAGTTATATAGATTGCTTCAAACTTTCTCTGCATTCCTCTTGTGGAACAACCCCTGAAAGAACTTGTGGTAATGTGAAAGTTCTGGATCTTTTCATCATACCTTGTTCAAAAGCCATTTACTGTCCAATATTTTTCACATTGTGTTGAAAATCAATGCTGTTTAATTTGCATATAGTATTCTTCACATGAACAAATAACCTTAAACGATGATCTGCACGCATGTTGCTTCACCTTTTAATTTTAATTTTTTTTGAAAGCATGAGCATAGAAAGGTGTAAAGAGGACAAATTGATCCAAGAAGGGAGGAAAGAGTGGGATCTAAGTCTTCATGAGGTTACCATATGGTGTCATAAGTAGTGGAGTTGAAGAGAAGGAGGTATGGGGAAGCCAACCATTTGGGGGACCAAAGTTTTGTCTTGGATTATTTTGTAGCCCAATATTAACATGATTGTCCACAAATGCACACTATGTAAACAAACTATCACCAATTCATAAGATCCCACTTTAAAAGCACCTTTCCAGTGTCTTTGAAACAAAGTCCTTTTATTCTCCAGACTCCAACCAGCCCAATATGTATGTTTTTCTATAGGTAACTAGCATGTGAAAGACAAAGTTAATTATTTTCCTGCCCTTCAAACTGGAAAAGCTGTTCCAAGCTTTAGTCCTTCACCACTGGCCCTTCACCAGAACCCCACAACTTTTGCCCATCCTTCCATCAGCAGAGCTGTGAAAGCTGCCAAGCAATTTGCAAGGTCAGTCCACCATACAATCTTAAGCCATAGTTTTGACACCTAAGACAAAATTAAGCACCAAAACAACTGGGATTATGTGAACCAGCATCCACCAGTGCACCAGCCATTGGAAAACAGTTACCAAGGTTCAACCTTAGTGACCTTCCCTATAAAGCCTCCTACTTCCCCCTCTCATTACCCAGGTAACTACTCATGTAAGTGGGTACGTATAATAGGTAAGCAGGTAGTAACCATAAGTGGTTATGATGTAGTAAAGTTTCTCCTATTATTTAGGCCATTTGGTGGCTACTAGGTACATGGACACATGTGGATGGTGAGTACGTAGTTAACCACTGTGGTTAGCTATGGGACAGGAATATGTACAATGAAAAAGTGTTTCCTGTGGCAAGACTACAGGGCAGCTGGTGGGTGCTGGTTCACTTCGGTCCAAAAGATTAGGGCAATTTAGTCCCCCTGGTGAGAAAGTGCCCTTCTAAAAGTCCTCCATTGAAAACAGAGTGGCGCCTTCTGTAAGCTTGAATTGGGCCCAGCCCCAAAATTTCTATACAAAAGCATAGGCTGTGCCTTCTGTACAGTGCAGTATTTGGTCATTCATTGACTCATTCAATCACACTATCTGTGTGAGACTTGCAATTGCAGTTCCATGTACATCTGTAGTGCTTTTTGTCTGAATGAGTAGTCCATGAGCAAAGTGCCTTGGATGTCCCTGTTGCCTTCACAAAAGAAAGGAGAGTTGATTTGTTAAATTTAGTTTGCATCTTTCTGTACTTACTGGGAAAGCTCAAATTTCAGTATTGCTCTGGATATGTGAACTTGGTCTAGCACGGATGCAAGACAAGAGAAGGTTGAAAACAAGGCCTAAAATCACAAAATTACACCATTATGCATGGAAGCTGGTGACAAGCACAACAAACCTAAAGAAATCAGGAGAGTAAAACTCTGCTTGCAAGCATAAGTACATACACAAACCTGCCAAACTTTATGACACCATTGCAAAGTAGTTCCAAGATACCCAAGTTCTACAAAATGGCAAACTTACATGTCATGTTTCTGGGTATGTATTGTTAGTTGTACGTAAGACCCTAAGAACAAGAAACCTGAAAACCTTAAACCCTATCTAAACTTAAGACCGTAACCTCTAATGAGCTTATGACCTGGACCTTATAAAAGAGCCCTTAAGACCTGTTTGGTCCAGTTCTAAGCAGGATCTAACTCCATGCAACCCTGCTGAGTCAGGTTCTTAGATGAGTCTAGCTCCTGTAACCCTGTCCAGTTCAATTCCAAGTTCTTGCTCCATTTAGACTCCTCGGTCCAGTTCTTAGACCAAAAACCTGGACCTGGCCAACCCTGGTTGGAACCTTAGTTTGGATGTACCATGTTTCTAGAATTTGGAATTCGTTGCTGGATTATTGTGACATGCTAACTAGCCTGTGACTTTGGTCTACAACATGACCTTCATAACAAAGCTATGAGTTGTCAATTTATCATGTCCTACATGTGGTTCTAAGTTGATAAATTGGATGTACTAAATTGACTTAAACAATGGTAGCATTGGAGAAATATTTTCAATTTGATTTGAGTAGGGTTTTTGCTTCCTATATTGTGTGTGTTGGGATGAAGTTTTGATTTTGAACATAATGTCATTAGCCCATTGCATGGTTTCATTGCATTGAAATCCCCTAACTATCAATAAAAATGACTAGAACAACAGCATTTTTTAACAAATGTAAACATTTCAGAAATGTATGAATAAACATGCTGCATATTCATAACAGTCAACAATATTTGAAAGCCATAATGGTGACATGGTAACTTCAACCTATGTTCGGAGAAAGAAGAAATCTCATTCTTTGCACAATATGTGTAGAAACAATCACAATGAGGAACACCATCATCTAGGTAAACAATGTTGCAAAAGTTCCAAATTACACATGTCGATGAAGGTTTAGACATTGCATTAATGTGAATTTTTGTGACATATTATTAACATGTAAATGGACAAAAATGAATCACATCAGTTTAGATTATGACATAATAATGACATTATATGGCATGAATATTAGATAATGACATATGCATTGGAGTTTTTGTTATTTAATATGCATGATCAAATATAAAAATGGAAAATTACAATTATCCATTTATCATTCCATAATAGTGTGCTCCATATTGAGTGACTCTTGATGAATTTTGGCTTAGAAAAAGGGAAGTAAACCTAAGAAGAAAATACTTATAAATTATGGAGTGCTAAAATGGGCAAAAAGATGAGATATAATTCAAAACAAAAGGGATTAAAAGTTCCCATGTAGAGGATCTTTTGTGGTTGAAAAGGACAAAACCTATATAAACTCTAGATGGGTTGTGAGCATGTACGCAAAAGACTAGAAAGGGATCTTAAGCTGCAAAAAATGTCTGATGTCTTCGTGAGAAAGAATGACCACATGGCTAGAGTTAGGTGGCGTGAAAAAGAGAAAGAAGTCAAAACCAGTGTTGGCCAGTTATTGCTTTTTTAACAACCGTTGGCTAAAGTTTTTTTAATTTTTGGGATCACACAGGTTATCAATATCAAAAAAATTGATGACATGTAGGTTATGAAAGAAAAATGGGTAATAACCATTAGTTATGCATAAGGGTAGTTTTATCAAATCACCAGTTGAGAACCACTGGTCAAACCTGCTGGCTATGCCACCAGTTATAGGGTTTTTTTTTTATAATAATATTTCTCTGTTTTCTTAATAGTGTTTGAAGATTGGTAACCTACCTCGTCATCCAGGTAGAATATTAGATTTTAAATTTTTGATACCAGATGGTTATCAATTTAACCGGTTTTCAATAAAGTTATAACTAGCCAAGACTAGTCAAAATTTCCCAGCAAATTTGAAGTAAGAAGAAATAGTTAAAACTGAACAAGCAAGCTACAAGAAACAGAAAAGGATATTAGGATGCTAGTATTTTGACATCTCCATTGGCAAAATTAAGGACCTTCTTCATTTGAAGATGTGGTATCATGGAAGGTTAAGCCCTAAATATGACTTTTTTGCAACTGAAAGGGCCACTTCATACTAAGGCACAATTGTTAAGTCCCAATTAAATCTTACAAACTGATTGGCCTAGAGCTCCAAATCAGGACCAAGTCCTTCACACTAGAACCCAGATTACAAGTCTAGACCATGAGTGAGAGTCCTAAGGGGATTGTACTTTTTGGCTTCATGGGTCGGGACTTAAGGGGTTTAGGTAGAGTTAGTGACATTTTGGCCCATTTGGAGTTACCGAGCTTGTTGAGTTATTGACATACTGAATAACCAACCTGTTCCAAATGGCATACAGACCGGGGAAGTGGATGTCAATTTAGAGGGGCTCGTGATGAAAATAAGGCATGCAGCTACCTCTAAGAGCATCTCCACCACGCCTGCAAACCCCCCTTTTCATTAAATCTTGCAGCATGATAACGTAAATGCTACTGCGCTCCTGTATTGATGGCGATTTCGCAGTGGTGATTATAACCGCTTCGAAATCTTTTTTCTACTATAGCTTTGGACAGTGTCCAGATGTGAAGACATAAATGGTCTCAAACGGACTTTTATGACGTTTGTGGGTGGGGACAGTGATCATTAAACACTATTCTATTTTCACATAAAGGAGTTGTTTTGTTTACAGTTTTGCGGCGGAGATGCTCTAAGTTGGGAAGGTAGTTTCTGGTTCCTGCTTGATCACACTAGGGACCCAATCAAGTAATCAAGTGAAGGACGATATCAAAAAAGATTGTTTTATTTGGGAGGGCCAATTTGCAGTGCTTTTTTTTCCCACGAGTCACCAGACTTTTATGATAAGTTCTGGTAAGTAGCCAAAAATATAGAAGGATTCTGTTTTTTTCTGCTTTAATATCTAGAATGTAGCCAAATCTGGCTAAATCGTCTTATGGATGGTCACCACTTCAGCAACATCACAAAATTGAAAAACAAAAAACCATGGGCACATGGGTAACAATTATTATGGCAAATCCACGTACAATTGGCTAATTTTCTTGTCTGATGTATTAGTGAGGACAATTTTAAAATTTTCATTCTTTCAACAAGTGTATTGTGAAAAAACTTCAACTTTTTAGGTGATAAGATCTCCATTATACGAATATTGGTAAATCAATAATGATTTTTTTGCTAGGGTTAATATATTATATGTTGGCAAGATTATTAATAATCAACATGGGTTCTTGTTATGACAGATGATCAAACTGGTACCAAATGTCCCATGTCCCCCAAGTTATTTTGTCTCATTGAACTTCGTAGTTCTCATCACCCATTCATCTCATCATGCGATACCATTGACCTATCCTCCACCTCATCCTCATGCAAACCACAAACCACCCTCTAATCACCCCTTTGATTCTAACAAATCATACACCACCTATTAGTGTCCCTTCCAACCCCCAACCCTTCACATGAATGAAAGGGTTTCAACCTTACACTTTCCCAAACCCCCTCGATCATGCACAACTAAAACGTTTTTCCCTTCCCACTTTCTCGATCCTTATAGTTGGCCTTGATCATACCTCCTAACCTACCCCCATTTTTTCAACACGCCCTTAACCTCCACCTAATGTATCATGTCCCACTTATGGGCATCAATTTATTAATCGAAGGTTAATTCGTCATCAGTGTTCCTATCAAACATATAATTCATCAAATCCAAATGACACGCCCCCAAGTTCCTTGTTAAACTCAAAAGAGTCCAACTATGTTAAAGAGCGAAAGTAGTTGGAACTTGGTGCCGCTCCCAGCTTCCAGCACTAAAAGGGGTGAAGGGGGGCATGCTGCAAGCTCCGGGATTAGACTAAAAAGAGGGACAACTTACTTAGTTACTCGCTTCTGTATCAAAACCAACCACAAGTTGGTTAGATCACCTTCGTAAACACTCTTGGTGTTGAAACAAGCCACGGGCAACACGAACTCACTTGACACACCACGGCTCGAACTTGGGGAAGCCACCACCTTCCCCCATATAATATTCTCTGCGTTGCTCCATTGCACCCACATCCGAATGGTTTTTATTCTCGGGATCCCCAAGGAGGAGTCCTGAAACTGTCTCGGTTTGGACTCTTGGGATTTTGGGAGCTCATAACTCCTAGCTCAGACCTTTGATTGGGATGAAGTCCAAAGCAAACTTATAGCTCTCCTTGAGAGCTTTCCAACGGTATAAAAAACACCTCAAGGCGAGGTGTTTTGACCCCTAAAATGAAGTTCTAAAATTTTAAAAGTCCTAGAGGACTCCAAGTTCCCACTTTTGGGAGTGTGAGTTTCATCCTCACACTTGCATCAAAATGGGGTTGCGACACCAAACCCTTGTGATTATCCAAGCCCAATACTTTCCTTTATTCACATTCCATTTACATTAGCTTCAACTTGGGTTTCAACATTAAATTTCCTCAAGTCCTTTCATTTCAGCCTTTCTCATCCTCGTTTATATAACCACATTCACACTATTCTACAATGTGATGTACAAACAATATTTTGTTTTCTATTGGATAAGCTAATGCAAGACTTGTACATTATGTGACGCACCCCCAAACTCCTTAGAAGACTCAAATGTAAGTTCGAAAGTGAAAACGGCAAAAGAAGAAATTAAGGTACTCTTTAATTCATAGCATTTGGGAGCGAAAAGGGCATGTTAAAGCTCTGACATGAAGACTAGGTCGAATGACAAGTGGGTCAATTATTCATAAGAACCTACAAAAATCCAACAAGTTGGTTAGTGGATAGTTGGAGCATTTTTTAACGCATTCCCAAGTTCCTTGTTGGACCTAAGTTGGGTCCAAGTCAATCAAATAGCAAAATTGTTTGGAACTCGGGGCACGTTCCCAACTCTGAGCACTAAAAGGGGTAGAGGGCCGTGCTGAAGCTCCAGGATAAGACTAGGAAGAAGGACAAGCTTTAATTACTTACTTGAACTTACATCAAACTAAGTAACAAGTTGGTTAGTTCACATTCTGGAACACCCTTAGTGCTAGGACAAGTCACGAACAACTATGGACTCACAAGATTCACCACGACCCGGACTCGAGGGAAGCCACCACCTTCCCCCATATGTTATTTTATGCGTCTCTCCATTACACCTACATCCGAATGGCTTTTTGTCCCGGGACTCCCAAGGAAGAGTCTCGAAATTGTCCCGGTTTGGACTCCCGAGACTTTGCAAGTTCATAACTCTTTGCTCAGACCTCCGATTGGGATTAGCTTTGAAGCAAACTTGTAACTCTCCTTGACAACTTTTCAAAGGTGTGTCGCACTCCACCTGCACACACCGGGGTTGAATCAATTCTCAACTTTTAATGGTCGGGAATCAAACTGTTAGTTTGACTTCCGGCCCTTCTTTTTGCCATAACTTGTGCTGCAAATGTTTAAATGGTTCATGTGAAGCCATTTCAACATCTACATTTCAATAGTTTTTCAATGATATAAAGAATGTTTCAAGGCGAGGTGTTTTGACCCCTGCAATCGAACTCTAAAGTTTTGAGAGTCCGAGAGGACACCCAAGTCCCCATTTCAGGAGTGTGAGTGTCATCCTCACACTTTTGAGGGTTGTGACACTTTTGGTGCACAAATGAACCACGAGCATACATGAACTCATAACACTCACAACAACCCAAACTTAAAAGAAGCCACCACCTTCCCCTTTATAGTATTCTCTTTGCCTAGCCATGGGGGCTACACCCAATTATTATTTTGTCCCAAAACTCCCAAGTTGGGAGTCCCGAAATTCTTCAAATTGGGACTTTCACCATTTTGAAGGCCCATAACTTCTTATGTAGACCTCCGATTGAAATGAAGTTTTAAAAAAAGTTGTAGCTTTCGTTGAGAGTTTTCCAACAATATGTGGCACACCACCTACATGCAAATAAATCAGGGTGATTCTTGAATTTTAATGATCATGAATTAAATTCACATTTTGATTCCTTACCTTTATTTCAGCCATAACTTATGAGTCTACTTAGGAGTGTGTGGGTTCATTCCCTCACATTTTTTCACACTTTGAAAATGTAAATGTAACTCCCATGTTACACTATTGGCCTACACATTTTCATGCCTTTGCCTTGGTCATGAACCCAAGGCTAGGGTTGTGACAATGTGGTACTTTAGCGTTTACTCCTCCTATTACCCCAATGGTGTCTCATTTTGCCTCCTTGTGGTGGGGTGATAGGCCATAGGGACATGCAGATTTGATTTAAGCCTTTCTAATAAGTAATTGGGAAAACTTGCAAGAATTTTTTTTACAAGCCCAAACTTTGTTGGCCAATTCGAGCTCCATCCCTTTTCCCCAACATGATCCTCCAACTCGTAAACATTTGTTCTGGAGTTTAACCCTTGGCCTTGAAATGGAATACTTTCGAGCAACTCATGGTTTGGCACCATTTTCTTTTACACCCATGTCCTCCAACACCACTTCAGCTTTCACCACATTTTACCCCGAATCAAACGGTTATTTCTGGTTCTTCTTTGGAAAATTAAAAGACAAACTAAAACTTCAAACTTCCTTTCAATTCCTTCAAATTAGCATTCCTACACATGTTGGATTTATTAACAAGTGGTCCTTCAAAGATGGTTTTTAAACACTTTCGGGACTATTTTCACCCTGAAGATTCAACGAATTGATTCCCTTAGTTGTTTCAATTTTGCTTTCATATTGCATAAAGCCACATTCCACCTTAAATTGCACATGTCTTTGGAGTGACCCACCTCTTAATGATGACCAAACCTTCATGTGGAATTTGTCCCATTGTATCCATTCACAAATCACACATTATGTTTCCAATTCCATGAAACTTTTATAACACACTTGTCCCCACACTAATTTAGAGTTTTAACTAAAGGTGGATGTGAAACAATAATCCATAACATTAGATGCACACTAGACCTTCACCCCAACTGGGTTGTTCTTCAACTAGATGTAATAAACACCTTCAATTTAGTGTCAAAAGGGGTCATATATCAAGAATTTTATGCAGCATGTGGGGACATCATACAACTCATCCCGTTTGTTTGTGCATTATATACATTTGAATCTCCTTTGTTTTATAATCATCATGAAAATAATGTCACAATCATCCCATCTACCATGGGGACTCATTAAGGTGATCCTTTGGGGGAGCACTATTCGTTTTAGCCCATTTTAAGGTTTTACATTCCACAACTAGTCACTTCCCCTCATGTCCATTTCCATTTCCATCAATTACAAATGACATTCACATCATAGGTCACCCTTCAATTGTATCATCTACCTATCAACATTTCCATATCAATTTTCGTGCAATAAGTTTTTCCATTCAACCTCAGAAATGCATTGCATGGTCACCTTTTAACTTGCCACCAAACTTCAACACCCCATCCTAGTTTACCACCTCATCTAAAAGAATTAAAATCCTAGGGGTTCCACTTGCCACCGTAATTTTCACATCATCCTTCATCAAAGAAGCCCTTCAAAAGAATGTTCAACATGTGGACCTTTTTCTTAAAATGGGTGATGTTCAAATGGCTTTTGGAATTTTAATTCATTGTTTCATGCAACGTTCATCATATCTTTAACGATGCACACTTCCATCTTCCACCTTCATAGAGTCCTTTATTTCCTTTGATTCCTCCCCCCGTAAAATGTTTGGACACTTTTGGGTCCAAGATCCTTTAATAGCCTAAAAAGAATTTTAGCTTATGAACAAGCCTCCCTCCCAATAACTTTCAATGGCATTATGTTCATATCAACATCCACCATTGCCCCAACAACCTATTTAGGGAATTTCACCCTTGTCATTTTAGTCATAGCTACTAGGTTTATGGTTGATCAACATCCTTCCTTCTTGAAGCCTTAGCACGAATCAACAATAACACATTTCCTTTCCAACACCTCAAGGTGACATGTGTTCTTCTACCACCCCAAGCCTATGCGTGTATTTTTCCATTTGAACAACTCATTAAGAAACAAATGGTTCAACTTCAAGACTCCATCTTGGAACATTTGCACCATCACACCCTTTCCAACATGCTCTTTAACGGGACATCGAAAGCTCATCATGCTCGAATTTTATCATGTTTTAATTAGGGGCAAGCACTTGGCTTATAACTCAATTAATTTTCCCAACCTTTTGATTATCTTTCCCAAGTTTTTACACAACACTTCGTATATGACTTGGACTACCCCATCCCTCATCCTTCATTGTGTGTGCACACATCCCATCAACCTTATGGGTATCCACCTCTTACATTGTGTTCATGGCAATGAACATACTAGAACCCATGATGCAATTTACAACACCTTTGTCACCATTACATGAAATGTTGGTTTCCACATGGAACAAGAACAATTACATGCGCTTTTTTCAACCACATTCAACTCCTTTCATCAATGAATCAACATTATGTTTACCAAAGATGGCATTCACACCTTGCTCGACATTGTCATTGTCAACCCAATGCAAATGGGTTTACTTCCCTAATCTTGTGCAATTCAAGGATTCATTGCATTGGATGCAACTCAAGCCAAGGAAAGGAACTACCACAACCAACACCCCACTAATCAATTCCTCCATTTGGGAATTGAAGTATTTGGTTGTTGACATAAACATGCCGATGTGTTTTTATACAACTGTCCAATGTCATTTGGAACTTGAAGGGGTCAAAAGGCCTTCATCTTTCTACCTTGGTCATTTATTTTTGTAAAAAAACTTCAATCACATTACAAAAGATGTAGGTGTCTTCCATCTTAAATCGAGTGATAGCCATAGGCTTAGTTACTTCCTAACTTCCACCCCTTTACGACATAGTTCCCATCACCATGGCCAACCTATTGCAAGTCATTGGTTTTTTACATGTAAATATGGCTAACCTTCCACAAGCAGTCGATTATGGACATACATAGATTTTCATAGCAACTTTGAACCAACTTGACGTCCTTTCATTTTTCCCTTTTTTTTATTTTACTTTTTTGTACATTTTTTTAATTTATGATGTGTTTCTTAATACATATTTATAGATCTTTAATAATTGTCACTACAACACAACATGACTTTGTCATGGATGTCAATGTGATTATGATTGAAGTAATTAGGAATGACCTAAGATTAAACATTCATTTTAACCTTTTTTCTTTTTCTTTTTCCAAGCACAACAACAAACCTAACCAATAAACCATTGGTACCCCCAAGTCAAGTTTAGTGGTAAAAGGCTAATAATAGGGCTTTCATCTCCACAAGAGTGGGTTTGAACCCAAGGCCTTCTTTTTAAGATCCCTAGGTCCTAGATATGGCTTACATCATTAAGCCATCACCACCAAATTTTTTCATATTGTTTAGAATGGCAATAAAAAGGTAATGAATCTTCTAACAATTATCACCAATGTGACCATTAACATGTTAAGAGTTTCACCTTGATTAATTTTCAAGTGCTATGGAAAAAAAAAAGGGCTTGCACGACTATTTTCACAAGTTGGGTTGATGTGGAAAATTAGCATGGTGTGCATTACATGAAAATATTTTTGTTTCAATCTAACCAATGAGAAGATCCATTTTTAAGTGTTAGGTGAAAAGCTTGGTAGAAAGTGATTTAAAATTTGAAGTAGAAATAAATAATAGTTGTTAGTCAAAATAAAAACATTAATGATTTGAATAATGACTAAAGTGAAATTATAACCATTGGATGGAATTTCAAATAGTGGGAGGATCAAGACTCAGACATAGCTTTTTAACTTAAATCCAAAAAATGCAAACAAGAAAAGCACACAATTAAAGGCATATGCCTCACTAATTGTTTTCGGAAGAACCGACCTTTGTAGATTGTAGGATGAAAAGGACTCAATTTACATCATGTTTAACCTAATTATATGTTTTTGCATGTGTGACTAACTTGAATAAGATAACTATAACAATGAATCCAATTTTTAGAAACACATTGATTTTTTCAAGTTCTTGGCTTCGATTCTAGATTGTGTCAATGCACAAACCTTGCATAAGATTTGAACTCCTTTTTTATGTAGAAGAATTTCCATGATATAAGGAAACCTTTGACATACCAAAAATGGTTTAATTGTTTTTTAAAAAAAATTCATGATCATGCAAGGTATTTTTAAGCTTTTAAATTCACCTTAAATAGTGGCATTGTAAACCTTTTAATTAAGTGTGTGATAAACATGTATGAAGGCATTAGGAATGTTAAGCCCATCCTTCACATATCATGTTAATGATTCGAAACAAACTTTTTGCTTTCAAGTCCTTTTTTGTCCTACAAGACAACTTGAATGGTCATTCTAAAGGAACATGATTAATTAGGCATTACAACACATGGGCCTTGCCTCCATATTCATTTGCATATGTATGTGTATATACATAAATATGTATATGCTTTGGAGGTGACTATTTATTTATTTAACATGTTTACATGGTATTTTTTTCCTCCCTACCAACCAACCCTTATTTGAAGCCTTTTTTCAAAGAATCAATACATGATTGTACTTCCAATACTATTATTGTTTCCGACAATTATTTTAATCATTAAATCATTTCTTATGTGTAATGGACCAAAGCATTTATAATTTTTTTACAAAAGTCACCCAAGAAATATTTGCAAAAGATTACAGACCTTCTACCACTAAAAATCTAAACCCACTAAAACGTCACTAACTACACTAAGTGGTGACCCGAGGTTGTCACCACTAGAGGATAAAAAAAATAGTTAACTTAGAGGTTGTCACAACCCGAGGATGAAAAAAAATAGTTAACTTAGAGATTGTCACAACCTGAGGATGAAACAAAATAGTTAACTTACAGGTTGTCACAACCCGAGGATGAAAAAAAAAAGTTAACTTACAAGTTGTCACAACCCGAGGATGAAAAAAAATAGATAACTTACAGGTTGTCACAACCCGAGGATGAAAAAAAATAGTTAACTTACAGGTTGTCACAACCCGAGGATGAAAAAAAATAGTTAACTTAGTGGTAGAAGGTCTGCAGTTCATCCACATCCATGTCCCTCACAGTACCACACTCACAGACGCATCGTGAATCGAGCTGTTTATACATTTAATTTCATTGATTACTACACAACAGCCGCTGGCGGCAAAGAAATCTATGAGCTCACATGAAAATCACCAGCTACAACATCATCATCATCATCATATGCAGCTGCTGATCCTCTTCCGTGATGTCCGCCTCCAGAACCCTAGCCATCAGTCCCATTTCCAGATGAGCCTGCAGTCCTGCCGGCGCCGTTATGTTGAACCGACCGTTCAGCTCATAATCCATCTGCTGGGTGCCGGCACCGCGTTTCCTAGCACTACTAGTCTCAAACTTGTATCGAGTACTCAAAGTTCATTCCTAATAGAGACATTGATGCAGACTCCAGGAGTCTTGAAGCCAATGGGCTTTAGATTTGTATGTAACAGGACTGGGATTCTTCAAGTTTCATCTTTGATTGTCTTTTGTCAAGATATTCACCCTCCTGAAATGGGCTTTAGATCTGTATGTAACAGGATTCTCCAAGTCTCATCTTTGATTGTCTTCTGTCAAGATATTCACCTTCCTGAACTTCTCAACTACTAAATACCTTTTTATCTGTGTGGAATTCTGTTCTGAACTTTCTTTAGTCTGTGTAGGCCTCCATTTTGTTGGAAGATTCTATGAGGAATCTCGGGCTCAATAGTGTGGCAACAGAAGTTGGTGCTGGAAATGACGAAGAGGCGTAACTTGAGGTTGACGAAGAGACGCAACTTGAGGTTGACGATGCTGAGCGTGGAGACATCGTGGCAATTCGGATCAAAAACTTCATCGACGCTGGCATTTTCCCAGCAATCATCAAGGGGGCCGCGATTAAGGATCTCAAAAAGACGACGTCTTTCTTTAATCAATGCGGCATGCGCCTGATTGACAAGGATACGGTTGAGTGGTTCATCTGCTTGCTAGACCCGTGCTTCAATGTCAAGAAGCCAGTTGTCATTAAGTGTACAAAGACAGGAGCGTCGAACGCTTGCACCCACCTCGACAAGAAACACTACATAACCTCATCCAAGACCATGGCAACTAACAAGAAGCTAGCACATATCAAGAAGCAACTCGATCTATCCGACCCGGCTTTCAAAAGAGACCCAAAGCGCTGGTTTGAAGTGTAGTTGGGAGCCTGGTCCGCCGAGCATTCGATCTCGTACAACGCGTTCACGACCTGTAGATGGCAACTGATCGGTCATCAGCTACCTGTCGGGGAAGGTGGAATGAAGTCAATCAACATCCGCAAGCTTCATGTCGAGCTGTACACCACGTGCAAGAAGATCATCATTATGTCACTCGCTGAGCCGCGCTCATTCTTTACGATCAAGTACTTGTCATTGTACCTGGACCTGATAAAGAGCAAGATGAGCAACTAGAAGTACCTGGCATTGCGAGTGTGCTTCAATACGTCGACCAGGTTCAATATTGGCTACAATCTCGCCATCCGCCGATTTGCACCAACTACCGATGAGCGTCAAGCGGAACAGTTGTCTACAATCTTGCATGAATGGTCTTCAGGCGTCCTTGAGGAGTTCGGCATTAAGGTGATGCTCGATGTGCTGACAAGCACTTCAGATTCGGGATCCGATGTAAAGTGTATCTTAGACATTCTGATCGATGCTTGGTGGGAATGGTGTATATCACATCTAATCCACCTGGCACTCACGGAAGCGTTTGGCACCTCGATCGACCCTAACAATAGTAAGAATGTGGATGCGCACTGCTTCTTCCAGAGGATCAAGAAGGTCATTGAAGCTGTGAACAAGTCTAAGTACCTGCAGGGAGCCTTCGAGGAAGCCATGCTTGAACTCTTGGAGACGTACCTTAAACTACTTAACTCGCCGCAGCACCGATGGTCATCCACAGCGCTTGTACTGGAGCGAATTCTAATAGCCTGGGAACCTCTCTTGCAGGCATACCGCAAACTCAATCGACCAGTTCCACGGTTGTGCATGGATTGCACACTGTGCATTGAATTTTATTCACTGATTGAGCCGGTTCGGGCCGTTCAGATCAAGGCACAGGCTATGCAAACATTTGTCATTGTCGATGTGTACGTCATGTTATACTCTTTGTACACAACCGTCCTCGATGTAAGCAAGCCGCTCGAGTTGATAATACCGGTACGTCGTCAACTTGACTCTGAAGACCCCTATCCAATGTCGCGATCACATGACTTACTGCAACCGGCCACTCGTGAAGCACGAAAGTATCTTGGCAAGGCAATGTCTGAACGCTACTTCAAACGGTGCCATCCGATATTGACGCTTCATTAGCCCAAGAAGATCTACGGCAATAACCTTGGGCGGCCCATGCTACAGAAGACGTTCTTGGAAGAAACTGATTTCAAGTTCTCGTACTTAATCGACGCATAGAGTATGCTGTACCCGCCAATGACGTCTAGAAAGATCCGAGTGAAGTTGATCAATGCGACTAACATTGATAGGCTTGATATTCTTGTTGGCTGGACACAAGAGAGCCTACAAAAGCAGCACTTTGTGTTCATGAACCAGTTCATATGGAACAAAATCAGATGTTTAGCGAAGACTGTTGCAGCGCCGATTGTGCTCAAGAAGCAGCAAATGGCAATGGGAGGGAGTACCCCAGCTGGCCGACTTGAAAGACCGGCAAAGCGCGTCAAGACATTAGAGTTGCTGTCAGCAGCTCTTGATATTGTGGCTGAAGATGACAAGAAGGACGTTAATGGGAGTGGCAAGTGCTTCGAGACGACGGCACAAATGGTGAACGCCGAAGTTCAAATCCTCAAAGGAATTGGCGATGAAACCAATATCGAGTTGTGGCCGGAATCAACGGAGCTATGCAAGTGGTGGGCTCGTCAAACAAGCATGCCATGTCTCATGCAGGCTGCTCTGGCGATCCTGGCCAACAAGTCATCCTCAGGTGGACTCGAATGCGACCTGGGCAGCCTGTCAGACGTCTTGGCTCCAAAACGATCGTCGCTACGTGCCGGCTTGGTAGAGATCAATATGTTCGTCAAGATCAACAAGCACCTCATCCTAACGAACCTGACCGAAGTGGTCCTGCTTGACAAGAAAATGAATTTGAGTTGGGAAAACAACATTCCAAAGCGGCCAGTAATGGGACTATATGATGGAGGCGAAGAAGAAGAGAAGGAAGAAGAAGACAGTCACGATGACAATGACAATTCTCCTGTTTGAAGAGATGCTCGGGGTTGTGGAGGTCACATCAGTTCTCTTGTCTTTCCTGCTCACTACCGTAAATTGGCTTTGTTCAACTGTTGAGTTAACTTCTAACTCCTTTGTAAAATCTTTGACTTTTGTGTCTGCAGCCATAGGCATCTTCACACATGGAGGGATGGATACTTCATGTGCAGAATGCTGTTGGAAGCCAGTAGTACTCAACACTTCAGCAGATGCTACAGTAACCATGCAAACGTCAATCTGGTCTGTGGAAGATGACCACTTCCTAGTCAAGGTGCGTTCACACGAAGATGAGCTTCTGTTTTTAGTCATCGTGCGTTCCATTTGAGATTCCATTCCAGTTGCAAAATCTTCACACTCTGTTTGAGCTCCAACTTGGACTACACAACAGCCGAGCTGTTTATACATTTAATTTCTTGGCTTTGTGTCTTGGGTCACCAGAACTAGCTGTTTTCGTTTATGCTTCCTTTTTGTTGTTAGGACTTGGATCTAGCTGGATGTGCAGTTTTGTGGTGGGGCTCACATGGTCCGGTTGTGATCACACTCGGTCCATGGGGTTGTAATTTCTTGCTGTATGTACCAATGTCTTTTGTTTTGAAGCGATGATGCTCTTTTTTAAAAAAATGGAGAGTGCTTGATGTTTCTCTGCAGTTTTGATCATGTGGTCGGCTGAAAGGGATTTGTAACATGGAACATTTGTGAATGTAGTTTTCATGTTATGGACTTTTCTCAGCCAACCATATGCGCAAGCTTGTTGAGATTTGTTTATTTGCAGCATTTGGTGATTTCATGATGATCTCTGTGTGCATGTTGGGAGACTCGCACTCTTCAGACCTGGTACACGTGCATTGCGACGGAACTTCGCAACTTCAACAACACATCTGGTCCAGATTAGAACTTGTAAACGTTTAGGCAGTAGTTTGGCTCCTTCGGAACTGATTTATAGGTTGTCAAAAGGGCTTGCTAGTAGGAACCATGTCTGTTTAAGCCTTGATCACTTCTGAGGGACTTCATGATTTGAAACTCGCATGCTCTGGATCTTGGATCCCATTAGATCCAACATCAACATTGCTGTGCGTTCAAATGTATTTTAGAAACCAGTAAGTAAGCTCGATGTACGAATAGAGCATTGCCTTAATGTGTTATGATGTATTGTGCTCCTTTTTCGCGTGTATATTTGTGTACTGAGCATTACTACTGTTGTCCGAATGGGAACTTTCGAATCAGAGGTGACTGTCGGGTATTTTGATTTCAGATTGAAGTTGGGTCTTCACGTAACACTTCTCGCAGTTCTTTACTGTAGAATAACGGCTTTTTGTGAAACGATTCTCGCATTTGTCTAAAACGAACGAGAAATTAACAGTTCTGGTTGTTTGTAAGTGCTGCAACCACTGCAACCACACCCACTCTTACTGTTCAATGGATTTTAGCAATGGGCTGTTCAATAGTCAGAGCTTAAGGTTCACACCTTACTTCATGTGGGTTTAATAACTCAAAGTTTAGAATGCAGAATCTCCTTCCTATAATATCTCAATGTCTTCATGCAGTTGATGATCAATATTGGGCAGTTATTAGAAGTGGCATCAAGTAATGGATGGTTCTCATAGCATTTCTAAAAAATTAGAGAACCAGTTCTGATATATAACTATGCTTCTCAAAAAAAAATCTAAAAACCAATTTTGGTATATTTCAAAAGGCCAAAAACCAGTCAAATAACCGTCTACAAATTTGCCAGTTCTTTTTCACTTATTTCATGAAAACTACCAAAGGTTCTTTGATTCTAAAAATTTCAGACCTTCTACCACTACAAAGTTAACTACTTTGTCACCACTAGAGGATGAAAAAAATAGTTAACTAAGAGGTTGTCACAACCCGAGGATGAAAAAAAATAGTTAACTTAGACGTTGTCACAACCCGAGGATGAAAAAAAATAGTTAATTTAGACGTTGTCACAACCCGAGGATGAAAAAAAATAGTTAACTTAGAGGTTGTCACAACCCGAGGATGAAAAAAAAAAAGGTTAACTTAGAGGTTGTCACATCCCAAGGATGAAAAAAAATAGTTAACTTAGAGGTTGTCACAACCCGAGGATGAAAAAAAATAGTTAACTTAGAGGTTGTCACAACCCGAAGATGAAAAAAAATAGTTAACTTACAGGTTGTGACAACCCGAATATGAAAAAAAATAGTTAAAGTAGTTAACTTTGTAGTGGTAGAAGGTCTGAAAGATTATTCATATGATAGTCGAATTATTCATTGATTTAATTGTGAATTACTTATCATAATACCAATTTTCGTATTTGACAATGTGACTAAATCTTTTTGTAAACTTCCCCACCAAAAAATATTTGAACCAATTTGTTTTTTATGGATTTCATTTGAGTTTAATTGAAAAACAATTCCCTTGAATATGAATTTTGAATTTTGAATTTTGAAATATCATATTCAACATCAAATTCATTGTTCAAAAATTCAAAATTTGTGATTCCAAATTCAATAAAAAAATTTGAATTGAAGCATTTGAGTTTTTAAATTGAAAATTCAATTAAAATAAAAAAATTGATTCAAAATTGAACTTGAAATTTTCTACTCAAAACTAATTGAAAATTGAAATGGATTAAGTTGAAATATTCAACTTTAATTAATTCAAAATTTCAAATTGATTTGAATTGAAATTGTCAAATTCAATGAAGTTTAGAATCATTTAAAAATTGAATTGAATTTACATATTCATAATCAATGCAATCACATTCAAATCCATTGCATTCAATTTAAGTACATTTAATAAAATCGACATTTTGTTCAATACAATTCAAATTCAATGGAGTCATATTTAAATTGTTTTGAATTGAATCAAAAATTAATTAGAATCAATTCAAATTTAATGTATTCCAATACAATTGAATTGAATATAAATTTAATCAAATTCGAATTTGTAAGTGACATTTCAAAATTGAATTGAATTGAATCAAATTCTAAATTTTCAAATTTTAAGAATAATATTGAATCAAAATTTATGTTTCAAAGAAACTCTTGAATCAAAAAATTTAGATTTTGAATTAATTTCAAACTGAAAATTTAGTTTAATTTTTGTTTAAAATTCAAATTTTCAATTCAATTGAATCAAACTAATTAAAGTTCTGAATTTGAACCTAAGTTTAATTGAATTCAATTAAAAGTAATAAATTAAATTTGTTTCAAATTCTTGAATTTTCTTTTTTTATCTTGTTTGAACATTTCATACAATACGAAAAAGTTGTTTTGAAATGAAAAAAAGGTTACATAAATTAAATTTTGTAATTAATAAATAGAATGGAATTAATTAATAATTTGAATTTGGAAGCATCTTTAATTCAATTTAATTTAAATTTATTTGTATTTTTCAATATAGTAATTTCACTTTTGAACTTATGGAATCAAAAACATGAAACATTTGATGATTACATGTCTAAATTATGTTAAATTTTTATAGAATGGTAAAACAAAATAGTGGCACATAGTAAGGTAATTTGATTACAAAGTAAACAAGTTTATGATTTATCCAATAGTTTCTATTGATCCAAATTGATTCCAAATGACACTATTTTGTTGGCACATGTGTCCAAATATGATCAATTTGTGTGCCATTATTAGTGGTTTTTTTTTGGGAAATGTAAGATTGAAATTATATTTGTTCATTAATCCTTACAATGTTACTAATTGAACTGGCTTGTTAAAATATCTACATTAAAATTTCCACTTATGATTGTTGGACAATAATAGGTTTTAAATTGAGTTAAAATAATAAATTTGCATTATAGGTGGTTTATAAATTACAATTATGTATTTTGATTTTTTTTGTGTGTGTTTGTTTTTAAAAACTAAAAATTTCACACCAAAATTAATTATTGTAGTTGTTTTTTAACACTAATACAAAAGTGAAGTGCAATTCATTGATCTAAATCTATTTGGGACTTAAAAATGAAATAGGTTCATTGTACTTTAATGATTTCACCCTAGTTAACGTTATTTCACTATAAGTTCACTATGTAAACATTATATTTCACTACTAATTGACATAATTCATTATTATAATTTGATATGAAAACATGTTTATTTTTATGTTGTTTTAAATATCCTAACCTATTTTATGATATATCCTAAATTATTATAAACTATTATAGGTTATTATACCTTAATGTTTAAAGGTATAATAACTTAAAATAACCTAAAATAAAATATAATGACCCAAGGTAAAATAAAAAATATAAAAATAACATATAATAATTTAAGGTGAAATAACCTAAGGTAGATTAGTCTAAAATAACTAATAACAACATAGAATAGCCAAAATGGCATATGGTAAAATATGACAATACTCCAAAAAGCAAAGTCCAAAGACAAGAGTGAGGAATGGAACTTGATTGTGTTTTCATATAATTTTATTTGTAATTTCAAAAAGAAAAAATGGAGGAAAATTTGCCAATGTTTTGGAGGGACATTTTTCTCTTTCTTTTGAATGGTTCAATATTAGTTATCCTCAAAGGTTGGGTTTAAGGTCTTTTCAAGTTGTGTTTTCCTTCTCAACCTTTGGGTTTGGGGTTGGGCTTCAGTGTAAATGCTAACTTGAGTGCCTTTAAACTTGGGGTAAAGCTTCAAATTGAGAAAAGATTGTGGATTAATGGAAAAGTCTAGATGATTGATTTGTGGGAAAAGAAACATTGGGAGTATCGAGAGTAACCTATGGGTGTTGTCATGAACGTCACCATCACCTGTTGCTTGCATCATCATTTACATCATTGTTAATTTTTAATTAATTTCTAGTTCATTAATAATCAACTTAAATTTAATTAACGGTTAACTTATATTATATCCCATTGGAGACTTAGCTCATAGAAGCTTCCTTGAGCTAAGTCCCCAATGGGATATAAATAAATGTAGAACCTCCCATTACCTTTAGTTGGTTCAACACTAATTTTGAGTATGATTTCTTATCATGACTTTTCTTTTCATACGTTATCAAAATAAAGTTTTATTTGAATAATCTTCTAACATATACCATGTTTTTACCTTACGTTTTTGTGTTCCAAGTCTTGGATTATACTTAAGTTTGAATTTCTTGTGATTTATTTTCTTTAATGTGTCCTTGGTTTATTCATATTCTTATAGTTTTTCGTGCCCGTGACAATTGTAAAGGATTGGAAGAACTTGTCAACAAAATCAATGCACCATTCCTTAATAAGGTGTCACGCATTTGCAAGCAATGTCGAAACAAATTCTCCAAGATGAGAGAGAAATATGGTGAAAAACATGAAACATGCAATGCAATAGGTGTTCCTCCTTCCTCTTGGTCATGGTATGAAAAGATTCATAACATTTTAAAAATATCACCAAAAATGACATGTGCAATTTGGTGGCATTGATCAAGGTTCTCATTTACCACATCTTCAAGTGGTAAACTCATGATAGTAATGATCATGTCACACCAAATCACACATTTGATCAAGCGTATGATATAATTTCACCTATAATAAGGGCATGTAACTTACTTTGCACTAGATGCTAACCTAATAAAAAATCTACAAGCAAAAAATGGTGTTTGTTTGGGGAGTCTCCTTCTAGTGTAAAAATTATCAAAGAATATTCACAAATTGCAAAGGAATTAAAGCTTTTAAAGATGCAAATGACAAAAGAAATTACAACCCAAATTTTAAAGAGTGAACAAATTGGGAAGAAATTGTCATTCGAAGGTCGATTACAAATGGTTGTTCTTTTTCCTGAAGTTTTAAAGCCTAGAGATTTAGTAGGGCCTAGTTCTTTTATAGGTGGTAGCATTTGACATCATGTTTTTTGAAAATAATGACCATATCAATGTCAAGTAATGTCATTGTATGATGATGAAATAAAATATATTCCAATTCATGTTCAATGTAGAATGCACAAAATCAAAACCCTTATGGATGATCTATTAACCAGTGTTCAAACAAAACCTTTTTCATTAATTCTCCTTGTTTTGTTGGCTTTCCATCCCTTAAGGTTGGTAACCTATCAACCTTAAATCTTGCAAGGATATTCCTTCTCTTTGCATCATTCACATGACCGAGCTTGGGGATTTTCCACATCTCACAATAATTGTGTAACACAAAACAAGCTATAGCAATTGATGGGGCCCTATTAACACTAGAGTTGAAATTCTTCAATATCCACCATCTATTTTTTAAAGACCAAAATAATTTTCTATAATAACCTTTGCAAAATTCACACTACTATCATATCTTTTTTTGTTTACATCATTTGAATTATGAGATTTCCAACTTGTTTTGTAAATATGTACACAAAGGATATGGAGAACCACTAGTCAAATACGGTGTGATCTTCACACCTCGAATGGTCACTTTTGGCTCTTGTAAAATCCGTTGGATCCGTAAGTCATGATACAAACTAGAGGTTTTAAATTGACCCCTATCATGAACTCCTCTAGGTTGGCCAACACAAACGTTCTAGGACAAACTTATTTGCTTGTAAAAAAAAGTTCTAAAACCTTTTTCAATGTAGTTATCTATAGCTATAATAGTGTACCTTCTATTTGGCCTTTCAAGTAATGGGATATGTGTGCCATTTATAGCACCACATATGTTTGGCAAACCTGTAAGGTCTTCAAATTGTTGTATGATGTGCAACAAATGGTTTCTGATTGGGATCTTGATGTACTTGTCAAAAAGCTTGTCCTTATTGCAAAGCACATCACACACGATGTCCACATACTTTGCATACAATAGAGGTGCCCACATCAAATTTGTCTGACATATGCTTTGGGTTTCAACCCATGAGCAAACTTGTACAACACAATTACAATAATTTTCTTGACTTCTAATTGTAACCTTATAGATTAAGACATTCAAACTTCAAAAATGATGTTAATTCTTCAACCAAAACATTGAAAGCATCAAATATCATTTGGTAATACATCAAATATTTTCTATCTCTCATCTTAGGTGTTGTATGCCATACGATGGCCTCCACATTTCCCAATGAGTTCTTTGTTTTGGTTCTACCCAAAACATTCAATTGCAATGTTTCTTCCTTTTTCTCAACAAAATCCACAAAATTGGTTGAACCCTAGACATTGAATATGACAAATTTTGAAATAATAAATCTCTAGCTTGTGATGTGCAATACAACGAATGTCATTGAAAGGAGCATCCAAATTAAAATAATCCTTCCAACACACATGTGATCCATGATAACTATACAATTATCAAACTTCAACAAAACCCTCAAATTCATAGACCAAAAAAAAAAACAAAAAAAAACAAAACAGCCCCAACCTTCAATAAAAAACCATTTTTCAGTTTCAAAATAAAATCGACAATACAAAATCACCTTTCAAAGGTGCAAATCAAGAAAAAAAATCTAAATTTAAATTTTAAAAATCCAGTGAACAAAATTAACAGAGAGCTCGCTGGCCTTGCACAGAAGCTCTTGAGTCTCTGGCCTTGGGAGCCACTGTAGACTCTGTTGAGAAGGAAAAGACTGCTGCAGGCTCCGGTGAGCAGTTTTCTCCCCCCCCCCCCCACCTTGGTAACTTTTTTGGCAATTTTTAGTAGAATGCTTGGACTGGTCCTGCCAGGGAGCTGCTGGGACCCACGTTTCTTTTCGTTAGCCAGCGGACGAAGAGGCTTACGGAGTGTGGCTTCCGGGGCAAAGTGCCCAAAGTATCTGTTACACTTAAACTAGAAAAATGTGACTGCGTTAACAGACCCATGTGTCCAAAATACACTTGAAAGTCTGTCACAAAGACAACTGTCCTAGCCCATATAGCCCAATTGGCATTACAATAGCCAAATCAAGGTTTAACGAATATTGGAGGGGTAGCCACTTTGGTGGGGTAAGAACCAACGGTTTTGGTTCTGGTTAGTAAGAACTGGACCAAAACTGGGTCTGATTTTTGAAACTGGAACAGGAATCAGAACCTGAATTTATTTTCTTAGAAACTGGACCCAGAACTGAATTCTCAGTTTTTTTAAGGTGTATAACTGGAAGCATAACTGGAACTGAGATTTTAAAAATAAATAAATAAATAAATATCTCTCGAAGCAGGGGTGAGCTAAAGGATAATTGATAGTTAATCACTGGTTTTGGTCTAGGTTAATAAGAACTAGACCAGACTTGGATCTGATTTCAAAACTGAAATCGGAATCCAAACCAAAATTTTAATTTATTGAAGAACTGCACCCAAAACAAGCTTCCTGATTCCAGTTACATGTGAAACCATAACCAAGATGGTTCTAATTAGTTCCTTAGAACCAGAGAGGCTCTCCAGAAAAGTAAGAACCCCTTAACACTGGTTTAAACTGAGCAGCTTTAAAACAATAGCCAGGGCCCCATACCTTGAGCAAAATGGAAGGACCAGAACCAAGCAACTCTGAAAACCTGAAAGCAGAGTTTTGATAAGCTAAAAAGAATAGCATGCAGCTAGGGGGCATAAATCCAAGGAAATGTACTGAAAGAGGGAAAAGGGAAGGGAGGGCGGTGACAGGGGGCACAGGAAAAAAGAAAGCAACATTGCTGTTGCATCTTGTGCAGGCTAAAGTCCCAGGTATGGCCTTTCAGCGTAGGACAAGGCAATAGCTGAGTTTGATCCCTCATTTGGGAGTGTTCTTCACTTGTGGGCCTTATGCATTGTAAAGCATGAGGTGAACTTTATGATGAACCTAAATGTAGGTAGACCACAAGATGTAAGAAGGGGAGGGTTTGTGTGCCTAGTCCTTTAGAAAAGGAGGGTTCTTAGACCTAATTTAGAGGTGTAAGATCCTTCTTATTTTCTTTAGAAGAGGGAAAGAACCTTCTCACTTTGAAGGAATAAGCACAAGAACCCTCCTCTTTTCCAGGAGGAATATTTAGTGCCATTAAGGTGCCCTTTACACATCACTAAGAAATATCTTTTGAATGCTTTCTGGGTACCGGAATGCCCAAGGAGTGAGGCATTCTCAAAATAGGTGCCCACCTGAGACAGCGCCCGATGGAGCTGATTTTGAGAACAACCTGCTCTGAGGGCATTACCCGGTCGAAAACACCAGCAATAAAATTATTTATTAAAAAATTTCCATTGATACCTGATGGCTATCCACTAGGTTTCATGGGGAAATACTGTAATAATAAAAAAACCCAAGATGCCTGCTAGAGAAATTTTTCAAAATGGCCTGCCCTTTGTTGAGGAGAAATGCCGTTGGATAAGGTGCCCTCTAGGACACTAGCTGTTTCTGCATGGTACTTTACGTCTCAATGGGGACCACATTTCTCATGTGACATGTGTGCAATTTTCAAACTTCAAAAAGCATGAGCTCAGGACCTCCAGCTGAACAAAAGCTATATGCGAAGAAAATGAGGCTAGCATGTAATATTTTTGGATGAATAAACTCGTCTTTCCCAATAAAGGTTCTTTGGTCAAGCAACCGATGAAAAGTCAAAGTTCCTTTCAAGGCTTAAAGCTTTACAAAATACCCCACCAAAAATTAGTTGAACATAATATTATTAAGAAGAAAAACAATGCAGCACGAACTCTTCTTAAAGACCAGCAGTGATTTTTTCCTTTGTATTTTCAGGACGCTCCCTGGCCTGCATTTTGCAGTGGTTGAAAACTGTACCTTCCGAAATGTGGCAGAGCCAGTATCCTTCCACATTTCGGAAGGTACAGACTCAGTAATCTATCTTCTGCATAGTTGCATAGTTTTTCACATTTTGTCAGTATTTGTCTTTATTTATACAGGGAAGCGGAAAGAAAAATCACCGCTGGTCTTTACGTAGGGAAAGGGTCTGAAAATAGACCCTTCTCCTATACAAAATGTACCTTCAAAAGTCCTGAGCCTATTATCATAAGCCTACTGGGCGGCCGCTTGTTTGTCAGTGTTATAAAATGAACACTGTCAAGTGTTGAGCACTTGGGCCCAATAGACTTTGTTGGCTCTACTTTTTTTTAAGTTTGAAAGAACCTGTGATTCCGTTTTAAGGGTTTTTTTTTTTTTTTGGGCTAGAACCTCTGGTCTGGTTCCTAACCCCAATTCTTCACATTTCAAGACTCTTTTGGTTCTTGGTTTTTCAAGGAGAGTTCTTCCATGTTCTTATGTTCTCACAGTGTACGAGTCAAGTTCACAATGTCATTAAGGTTTGTCTTAGGCCACTGATTTTATGATTGTCTTTGTTTGATCCCAACCATTCACACCCCTTTCATTATGCCAGGTACTAGGGCATTACCATAATTGGGTTTTCATTTAACTATCACCCCATATGAGCCTTTATTTTGATAATATAATGCTGCCATCCTAGTTTAGAATGTAGTTGTGAAGGCACCTTATTTGTAAACCTTATATTAGCATGAACTTAATTGGATACAATTAGCTAGAATTAGATCATGCACAGAAACAAGTATGTAATTCCAATTAACTAAAGTTGTTGCCAGTTGTAACTTAGCATTGCAAAGCCTCATTAGCCATCATTCAATTGAGAACAACCAACACTTCAACAACAGCATCAAGTCTCATCCAGCCATCATCTCCAAGAGTGAGGTTTCATGTGTTAAAAGTTTAGTCATATACTATTGTTTTATATCTCTTGCAATTCTTATTACATTTAAAGCAAAAATAGTTCATTTCACATTTTCATGGTATCAAAACATCATCTGATGAAACAAAAGTGCTTCTCTTCACTTGACAACACAATCTTGTGCAATAGGCAAAGAGTGAGACGATTTTTTATCATTATTGAAATTTTGTGAATAGTAGAACATATGATAGTGTGATCACTGGTCACAAGAAGATGGCAATGTCTAAGGTTACAGCAAATAGTCTTGGCACAACACCCTCTTGCTAGTTAATGGACATAACCATCCCTCATGAGAATTGAGATCAACTATTTTCATCCACCTTTAAAAAACAATTCTCATCCACAAAATGAAAAGGTTATGAAAGCATTGGGCCAATGAGAGTGGAGGGTGGTACACTTGTGCTAATTGGTAGGTTGCTAATGAAACAAAGGTCAAAGGTTACAAGTGTTATGGCTTATGACTCATGACCTGATAGCCAATCAGAGCATCAAGATTCTAATTAGAGATGGTCATACCATAACCATTTGGTGCAATGTTTTTTTTTGGTCGATTTTGTGATGTAGCCAAAGTGGCAATGATCCACAGGTATATATAGCCAAATTTGGCTACAAGCTAAATAGGAAAATATTTTAAAAGTGTATCCTTCAATAATTTTGGCTATGTACTTGAATCATGCATAGAAATCTGGTGATTTTTCCTTAAGTTTGGTCGAATTATAGCTAATAAAATCTAAAAACGAATTTGATTTTAGCACTTTTAATATTCCGTATAGCTTTCTGGACTATATATAGGCAGCAAAAGAAAGGCTGAAAATTTCGAATATGGAACAGACAAAACCCTTCCTTGTGTGTAATAGACGAGCCTATTAAAGCCTGTTCCCTTTGGCGTTTTGCCTGTTGCTGTGGCGTTGGTCCTGTGCAGAAAGCCCGGCCAGGCTGCAGCCACCTCATATGCAAGTGCAGACCATAAATAGTGTCAGTGGATGAAAACCTGGTATTTCGTCGACAGAATCAGTCGATGAATGCAGTATTGGCAACGGGCAGGTACCCAGCGTCAACAAGGAAGGAAGAAAGAAAGAAAGAAAGAAAGAAAGGGAGAGAGAGGGCGGGAGTGCTCCGACGTCGTTGTCGTCGCTGTCCCTTCTTCTTCCTCCTCTCCTAGGCTGCGCGGGTTAGGTGCGATTTTGGTTGCGTTTTTGGAGAAGCTTTTTTTTGTGCGACGCTGCTTCGGATTCCTCGTTTCTGTTTCTCTCGAAGCCATTTTTTCTGCGGTCGAGAGCTTCTTTTTTTCTATGTAAGTTCACACTATCAATGCCTGTCTCCTTGTTTGCGCTTTTATCTGGTTCTTCCAGCATCGATTTTGTGTATGTCTTGTCGAAAGTTTCTTTTTCCTGGTGGTCCTGTATCTGTTTCTTCGCTTCTCCTCGGCTTCTTATCCTGTTTATCATTGAAGCGGTTATTTGTGCATAAGAAGGAAATTTCTATTGTTATTTTTTAGGTGCTTCTAGAAGATGTATTTGCATCACGAATGCGTGAATCTTCGCTAGCGATCTAAGTTTAAATCACGTTTGCAATCGCACATCTCCTTCGTTTGCTTTTGCTGTTTCGTTGAATCACTTTTCGAACGTGTCTGGCCTTGGATATTTTGTTCGTGCTATTCTTGGCTCCATGGAAAGAAAAACAGGAAGTTGCGTGAAATTTCTGTTCCTGGTGATGCTCGAACTATTTTATCTTCCGGTTACGTTGATGATTATGCGACGACGACTTGCTTCGGGAATGCTCTGTGCTTCAGGAATATCTCTTAGGGAATTGGAACTCATAATGGATTCTGAGCGCCTTGATTTCCTCTGGCGCTGTCGTGCAACCACCATTTCTATGAACAACTTTGTAACTCCCGTCTGGATGATCCATGATTGAAGCTTTTGGCCGCCTACGTATTGTCTTAACAACAGGCTTGAAATCTGCAGTTCGGGAAAAGTTATAGATATGTGACACTTTCGCTGTTATCTCTGCATTCATGAATAGCATTCCCACACACACAGGTGTGCAATTTTGGAGGATGTTTCATTTGCGTCCAGTGCGTCTGCTGACAACTGAAAATTTCTAGGAGAGAGATTCTTAATGTTACTTTTAGCCTTCTCCTGTTTGGTGTGCTTCGAAAGGCTCCCGCTTTCTGGTTGGTGCGGTTCCGATCAACTAGGAGAGATATTTAAAGCGTACAGAAAGTGCCGACCCTCATGCATTTTCCATTATAGGCTATTTTAGGTTAAGGATACAGCATCTCTTGTTTCTGTCTTTCTTCATTTTACTCATCAGATTCTGTTGTCCACACTTTCTTAATCGCTGAGTATGGAGATTTCTGGATGCTTATGATAGTTATATTTCTTGTCCATGCCAGCCACCAGATTGTTGAAATCTGATGTTCTACAGTATTGAACTCTATGGTCAGCATCTTCCTGTGATCTCCTTCCTATTTAGAGCTTTTGGGTCCAATCTTGCTTTATTTTGGTCAATTGTGCTGAAATGCACAGAAAACCCAAATGCTTGTGCTGTCAAATTCAGGTGTACCTTTCTGCCTCACTGAGGTACTCTAATGATACATTGGCAAGCCCAAAGTTATTCTCTAGCATTTCTAACTTAATTCTTCTCCTTTGCTCTTGTGTAGAGTTTGATTCTTTGTACATTGCAAAAGCAGCAGCAGAAGAAGAAGACAAAGGGCAATGGGTTCTGAAGCTCTGGACATGGCTTCAATTGCACCTCGCGGTATGTGCTTCTGATTTCCATATCCTCATAGATAGGAACAGGAAAGCTTGACTATGAAAGAGGAACTCATGAAGTGAGAGTCCATATCTGGCATAGATAGGAACAGGAAAGCTTGACTATGAAAGAGGAACTCATGAAGTGAGAGTCCATATCTGGAATCGTATGTCAGTTGTGTTTTTAAATCAAAGGAAATGTACAGATCTGCTTGCAAAGATGAACATAGTGATGTTTGTACAGAAATGATCATGGCATAATGCTTTACAAGAACAGATGACACATTTGCAGAAGAGTACTGTTTATGCTTTTATGTTTTGCAATTCAAGGCCTCTACTTCATTAATACTGGAGAAGTTTTGACCATTGAGACTTCGGTGGATCTTTGTTGCATGGCAGATGTTTGCATTGTGGGGGTGGCTCGCACACCTATGGGCAATCTAAGTGGTTCTCTCTCCAGTCTTTCTGCCACAAAATTAGGGTCCATAGCCATTCAGGGTATACTCTCACTTTGTTCTGTTATTTTTTCTTGTATGTTGGTTAGATCTCATCTGAATAGCAATCAGCAGATAAACAATGTCAATTGTTGCTAGATCTGTATTGGCTCTAATTTCTGTCATGGGCTCTGAGCAGCTGTGAACATTGTCATGAGTGTAAGATAATATACCAAATGGGCTAACCCAACCACCTAGCAAGGGAATTTTCAGCTTGAACCTCTTCAATTTTAATTTTCTGCTTGGACAGTGGTGCACTAAAGAGTTCCTTGAGTGGTGTTCTACACAAGTGGTCAGCTGGAAGGATAGTGTCCTATTAACCAAGGATGCAAGAAGTCCAAAATTTGTTCTTTCAATTGACCCAGAGTGTAAACCTACCCTAAGTATGTTGCAAAGAGTGACAGTTCTTGGAGTTCACACACTTTTCCTTTGATCATGCCTTTCAGAGACATGTGTAGGATGTACAGTAACATATATTGCTGTCATTATTCCTGTTCAACTGGTGTCTCTGTACATCATGTTATTAACAACTAAACTGTGAACCAGCTCAGGAAGAAGAAATAGTCCTGTTTTGTTGGCATTCATTGTCAGCAATGACTCAGAAGCTGTTACTGAGACAGAAAAAGTGAAATTGTAATGCAGCGGCACTCAAGAGGGCAGGAATTGAACCTTCTTCTGTGCAAGAAGTGTTTTTTGGGAATGTTTTGAGTGCCAACCTTGGGCAGGCTCCAGCTCGACAGGCAGCTATTGGAGCAGGCCTGCCCAATACTGTGGTTTGTACTACTGTCAACAAGGTCTGTGCTTCAGGCATGAAAGGTACCTTCCTGATTTCTCCTCTTGCATTGTGCTCTTGTCACATATTCAGTTGGGAATTCAGGATGTGGTCAACACCTCCCTGAACACACTTACTCAGTTCATGAATAAGGCTTGCACACCTGTTGCTCTTAGTATTTCTCAGTAATTTCAGAAAGAAACTTGGGATGCTGATGATTGTATCATGGTTTGCCTGAAATATTGGGTGGATTTATGTAAACTTATCTACATCAACTGTCAGGTGCTGATGAAGTTCATGATTAGTCATTGCAACTCATCACTACTATTCACGGTGAAGGTGATTGTGGCACTTTGTGAAACTCATTCTGATGGCACTCATTATTAAAGTGTCACCTTCAAAGTTTTGTTCTGGTGTTTTCTCTGTATTTTCCTTGATGTTGTATCCTCTGTAATTTCAGATATTATCTATCTCCAGGTGTCCACACAATGACTATTGAAATAGGCTTGCACACCTGTTGGTCATAATAATTATCAGTGGATCATGCTCAATCCACATGATTAAGCATATTATACCTTGCAGTCCGAATAGACACCTTACTTTCTGTGCCTTCAAACAGGGAGCTGTGCCCAATTTTAGATCTAAATCGACCTCAGAGGCTCTTTAATCTGTCATGGAATGCTCAAATTGGAGTAGGGGCACTAGATATGTTTACTGTGTATCCACTGAGACATTAGCCAGAACACTATTTTTGGACTGAAGGTGTCATATGCCCTCATGATGATGACCTCTTTGACTCTTTGAACTGCTTTCTGCAAATTATCCAAATGTTCTTTTTATGTCAGATCATTTTCGTTTCCCTTACATGGACCTGGTGGCACCATCCAGCTAAAGTCATGTCTAACTGTTTTTATGTATTTCATGTTGCCAGCGACAATGTTGGCAGCCCAAAGCATACAGCTGGGGCTGAATGATGTTGTGGTGGCTGGAGGCATGGAGAGCATGTCAAATACTCCCTACTACCTACCCAAGGCCAGGTTGCACATCAAATAATTTTATTCTAGTCCCCAAGTCAGCTTGTTTCCAGTCTTCTAAGAGCTGAAATCTTCAAACCTTTCTCTGCAAGTACTTCCTTTAATGCATAACATCTTCCACTGCATTCCAATGCATCAAGGAGGCTCTAACTATCCAGTATTCTTGATGTTCTTGACTCATATTGGATGGTTCACAGGCAAGGTTATCGACTAGGTCATGGGGAGGTGCTTGATGGTACAATGAAGGATGGTCTCTGGGATGTATACAAAGATGTTGCAATGGGAGTATGTGCAGAACTATGTGCTGATAACCACAATGTAACAAGAGAAGCACAGGTATCTCTTCGTTCCCCTCGAATTCCACATAGAATCACATCCTTGGAAATGACTCAATTTTTGTGTGAGTGATTGATTGGCCATCATGTTCTTACCACATGTCTATAGGTTACATGGTGTATATCTCACATTGTGTGCCTCGCTGTTTTCTTCAATTGATGGTGACCAGTTGATTGACTCAGGATAATTTTGCAATTCAAAGCTATGAGAAAGCTATTGCAGCACAGAGGAATGGCAGCTTTGATTGGGAAATCGTACCTGTATGTTTCTTTTCTCTTCCTTTTATCTCTGCCAAGATTCTGCTATTGATGGGTTAAAGTGTAATGTTGAAAATCCTATCCATGCCTGGCTGAAGCAGCTGTCAGTAGGTAGACTTATAAAGTTGTAGGTAGAGAAATTTGTATAGACCATCAATATCTCAACAAATCCTAGTCTGTGGCTATACTGGTTTTGATAGGATCTTGCCTGAACAGGTGGAGATTCCAGGAGCCAAAGGCAAGCCAGCCACCACTGTTGATAGGGATGATGGAATTGACAAGGTGAGCATCATGTATTTTTCCATGTTTTCATTTTGCAACAGTAACTCTTGTAGCTAACCATTGTAGCAAATGAAAGAATCTGCAATTGCAAATCACCATATGTCATTGCAGTGCTAAAGTGTATTCCAACCCAGAAGCATGTAATCTGCCATCAATGCATGTCAGCCATGTGACAATCTGAGTACATACTCTGAAATGTTGGACTGGACTCCTGAGGCTGTAAGAACTTGGAACTTCACAAAAGAGGGCAATGTTCGAAACACCCATCAGAAACAATATGGAATAAGCTTCTCTGTTCCATTGATCACTCCAGTCAGAGTCTATGATTTGCAGCTTGCTGATTGTAAATGTCTTGGGTAATGCACCATTGCAGTTAGATGCAGCAAAATTGAGAAAACTGCGGCCAGTTTTCAAGGATAGTGGCTCTGTTACTGCTGGCAACTCATCTAGTATAAGGTATAGTCATCTTCTTGATTACCTCTTTCCACTCCCTCTCTCCCTGACCTTGTTTATGTTTTTCCAGAGCACAAATTGAAAGGATACATTTCAGCTACATTTTAAATCACTTTGACAGGACTGCTGATGTTGAGGTGCTGGGATTCAAATTTCCAGAATTGGAGCTTCTGCATCCCTAAATTAGTTGATCCTTTGGATTCTTGTTCTTGGGATGGGCAGTGATGGGGCTGCTGCCCTGGTCCTAACAAGTGGTGCCAAAGCAAGGGCTCTGGGACTCCATGTGATTGCAAAACTCCGAGGCTATGCCGATGCTGCTCAGGTCTGTTGGATCCATCAACCTGCAACTACTTTTTAAAAGTGCCCCAGAAGAGTGCTGTTTCAGTTTCTCTGCTGCCAGCTCATGCTTTGAAGCTTCAAATCGTTGCCCCTACAGCCAATTGCCATGCATTATTGTGAACACAATTTCTTTAGCTGATGATAGTCAGTGGGGAGCCATGACAGCTAGTTACTGCTACTCACGGGTTCTGTGTGGTTTTCTACAGGCACCAGAACTTTTTACAACATCACCAGCACTGGCCATTCCAAAAGCCATAGCCAGTGCAGGCATTGAGCAATCACAAGTCAACTTCTATGAAATCAATGAAGCATTTGCGGTAAGGATAATCTTAGTTCCACACTGTAAGATATTGAGTTACTAATTTAATTGCTAAGACCCACCCAAGCATTGCAAGAAAGTGGAGCTTCATGGTCAGACATGGCTTATCATCCTAGGATACTCATCTGATGTGTCTTAAATCAAGTCACACTGGATGATTCAAAATTATACTTTCCACTGGGCAGTTTATGGTACATTTTTTGAGAGTTTCTGAACTTCAGCACTGACCCTGTTTGCTTACTCCACGTGGAGAGACACAGCACACATGCACCAGTGGAATTTCCTCTGCAATCTCATAGATATAAATGCACCTCACTTGTCTTGGAATCGCAACCTCCTAAATTTGCATCCTGAAACTTCTAGTCTTCATAGGTCTAGATCAATGATCAAAGTATGCAAGCCCTTGAGGACCTGACTCAATATGGAAGGTCCATCATCTCTAAACAGGAGCCCTAGAGCATTCCTTGAAGCATCTGCTATTGTGTATGCACAGAAGTAGCACTCTGGCTGCAGTTGCAAGAATTCTTGGTTTTAGGTTAGGATTTGTTGGAAGGTTGTAAAAGCACATTTAACATGAGTTTTGTCCTGTCACAGGTGGTAGCCTTGGCCAACCAGCAACTTCTTGGCCTCAAACCTGTACTTTCTCATCTTCCACTCCATTTTCATTGTACAATTGACACCATAGCTAAGCAGTCATGCTGTTCTTCTTTGGTGACTTAAATCTCTGCAATAGGTAACTCCTGCAGACAAGTTAATAGGTTCATGCTCATCTCTGATAGCCACTGTCTTTTGATTTTTTTCTATGTTGGATGCAATCAGGAGACAGTGAATGTTCATGGAGGTGCTGTGTCACTTGGACATCCTCTTGGTTGCAGTGGAGCACGAATCCTCGTCACCCTTCTTGGGGTTTGTTGCTACTTCTTCATAGCATCTTGAGCTCTCTCCTAGTCTTTGCATCAACCTTTCTGTTGGTTGTAGTCTCCACCTAGGAAAGAGAGATGTCAAATGTGGA